>JAJJWW010017637.1:0-283222 GCA_023531295.1 Papaver armeniacum
AATTCAACCTTTGTTTTCTTTACTTGCGCATACTAATCAAGCAATTCTTCTTTGTAGTACATTATCATTTATTTTCTTGTTTCCTTTATGCATAAATCTATCATATGAAAATGAATAACAAAATTTCATCACATGCATTCCCATACTTGCCTCTTCGTTATTTATTTGCAAATGAGAGATTTATTTTGAAGTTCATCATCGCGACAAGATCGCAGGATATCATCATAAATGAAGAAATCTATTGATCTTGCCTTAACATTTCATGTGCGGTCTTATTTTGCCTTCCTAATTAAAGGTCTTATTTCGCCACCCCTCGTTGCGACAAAATCGCAGACGTCTTTACATTTTCATGTAATGACCCATTGACCTTGTCTTATCATTTCTTAAGTATTTTTGCCTCTCGCAGATATTTTATTTGCGACAATATGACAGGTTTAAACACTCTTGCGAATGTAAAATCCCATGACATTGCCGTCTTCGCGACGAAATCGCAGGACGTCTTTACATTTTTATGTAAAAACCCATTAATCTCGCCTTATCCTTGCGTTAGTATTATTGCCTCTATAGGATCATCGCACAAATATGACAAGCCTAAATTTCCTTGCGAAAATAAAGCCTCATGACATTTGCGTCTTTTGACACTTATCAGCTCCCTAATGGAGGGTCCGCCCTTATCTTCTCCCTGGTTGCCCCTTCAAGGAGGCGTACATCGGCCATACAAGACTAGCTCCACCCACCGGTCTTAACAACAAAGGTTGTTTTCGCACCTCTTATCCCTTATACCTATATGGTTTATGGTTATGAGACGCACCCTAAGTGGAGTTTTCTTGGCCGAGTGCAGATATACCAAGACTTGCCAAGAATGGCCGAGACACTTCAAATGCCCCCAGAACTCTTGGCTCAACCGTGTACCCCGGCGCCTTGAGCATACACCGACTCTTGGAAGAGACCCTCGGGGCGTCCAACTGTGGTATAACCATATATATATAGTTGGAAATCCAAGGTATCTCCCCCGGATAAGCTTTTATGAGCCCCAAATCTCCATGACTCAGGTTCCAGGAGCGGTGTAACCTTTTCACTGAGCCATGTCAAGAGATACCCCTTATATGACGCACTTTAGGTCTTACATTTGCCTCTTGCGAAATATCATTCGCGAACTAGGGTGTACGCCATAAAGGTTTGTCCCATTCACTCACTCTTTCATTTTTTTGTTAATTCATTCAATCATTCATTTTGTTTGCGAAACTATCGCGCAATCTTACATTGTTTATTCATTTTTGTTTTTCAATTTTTCAATCAAATTGTCGTACATTCTTGATGACGAGGTCCTCGCATATTTCTTCTTCAATTATTTTTTCTTCCTCTTACCCTTAACAAGCTTTTGTTATTGCATTTTGAGGATTACTCACTTCTTACACTTTTTGCTCCTGCTACTCTACTCTGCCTCCGCACCATTCAAAACAAATTTTTAGCTTTCGATCCAACTTCTATTACGAATGTTTCTTTTCCTTTGTTGAATTTGTTCTCAGGCATTTCTCGGGGCGGTGGTGGTAATGCTGAACCTTCTCTTCACTTTTTAGAAAGTGATTCAGCTTTTACTTGATCAATCATTCTAAGGATGATTCTTTTTATGTTTCTGCAGTCATTTGTCAAATGTCCATGAAAACGGTGGTAAGAGCGAAACTCCGTGACTTCTATCACTTTGGTGGTGGTTCATTCCCCATGTTCCATGGTGCAGGTATGTTTTCCATCAAGAGTATAACTTCCCATATCTTTTCCACACTAGTATTCAGTGGTGGCATCTTGATTTCTTCCCATACTACTCTATGACGTCGCTGCCCTCCATGATAATTCTGTTTTTGACTTCCATAGGTCTCTTGCGAGTGATCAAGTCTCAACATTTTGTTATTGCCGCCACGGTTGTAGTAGTTTCTTTCTCTTTCAAACTCTTCTTGATCTCGGCTTCCCATGGCTACTAACTTTGGCTGTCCATCATCTATCACTCTTTCTTGTTGCCCTAAGTGAGGTACTCGCCACTGTGTGTATTAATTTGGGTAACAAACTTGCATCCGCAGCATTTGAACTTGTATTCGCAACCGGTACGACTCCACCTCATTTTGCCTTTCTTCCAAAGAAATATATTCCTCCTGCAGTTCTCGCAGCTCCATCATCGTGATTGTATTCTTGACTTTAAAAATTTGAATATATAGCAAATTGGTTGCGAACATAGCGTATATAAATGATAAAATGAGATATCTTTCATCCACTCTTCCAGCCATCTCGCTACACATCGTCATCCATCTCACGCTTAGGTGTCTCAAACTTTCGCCAACCCTTTGTTTCAATTTCAAATACATCTTTAATTCCCTGGTCGCGAGGAGTTGTTACTTATGTATGCCCCTAAAAATATAGCTTGTAGATGGTTGAATGACGTGATGGTGTTTCTTGGTAAACCTTCAAACCACTTCGTGCTTCTCCCGTTAAACTTGATGCGAAATATTTGCACAATATAGCGTCATGATTTTCCCATGTAACATACATCTTACATACGCTTTGATGTGTTGTATTGCGCAAGTTGTTCCATCAAAATGCTGGTTAATGCAGGTAAATTGCACTTTGGGGTATTCCTCCTAACTCGCACCTCTAGTGTAAAGGGATTTTTCGCAGCCTTCTTCGATTGCCTCATCCAATTGTCTTCTTCCTCCTCCTCTTTCTATTGTTCAACATTCCTCTCATTTCTGCCAACTCTTTTAAGATTTGTTCGTTTACATCGGGTTCGAATTTATTGGTCTTTTTAGTTCCGTTTCTCTCCTTCTTCGTTCATGTCTATCTTGATTTTCTTGTCCAGCATTTTCTTCTCTCCTTTCTCTGCGACTTTCTTCTCCATCTCGTTCTCGGATTCGCACACCATTGTATCCATCATTTTCTCTTCTTGGTTGTCTATCAGCTGTCCTTTGTATTCTTTCATACTCTTCATTGATATTCCCATTGTTGCGATTTTGCTCGTGTCTTCTTTCTCGATTGTCATGATTATTCTGCCGGATTGTCTCTTCCAATTCTCGTTCTTCCATTTCTACTCTTAATCTTTCCCTTTCGCGAGCTAGACGCGCTTGTTCAATATAATGCCTTTCAATATCATCTTCAATCTCCTTTATTTCCTCTGTGTTTCTCTTCCATGCAGTATTCTTCTTCCTTCTTCCGGATTTTCTTCATCAATTGGATTATTCTGCTGCCTATTTCCTTGATTTCCATTATTTTGTCACCCTGTAAAATCTCTGGACGCTGAATACACACCATTTCCCTTCTTTCGCAAGTATCCTTCACCGAGATTTAGCTCTCTTTCTAAATTTTCTTCATTAACATTTTCTACAGTAACATTCTCCTTCTATCATCTCTAACCGATCCCGATCTTGACTCGGTATTAGTTCTCGACCTCCCATTTTGCAACCTCATATTTTCCATTCTTAATTCATGGTTTTGCCTTGTTAAATTTGCGCGTTCTTCCGCTTCTAATCGTCTTTTCTTCATGTATTGTTTGTCTCAACGTTTCTAATGCTACCATTTCTTCATTTCTATGAGTCGTTTCTCCCATTTCTTCTCGATTTCTCTCCTATTGTTCATTATTTATCAATTGTTGCACTTCTTCTCTTTCTTCCACAGAATATGATCTCCATGTATGCACGCTCACCCTATCATCATCTATTACTCTATTCGGTGCTGGTTGAATTGGTGGTTGAATTTGACCTTCTTCTCTATCTCTTGCGTTTATTCTTGATGGTTCACCTACTTCATTTCTCCTTTCTCCAGCTAATCTCCCACTTCTCCTCACAATTGTTGGTTGTTCTGATGCATTCCTTCTCCTAGCCATTTCTCAATTTTAGTAAATTGTTTGAAAATTATTCAAAATTTCTTTCTCGTTACTCCTGATTCTTTCAATTCACAAGTTTTATCTTCTACTCAGTCCCTGTTTCTAGCGCATATGTAGTTGCAGGATTTCCTACACTACACCCCTCATTAGGTTCAACACAATTAATACATTTAAATATTAATAACTATGAATTTGATTGTTTATTTTCTTGAAATGTCTACAAAGAATGATAGAACAGAATTAAGGAAATTACAATCACTCTAGATTTTCTCTCTCCCAATGACTTGCTTAACAATTCAAAAGGACCTCTCCCACAACAGACTTACTCGACCCTTTATATAGGGTATTACATAGTGGATGACAGCTAATGATGCGTGTCGTACCACAACAAATTAATTCAAGATTTTTCCACCTAATTAACAAGTAATATAGTGAAGTCAAGTTCGTTCCCACGAGGAGCAAGAGATTCTAGTTGTAAAAATTGTCACGAAAGGGGGGTGTAAAAAGCAAAAGAAAATAAACAAAGCAATTAAAAGATAAAGTTGAAAGCAATAAGAGAGACAAGATCAAGGAATCCTTCTTTGTTGCAAAACAATGATTAAAGTTATGTTCTTTTCTACTTGTTATTAGTCACAGATTATCACCAACCGTAGGATAGCAGGTACGCTTAGCTAGCCCCAAAATCCCTAATTTCACCGAGTAATGTGTCCGCTTAGTTATCGATTCTATTCAAAAGAACCACCCCGAGGTTCGCTTACAAGATGTAATTCCTCGAATGCATTAAGATTTATGAATTTAGGTTTAGTACTAGTAGTTAAACTCGGTTCGCTTGGTTCACTTTCTAGCGTTGTTTCTACACACAATTGCTCCACGGAATCCCTCCGCAAGGTCTCGTGTTTGCTACTTATGTAAAGAGTCAAGAAACGATTACTTATCCCCTAACTTTCACTAGCTTTAGATCAAATTAACAAATCAATTTAGTTGGCCACCCAAACAATCTATCAATCAATCATGAATGTCTTTAAGATCATTCCTATTAGTAAAAACAAACGATAATTATGTGAAAAACTTCAAGATAGAATTGAAAACAAAAACTTAAATCATATTAAGAACTAGGAATTCATCCTCAATCAATAAAATTATTAGCTACTCATGCTAAAGAGTTCACACAAAGAATAAGAAAAGAAAAGTGTTGTGTGTGTAGAGAGGTATGTAAAAGATGTAGAAAACTTCTCTATTTATAGGCTTCAATATTCTCCAAATCTTCCAAGGAATAGAACCCTTTTCCTTTTGCAATTCAATTTCCAAATTCAAGTCTTTCTCTTCTTCCATCTTCTCTTTCCAAATTTGAGTCAAATTCTCCATCCAATTCCTAGCCCAAGTCTTCACACCCATGAGAGAAATCCATAGAAAATTTCTGGAATTTTCGGCTCACCGGAAAACAGGGATTATGGCCGGAATCCGACCGGAATAGTCGCCTGAAAGTTGTCGCCGGTGATGGAATATTCCGTCCAAGATTCTGTTACCGTTAGGTCAAACTAACAATCAACCGTTAGTCAATGGTCAAAGGGGAAGGAGAGTCGACTCGAGTTAGCTTCGACTCACCTAATCGAGGGCTTACTCACTGAGTCGATTCATCGAGTCACTGCTTACCTCGGCCGACTTGATCTAATTCGCCTAACCGGGAATCGGTCATCGAACTCGGTTGGGATCGGTCATCGGGATCGCTGAGTCAACTCGTCGGAGTGGAAAACCGGTCGAGTTCTGATTGTTTCTGAGACTTCCTGGGCCAATTTTTCAGGCCGATCTTTAGCTTCACTTCCCTGTAAAATTCCTATCACATACATCTAAGCAATCATCCCTATACAGAGCTTTAGACAGCTTCTTCTTTCTGCATCAGTGAATCAGCAACAGCCATGTAACTATTCCAACATCACCATCATCATCAATCATACCATTCAACCTCAACTATCTTCATCCGCCTCGACCCGCATCTCTCAAACCCATTCATTCCCCCGCATTTCCAACTCTTCTCGTGCAGCAAATCAATACAATTGACAGCAAAAATCAACTCCTCATCTCTGCTCCCGATTCACCAGCAACTCAGCCTCATTCCCATGAAAATCAACAGTATCTCCATCTCCTTCTTATGTTCCAATCTTCACAGCAGATAACCACCTTCTTTCTCCCATTAAATCACCACCTGCAACTCCATCCAACCCTTGAATTTCAACATCAAAATTCCAAAACAAACCCAACCTTCCTTGGTTCATCAATTCATCTCAAACTTGGCTTCTTGATTTCCCTTTCAATTGGACATCAACAGTAAACCCTAATTTCTTTTCAACTCTGCCAAGATTCAACATATCAGGACTCGAATCTGTCATAAACCCTCCTTCGAATCGATTCTCTCTGTGTTGAACAACAGCTCAAGAACGAGCTCGATTTCCCTGCTGCATCTTCCTAAGCTTCATCTCCACCAGCAGCAGCGTCAACACTTCACACCATAGCAAACCCTAACCTTCTATTTCATCGATCTCTTCTCAGTGATTATCAACAGCACCAACTCAGTTCCGAACCCTAGATTGAACCACCACAATCGAACCCATCTTGTTCTCCATCTCTTCCATCATCTCGTAGTCTCTCGATTCTCGATTCATTAATCCTCGTCTCTCAACCCTCCGCTCGAATAGTAACGGGCTGCGCCATCTCTTCTCTCTTGGTTCAGGTGAGAAATGAGCGATAGAAGAGAAAGAAAACCTCTTCACGATTTAGGGTTAGATGAGGGTAGGTTATTCAGTGTCTGGTCACAGTGATAAGGGTTAACCTGATGGACCGCCCTTAACCTCATCCTGGACTGCATTTAGTATTCCTTCCAAAAGAGCTGCCCTTAACCATTACCCGGCTCCGGATAGTATTCACCCCTGGAAATGACAAAATTGCCCTTTTTGCTCAAATTGAATGATTTCTTCTTCTTTTCTTCCGTGTGACTCCAAAGTAGCTACAAAACTCAAAACAAGCGTAAAATACATAATTTACAAGAGAAAAAGCAAAGAAAGCATAAACTACTAGATAGTAAATATGGTGTATTCTACACCTATCAAATTCCCCCACACTTAGACTTTGCTAGTCCTCGAGCAAATCAAACTAAAAACTCACAACTTCAAAGCGTTCAAGCGTCCCAAAGCATCCCAAAGAGTTATGAGGACATAGAGTTTCGCATGCTAGTAATAAGAAGTTAGAAATACTAAAGAACATATTCTCATTCTTAAATGTTGAGTGAGAAATAACCACACCATAATGAGAGAACGCGTGTTTGAGAAACGATCAATAAGCATTTCGCCTCGACTTCGCCTCTCCAAAAGGATTTTATGATAATTGCACTCAAAAAGACGGTTTTTTATGGTTCTCACATGTGTGCAGGTAGGAATGAAGAGAAAATTCCTGCGACACGTTGAATGGTGGGAAGGACAACTTTCGAAATATTTTTTAAAAACCCACATCTTTTAACATTTTGAAAAACCATTTTTCTAACGATCACTAAGAAAGGAAATCAACCATTTATTATTGAGGATGAGATTACTTACTCACCTTCACATCCGATCGCCAATTATGATAACACCACTCTCACGGCATCCAATAGAAACGTCTTCCGCTCCTCGTCTTTATCTTGGTCTTCGTCTTCGGTTCCAACTATTGGTGATAAACTCTCGAATTTCGTAAATCCTTAACAATTTGTAACCTTTTTACCTTAAATCCTTGTCGCTTGAAACTTCCTTATAAATTTTCCTTCCCCACGGCTTATTAACAAAAATAAGAACAAATATTTCTCTTGTTTTTTTTTTTTTTTTTTTTTTTTTTTTTTTTTTTCATTTTTCATTTTTTTTTTTCAAAACAAAAGAAATTAAATAAAACCATGGCCGTGGGAGAAGTATTTTACCGCTTGATTCTTCACAACTTGTATCGCCTTGAAATCATAAACTTCAAAAATTCTCACCTTTTGATTTTCTTCGCTCTTGTGAATAAGTCTTCATACTTGGATATAAAATTACCTCATTGTATTGTAAGTCCTCAACATATATGTAAAATCCGCTCATTTGTATGTTGCTTTACTTGAATTTGAAATTTGCTCTTTTTCTCGTTCCGTTGCTTGTAAACCTTAAACTTTTCCAACTTTCCTTGTAGATTTTGATGTCGCTCCTTGTTGATGATGATGGTGGTGTTTCTATGGATCCGTTGTTGTCGCGAGAGAGAATGGTGCTAACTGCAAATCGAACTACAAGAAGGAAGCTTTCATCTATAGACGTCACCCTCATGATTGACAAAATTAGCACTCAAGAGATCAAAGAGTAGTGCTTCTATTGGTGGGAGGTTGGGTAGCTCACCATTCTACCCGGAATTGACGTACGGTGACACACACTCAAAAGAAAGCTCTTTAGTAGACGGAAAAATTTCTGGCCGGTGCCTCACATGATATGAATACGGGTAGTCTCCACTAATGATTGATCAGCAACTCTAATAACGCATTTCTACCTGCACCAAATTCGCATCACCGGCATGATTAAATCCATTATTTAACACTCTAACAAGCAAGAAATCCGAATGTAGTTCTCTAACATTTCCAATTCAATTATGTCGGTCAAAATCTCTATGTAAACATACCTAGAAATATGCTAGTGACTCTAAAATCTCTAAAAGTTGGAGGTTTTATGAAAAACTTTTTTTTTTTTTTTAAACTTTTTAAACTTTTATTTGTTTTTTTTAAAAATACATGCTTAACCACTCCCCCACACTTAAACCTTACATTGTCCTCAATGTAATTGAATCCTCCTAGTAAAGTCAAGGTGGGAAATTTTAACATGATAAGGAACAAGAAAAAGAAATAACAAAAAGCAAAAGGATAAGAAATACAAAACCGATGGGTTGCCTCCCATTAAGCGCTTGTTTTAAAGTCGACGGCCCGACTTAGCTCTTGCATGATTCATTCCCCATATACTAATAATCTGAAAATTTGAGGATCCACCCATAATACCTGTTTTGAAAACAATAACTCCATACAAATATTAGCACAAGAAAACAATAGTGAAATTATCGCCGATAGAAATTTCCCCACACTTATTCTTTTCCACACTCTGAAGTGTATAAAGAACATAGAATTTGGGAAATTCCATGTATTCTTCTCGGCAAACCTGCATAGTGTTAGCATCAAGTGTTTCCAATGGTGGATATTTAGAAACAAAATCATCCAAAAATACTTTCGAAGCACATACATTCAAACCAATAAGAGGTAAAGGAGAAGAATCAATATGCAAAGGATTAGACAAACCTTGCACAATTTCTTGTATTATAGAATCCTCTTCATCCTTAAAAAATTCAAGTGAATTACTTAACTCTTGTATATCGTGGTCCTCTATTAAACCTTGCAACCATTCTTCGTCGTTTTCTACCTTAACCAAAGTCTTGGCATCATTAAATCATTGGCAAGTTCAATTGGGTCTTCCACAAAATCAATCAATTTGGTTTCATCCTCTAGTATCATCTCTTAAACATTCTCATCATCGGAATCGGGCCATTCTTCTCTCATATAATCTTCCTCGGTATAAATTGTAAGATCTTCTTGTGAGGGTGTTACTTCGTTTACAACAATAGGCAAGTGATATCCAAACTCCTCCTTTTGAATAGGTGAAGGATCTTTATTATGATCCGGAGTTGGAATAACTTCCTCATTGTTGCAACGTTCATACACTTCCGCGGACTCATATCTTTCCCTAAGAAATTTTTTCCAAGCAATAAATGCATCTTCCTCAAGCTCTTCCTTTTGAATAGGTGATTGATCATTACTAAGATCAAGGCTCGAGTAAGCTACACTAGCGTCATCAAAAATATCCAAAGGTTGGCCTTTTCCAACATAATCATCGATCAAATATTCACTACACACCATAGGCACATTAGAATAGTTATTGCTTTGATAGCAAAATTCTTCTTTATCCCTCTCCTCCTTGTATTGATCCATGTCTCTTCGTTCTTTAGCAAAGCCGTCTCGACGTTGTTGCAGTTGCTCATCCCCATTTTTATCGAGTTGAGTAATTTGTTCGTACAATTTCTCCGAATTCCTTTGAATTTCTCGATGTGATTCTTGCAACTTTTGTTGAAGATCCCCAATCATGGCAGACATCTTATCTCGCAAAACTAGAGAATTTCTCGATCATAAACAAAACTATCCTCCCATCCTTGTGATTGTCCACTACATACCCGTCATAAGGTTGTTGATATGTATGAGAATATCCATAAGGTTCCGTAGGAATTTGATCATAGCCAAAAGATTGGTTTTGATTGTATCCTAAGGATGGTTGGAAGTTGTCATAATGTTGAGGTTGAAAACCGTATTGATTGTTGTAATATGCTTGCTCTTGTCCACCATACATGGAAAACCGATACCTGAAATAAGATTCTCAAAAACTTAAGTTAGATACGAAATAGAATCCAACAAAGCAAGAATAAAGCAAAAAGAAAAATAAAAACAACTAAAATAGTCCGCTGCTCCCCGGCAGCGGCGCCAAAATTTGATGCGTGTCGTACCACAAAAAATTAATTCAAGATTTTTCCACCTAATTAACAAGTAATATAGTGAAGTCAAGTTCGTTCCCACGAGGAGCAAGAGATTCTAGTTGTAAAAATTGTCACGAAAGGGGGGTGTAAAAAGCAAAAGAAAATAAACAAAGCAATTAAAAGATAAAGTTGAAAGCAATAAGAGAGACAAGATCAAGGAATCCTTCTTCGTTGCAAAACAATGATTAAAGTTATGTTCTTTTCTACTTGTTATTAGTCACAGATTATCACCAACCGTAGGATAGCAGTCCGCTTAGCTAGCCCCAAAATCCCTAATTTCACCGAGTAACAGTCCGCTTAGTTATCGATTCTATTCAAAAGAACCACCCCGAGGTTCGCTTACAAGATGTAATTCCCGAATGCATTAAGATTTATGAATTTAGGTTTAGTACTAGTAGTTAAACTCTTCGGTTCGCTTGGTTCACTTTCTAGCGTTGTTTCTACACACAATTGCTCCACGGAATCCCTCCGCAAGGTCTTGTGTTTGCTACTTATGTAAAGAGTCAAGAAACGATTACTTATCCCCTAACTTTCAATAGCTTTAGATCAAATTAACAAATCAATTTAGTTGGCCACCCAAACAATCTATCAATCAATCATGAATGTCTCTAAGATCATTCCTATTAGTAAAAACAAACGATAATTATGTGAAAAACTTCAAGATAGAATTGAAAACAAAAACTTAAATCATATTAAGAACTAGGAATTCATCCTCAATCAATAAAATTATTAGCTACTCATGCTAAAGAGTTCACACAAAGAATAAGAAAAGAAAAGTGTTGTGTGTGTAGAGAGGTATGTAAAAGATGTAGAAAACTTCTCTATTTATAGGCTTCAATATTCTCCAAATCTTCCAAGGAATAGAACCCTTTTCCTTTTGCAATTCAATTTCCAAATTCAAGTCTTTCTCTTCTTCCATCTTCTCTTTCCAAATTTGAGTCCAATTCTCCATCCAATTCCTAGCCCAAGTCTTCACACCCATGAGAGAAATCCATAGAAAATTTCTGGAATTTTTGGCTCACCGGAAAACTGGGATTATGGCCGGAATCCGACCTAATAGTCGCCCCGAAAGTTGTCGCCGGTGATGGAATATTCAGTCCAAGATTCTGTTATCATAGGTCAAACTAACATCAACCGTTAGTCAATGGTCAAAGGAAGGAGAGTCAGACTCGAGTTAGCTTCGACTCACTAATCGGGCTTACTGGTGAAGTCGATTCATCGAGTCACCGCTACTTTGGCCGACTTGATCTAATTCACTAACCGGAATCGGTCACCATGGTTGGGATCGGTCATCGGGATCGCCGAGTCAACTCGGGCCGGAGTGGAAAACCTACCGAGTTCGATTGTTTACAGGACTTCCCAGGCCAATTTTTCAGGCCGATCTTTAGCTTCACATCCCTGTAAAATTCCTAACACATACATCTAAGCAATCATCCCTATACAGAGCTTTAGACAGCTTCTTCTTCTTTTCGCATCGTTGAATCAAAGAACAACCCCGTAACCATTCCAACATCACCAAAGATCATCAATCATACCATTCAACCTCAACTATATTCATCTCGCTCGACTCCGCATCTCTCAAACCCATTCATTCCCCGCATTTCCAACTCTTTCGCAGCAAATCAATACAATTGACAAAGAAAATCAACTCCTCATCTCTCGCTCCCGATTCACCAAAGAATCACCTCATTCCCATGAAAATCAACAAAGATTCCATCTCCTTCTTATGTTCCAATCTTCACAGCAGATAACCACCTTATTCTCCCATTAAATCACCACCTGCAACTCCATCCAACCCTTGAATTTCAACATCAAAATTCCAAAAAAAAAACCAACCTTCCTTGGTTCATCAATTCATCTCAAACTTGGCTTCTTGATTTCCCTTTCAATTGGACAGCAACAGTAAACCCTAATTTCTTTTCAACTCGCCAAGATTCAACATATCAGACTCGAATTGTCATAAACCCTCCTTCGAATCGATTCTCTCGTGTTGAACAACAGCTCAAGAACGAGCTCGATTTCGCCGCATCTTCCTAAGCTTCATCTCCACCACAGCAAACAGCGTCAACACTTCACACCATAGCAAACCCTAACCTTCTATTTCATCGATCTCTTCAGTGATTATCAACATCACCAACTCAGTTCCGAACCCTAGATTGAACCACCACAATCGAACCCATCTTGTTCTCCATCTCTTCCATCATCTCTGTAGTCTCTCGATTCTCGATTCATTAATCCTCGTCTCTCAATTTCTCCGGCTCTCGAATAGTAACGGCTGCGCCATCTCTTCTCTCTTGGTTCAGGTGATAAATGAGCGATAGAAGAGAAAGAAAACCTCTTCACGATTTAGGGTTAGATGAGGGTAGGTTATTCCAGTTGTCTCGGGTCACATGCTAAGGGTTAACTCGATGGACCGCCCCTTAACCTCATCCTGACCGCATTTAGTATTCCTTCCAAAAGAGCTTCCCCTTAACCATTACCCGGCTCGGATAGTGTTCACCCCGGAAATGACAAAATTGCCCTTTTTGCTCAAATTGAATGATTTCTTCTTATTTTCTTCCGTGTGACTCCAAAGTAGCTACAAAACTCAAAACAAGCGTAAAATACATAATTTACAAGAGAAAAAGCAAAGAAAGCATAAACTACTAGATAGTAAAAATGGTGTATTCTACACCTATCAGCTAAGCTGTCCTTTATTTTCGGGAATCCTTCGCGAGGTGTCGCGAGTTCATAAGTGTTTGTCTTCGCGACACTCCTAAATCTCGCCAAGTCTTCACACTTTTCTCATGTTCTGGCTGTCGCATCTAATGCGTCATTTAAATTACTTCCCTGCGATACCTTCGCAATACTATCGTTTATTGATCTCGCAAGGTATTGATGTCGCGATATTCTGATCCTACATTTATTGTAGAATGAAGAAAAGAACTCATGTTGAGATGTCTTCTGGGGATAATGCTGGTGCCAAGTCAGGAGGTGTTGATTGATTCAAAGATATGCCGAACATTGATGATGAGTTTTTCACAACGCCCTTTCAACTATATGAAAATATCCGTTCCACAAGATAACCCTCATCCTATCGACTTCAGGGTTTTTCATGCTCCGCTGGGTCCTCATGAAGGATGGATGAGACGTATATTGAGCAATGAGTACATCAAAGATAACTTGACCAGAGCGCAGATTATTGATGTAGCTTGAGTGTTGAAACGACTCGAGAGGATGTTAAAGTGGCTTCGGTGCGAACGTTGAGGTGGATCCCGGAGAGAGTGTCAAGAAGGATTCTCAAGCGAACAGGGGTCTCTGAGAGAGCATTGAGGCGGCTCTCGAATGGACCATTGAAGCAGCCACTTCCTGGAGGGAGCGTTGAAGTGGCTTCCTCTTCGCCCGATTTACCCTTGCGAATTCCATGATTCTTGATCGACCATCTTTCTCGTGTCAAGAAGTCCTTGATCGACGGTGAAGGAACTTCATGCCGAGCCTCAGTCCCCAAGCGTGGTTTACATGGTTTGTTCGTAGTGGTTGTTGTCGAGCTGTGTATGGAATATCTTGGACGTTGTTTCATCATTGTGGGAGTCGTGCATGTGGTACCGGGAGTTGGAGTTGGCGGACGCGCAGATGTTGTATCTCGGTAGTTTTCCTCTTGGTGCTTCAGTGGAACCGCTTGTAGAAGGTCAAGGTTGTATCGCATGTTGGTGAGATATATGCCCCTACGAACATTATGAGGCTCTTCACACGGCAGGCCTGGTTCTTTCTATCAGGGCATATGTTGTTGTAGATGAGCGATCAACAGCTCCAAAGGATGACCAAAAGCACAGATTCTCCAATATAGCATGATAGACAGGTACCACTGTTTGATAAAGTGACTCGCCCGAATCTTGTTCGGCCACTGCCTGATAGAGTGACTCGCCCGGATCTTGCTCGATATGACGCGTGGACATCATTATCTTCTTGAGGTTGTTCCCTTGAGGTATCGACTCTAGTGGAAGATTGCCAGAGCGTTGATACGTTGCACCGGCATTCTTTAAACTAAATGGAAGTATGGTATAATAAAATTTTCCGAGAGGAGTTCGAAAAGCTATCTTACTTGCGTCATGCTCGTACATCCTTATCTGGTTATAGCCGCTACATTCATCCATGGAGGAGAACATGCCGTATCCGCTGGTTGCATCTACTAACATGTCGATGTTAGGTTGAGGAGGATCGTTTTGAGCAAAGTACACTGCTCAAGTCTCTAAAGTCTATGCAAGACCGATATATCCATTTTCCTAATCGCAACCGTTTAACCGACTTGGATCCAGGTATGACATGTAGATGATGGGTGGCCAATTTTCATCTAAATCCGGTATTTCTTCATATCTCCAAGCGAATATGTATTGGTACTTTTTGAGAAGTTCCACGAGCTTCGTGCGTTTATCCGTACTCAAGGTTGAGCTGATGGAGATAGGCCTAGGAGATTCCTCAACGATTTCAATCTTATCGCTTGTGGAGTTGGTGCCCTCTTGCAGTTAGCTTGTGGAGCATCTAGCACTTGCTCTTGTGGTTCGTTGTTGTTGTAGCTGTTCCATTATGTGGAGAGACCGGTAACATTCTCCCCGCTAATTGATAATGGCAAAGTGTTTCGGATACCGTTTTCCCTTTCTCGGTCACGACTCGCCATAAAAGTTCGTTCCCTCTTCGTGTGAACGTGGGTCGTGGCTTCACAGGATGGAAAAGAATGCTTCGTCAGCAAAGATGCATCGTGGGTACTAGCCCTCAATGATGCAAGCCAACCTTGTTCCTGAATTTACGCCCACGTGGGGAGTGGGATGCAACGAACTTGTCTGATTCTTTCCATGGAGCTTCTCCCGTATGTGCTGGTTTGGTTTCCCTCGAAGTCTGTCATTGTGGTAGGCTTCCGTACGACCTTGCCTGGGAGAACCTTGGATGTCCTGAGAGTCTTGAGAGTAATCACATTCGAAGACGCTCCTGTGTAAATAAGGGCCGTCTTGAACTCTGAATCCTTGATGCGTGCGGTGACATGTAGGGCACGGTCATGACCTTCCTCTGGTTGATTGTAGCAAAACGTCTCCGCGCACTGATTCTTTGAGAGGTGTTAAAGTTCGCATAAACTTTCCACTAGAGAAACCGCTTCCCGATCCACCGGCCTCTGGTTCATAGTGAAGCTATTGACTTGAGGAGGATCGTTGTGAGGATCAGTCCCCAGTGTAGGAGTCTCCATGACAGGACCGCTCATATCTGATATCGCTTATTTGATCAGGTCCATGGAGGTCCACGCCGCTGAAATACCTTCTCCGGTGCGTTGAATGCGTTCCCTTTATGATCCATGGGCTGTCACGGCTCTTGTGGCAATCAATCAGTTAATGTCTTAAGAAAAGTGAGTACCTCTTTCTGAGTTGCGGCATATCTCTGTTTGAGTCTTAGCAAGAACTTCCCGCTTCTCCATCAAGTCCGCAATGGTAATGGGGATAGTCCTCCTCTCGTTCCTCCGGCTCCTCGTCCTGATGAAGGAGTGGAAGTTGTTTCTCTGGTGACTACCAGAGGTGTTACACTTGATGAGATGCCCGGATTTACTACTGCTTCCGGCTCGTGATGGGAGGTGTTACACTTATCGCAACATCTCCCGCCGGCACCGGGTGGTAGAAGTAACGGCTCCATAAGATGTATTGACCATGGTAGCTCCACCGACTGTGTACATCGACACCGGGAGTGTTATCCACACTAGCTCCATCATAATTGATTACTGATCCAGACCTGAGTTCTACAATCTTGAAACGGATTGATGATTGAATTGGTCCTAAGATCTACCCTTTTGAAATTGATAAAATTGAATCGGATTTTGAAGAAATTGACTTTACAACCGAGAGATTAACCTCCCACCGTGGGTCGCCAATTGTTTATGGGTGAAAACTATTTCTGCCGGTTTTGGTAATTTGGGGTGTGTGGATGAGAAATGAGTCTAAACCTTAAACAAATGCATGCGCGGTGAGTGCTTGTAGATTCGAGAGATCAACTGCGGCAAGTCCGGCCTAAACCAAGAAATGGCCGC
This sequence comes from Papaver armeniacum, assembly GCA_023531295.1. NCBI lineage: Eukaryota > Viridiplantae > Streptophyta > Magnoliopsida > Ranunculales > Papaveraceae > Papaver > Papaver armeniacum. The sequence goes on from JAJJWW010017637.1 coordinate 16,521, forward strand.
CTGCACTGCTTTCGGTCACAAAGTGAAGGAGATGGGGTTGATCTAGGGGGAGGGAAGCGAATAAGGTGTTGAGAATGTGAAGGTGTTGGCTATGAATGACTTGTATCAGAAAGCTGAACTGACTTGCAGGGTGTAAGCTATCAGTTCTGGTGTTTGAATACGATTGTATCAACACTTTCCTCTGTTGTCTGGACTTGTTCTTTTTCTCCTGTGTTGGAAAATATGGAGGAGAACCTATTTATACAAGTCTTTTAGCCTAACCTTCATATCTCGTGGGAAGTGGAGAAAGTGGAGTGATGGAGTAGTGGAGTAATGTGTTAGTGTCACACGACAGTGCTTGCCCACTTCTCCCATCATCACTAATCGTCCATGAATTCCTAACACGCTCTTGTGATGGCGCGTTGAGCGCCGCGCGCCGTAAACCGCCAGACCAATACCCCAAAAGATGTATCCCCAGTTTGTGACATGATTGATGTCTCGAGTGTGTGGATCGTGGGACCCACAGAAAGTTGCATGTAATGCTAGATTAAATAACTAAGTTATTTAGGAAGTCGATACTTGTGATGTATCATGTGTATTCTATGTGTACTGCATCATGGTGTGGTAGAGTGATGAGTGGTGATTACCATGACGCCTCACCGAACAATTAACTCCCGACTGTGGTTGTATAACCAAGCTTATGAAGTTGGACGGACGAGATGATCTTTGAGACACTCATATGCGACCGTTGATGAAATCAGGTTTTGAAGAGGTGCGCAGCATCACTCTTCATCTTGGTAGAATCCAAGCTTGGGAGACGATTTTGGCCAGGCCGATCGTACATGCGTGTAGACTCCGCATGACGGTGTAGGCGCCCATACCCCATTATCTCATGAAAGTGTGATCTCGGACCACTAAATTCGTCCCAAGAAAGTCGAGCGATTGAGACTGGGCCATGGCGTAAAACGAGTGCAAACAAAGCCGTGCATCGTGCCAACTTCGGCGCGCTGCTCCAAGACGACCAATCTTGGTCGGTCTTTGCCGATTGGTCTGGCGTGTAGGTGGTAGGCTGTGTTCATGCCTATACCCGACCATCCCATGAAAACGTGATTCGAGCCACTCAAATCGTCCGACGAAGTTGAGCGGTCGAGATTAGTTTGCAATCGGAAGTGTATCCACGCTAGTTTGGGCGGACGATTTGGGATAACTGTGCATGGTATGCCTTGGCCGACTGTGAGGAGATTGGTGGGTCCACGTGGTCATGTTGGTATGACCGGGACCTCGCTTAATCTAAATTTGGACCCTCTAATTTTGGCTTTCACTTGGCTATGTAACCATGCTTCATTCGGGCGCATTTAATTGGGATGACCAACCATGGTTGGTCCCGACCGATTGGTCGTATGTAAAGCAGGCCCACCGTGATTGTGTTGACATACTGGGCCTTTGAATCTACATCTACACCCTCCATCTATACCTGCGAAAACGGATGGTTGAGAATGTTTTGTGACACATGTAATGTGCCGCAAACCCTAATTTAGGGTTTTCCGCCCACACCGCTCTGGTTTGGACGTTTTGGCAAGCTAGGCCACTCGGGAGGCCGACCATGCTGGGTCCGCGTTGGTTCGGCAGCGAATATTCCATACCGCTTGGGGGTTATGGAATTGATCCTGGGCCATCCAATCATGCCGGTGAAGTTGGATGAACGAGATCATATCCAGATCGATACGGAAACCGGATGCTCAATCGGGCTAGTATAACACATCGAGAGTTTCTCAATCAGGCTAGTATAACACACAAGAGAGTTGCAGCCTGTACGGGTATTTCGTACATGCTTTCATTATAATGCTTGGAGGTTCGTGTTGCTCTGCTGAGAGCAACACTCAGTCGTCATGCCGCACTGATAATGAGTACAGGAAATACAAGGCTTCTTATGCATTAATTAATAATGCTATAAATTCACAGGTGTTTATGTGTGAAAACTATTCCTGCAGAATTTGGTAATTTGGGGTATGGATGAGGAATGAATTTAAACCTTAAACAAATGCACTGCGCGGTGAGTGCTTGTAGATTCGAGAGATCAATCACGTGCAAGTCCGGCCTAAACCAAGAAATGGCCGTTCTGCACTTGTTTTGGCCACAAAGTGAAGGAGATGGGGTTGATCTTAAGGAGGGAAGCGAAGAAGGTGTCGAGATTGTGAAGGTGTTGGCTTGCTTATGACTTGTAACAGAAAGGTGAGCAGGCTTGTGATTGATGCAAGCAAGCTATGGGTGTTTGAATACGTTTTGTATTAACACTTGGTTTTCTGTCTCGTCTGGACTTGTGTTGTTGTTTGAAATAGGGAGAGAACCTATTTATACAAGTCATTGAGCCTTATTCACGTCTCTTGTGGGAAGTGGAGGAAGTGGAGTGATGGAGTAGTGGAGTTTTGCGTTGGTGATACACGACCAGTCTTGCCCACTTCTCATGTTCATCTCTAACCGTCCATGACTTCCTAACACGTTCTGTGATGGCGCGTTGCACGCCGCACGCCGTAAACCGCTGCACCAATACCCTAGTATGTATCCCCCCGCTTGTGACATGATTGATGTTCTGGAATGTGTGGATCGTGGATCCACGAAAGATAGCATGTAATGCTGAATTGAATAACTGCGTTATTCAGGAAGTCGATACTTGTGAAGTATCGTGTGTATTTTATGCAGGTACCGCATTATGGTGTGGTAAAGTGATGGGTAATGACGCCTCACTAACCAAATAACTCCCGACTGTGGTTGTATAACCAAGTCCGGTGAAGTTGGACGGATGAGATGATCTTTGAGACACTCATCCGCGACCGTTAATGAATATTAGGGTTTTTTTCAAGAGGTGCGCAAGCATCACTCTTCGCCTTGGTCGAAACCAAGCATGGAAAGGGATTTGGAGAGGACCGACCGGGGCATGTGTGTAGACAAAGATGCAGTGGTGTGCACGTCCATACCTCACTGTCCCATGAAGGCGCGATCTAGGCCACTCAATTTGACCGGTAAAGTTGAGTGGTTGAGATCGGTTTGCAGGCAGTAAATCCATTGCCGCAAAGGAGTTGGAAACCGCGTGACATCCCTAGTTTGGGCACGTGTTTCAAGACGACCCATCTTGGTCTGGTCTTGGTCGATCATACCAGCGTGTAGGTGGTAGGCCGGTGTTCACACCTATACCTCGACTATCCCATGAAAACGTGATCTAAGCCACTCAAATCGTCCGGTGAAGTTGAGTGGTCGAGATCAGTTTGCAATTTGGGAAGTGTAACCACGCAAGTTTGGGTGGATGGTTTGGGATAGCCAGGCATGGTATGCCTTGGCCGACCACGTGAAGAGATAGATGGGCCCACGGTGGTCATGCTTTGGTATGACCGGACTGCTTAATCTAATCTCGGACCCTTCATCCATGCCGGAGAAGATGGACGCTCATGATGCTCAAAACCCTAATTCTGGGTTTCAAAGCCGCGCGTCACTCCTTGTTTGGGCGTACGAATTTGTTACAACCATGCTTGGTTGGTCTTGACCGATTGGTAAAGTGTGTAGGCGGCCCACTCAGTAATCGTGTTGACATGCTCTGGGCCCTTTGAGTCTACATCTACACCCTCCATCTATACCTGCGAAGATGGATGGTTGAGACTATTTTGCGACACATGTAATATGCCGCAAACCCTAATTTAGGGTTTTCCGTCCATAATGCTTGGTATGAACGGTTTCTTGGCAAGTTAGTCCAATGACCGACCATGCGGGGTCGGCCGTGGGTATTCCATACCGCTTGGGGGTGATGGAATTGATCTGGGGTCATCCAATCATGCTTATGGAGTTGGATGATCGCGATCAGATCATATCCTGGCCTCGATATGGTCATCCGGATGCTCAATCGGGCTAGTATAACACACCGAGAGGGGCTCAATCGGGCTAGTATAACACACCGAGAGTCACCCGTACGGGTATTTCGTACATGGTTTCATTATAGTGCTTGAGGTTCGTGTTACTCGTAAGAGTAACACTCTCGCCGTCATGCCACACCGATAATGAGTACCGGAAATACAAGGCCGATATGAAATTCACAGATGGGATTGTTGCTATATGCTCCAACCTCGAGGAATTTCATGTATTCGCGTAACGGGATTGTTGCTAAATGCTCCATTCTTGGTGAATTAAGTGAGGAGTATCCAACACTTATAAATGGCTTTATCTTTTACAAGATGTCGCCGCATGATTTTTTTCTCGGGTTTTTTACAAATTTAACCTTAAACGAAAATCCACCATCAACATTAAGTCCCCGCCTAGCACACAATGGTTACACTATTGTGGGGTAGGCATAAGATGGTGACAAGTTAAAGATAAAACTTATGAGACAAAGTTAGATGTTACTGTGAGAGACGGGTCATCCCGTCCTTGGAGTATGTCACGTTCAAAAGGCATCTAGGAGAGTATTCCCCTAGTATGATGTCGGTCTTGCTGTTTCTGGCCGACCTTGCAATGTTTGCTTTGCCGAGGGCCCACTCCGTGTTTGCTCCGTTTGAATGTCGGTCTTGCCAGATCGACCTTGTTATGCCCGACAGGGTCGAGGGCTATTGCGCCCGCTTCACTCGATCGTGGGGTTGTGCCTAATCGACGGACTGCTGGCTCGCTTCGTTCGTGGGGCTACTCGCGCCTGTTTGATCGAACGTGGGCTTGAATTTCGTGAACATGATTCCCATGACATAAGAGAACCGTGTTGTGCAAATAAGTATGGTCCCGCCATATATGCTTGATTGAAAATGGGTCCCATATCATGTATGCCTGACTGAATGTCACCTTTATACCAGCCTCGTGCCCTTGACCAACATCGGTCTTGAAACTTAAGCAATACCGGACTTGTGACTTGATCAATACTAGACTTGAAGCTTGATCAATACCAGACTTGAAGCTTGACCAATACCAGACTTGAAACTTGAGTGATACCGGACTCGTCACTTGATCAATACCGGACTTGAAGCTTGAGCAATACCAGACTTGAAGCTTGACCAATACCAGACTTGAAACTTGAGTGATACCGGACTCATCACTTGATCAATACCGGACTTGAAGCTTGAGTGATACCGGACTCGTCACTTGATCAATACCGGACTTGAAGCTTGAGCAATGCCGGACTTGTGACTTGATCAATACCAGACTTGAAGCTTGATCAATACCAAAGTGTTTGGACCCAATACCAGCCTTGTGTACTCCAGCGTGAATGTGTGTCATGTCTGACTACACATCTCATGTGTTTTTATACAAGTACTGACTCATGTTTTTATACAAGTCAGGAGGTGTTGACAGCTTAAAGATATGTCGAACATTGATGATGAGTTTTTCACCGCGCCCTTTCAACTATATGAAAATATCTCTGTTCCACAAGATAACCCTCCTCCTATCGACTTCAAGGCTTTTCATGCTCCGTCTGGTCGTCATGAAGGATGGATGAGACGTATGTTGAGCAATGAGTACGTCAAAGATAACTTGACCAGAGCGCAGATTATTGATGCAGCTTGAGTGTTGAAACGGCTCGAGAGGATGTTAAAGTGGTTTCTGGTGCGAACGTTGAGGTGGATCCTGGAGAGAGTGTTGAATTAGGATTTCGAAGCGAACGTGGGTCCCGGAGAGAGCGTTGACGCGGCTCTTGAATAGACCATTGAAGCAGGCCACGCTAGAGGGAGCGTTGAAGTGTTTCCCTCTTCGTTCGATTTACCCTTGCGAATTCCATGCTTCTTGACCGACCATCTCTCTCATGTTGAAGAATTCCTTGATTGACGGTGAAGGAACTTTATGCTGAGCTTTAGTCCCCAAGCGTGGTTTACATGGTTTGTTCGTAGTGGTTGTCGTCGAGCCAAATATGGAATATCTTGGACATTGTTTTATCATTGTGGGAGTCGTGCATGTGGTACCGGAATTGGAGTTGACGGACGCACATGATGTTGTATCTCGGTGGTTTTCCCCTTGGTGCTCTGTAATCGCTGCGAGAAGGTCGAAGGTTGTATCGTTGTTGGTGAGATATATGCCCCTACGAACATTATGAGGCTCTTCATTACGGCAGCCCGGTTCTTTCACCGTCTCGATAAAGTGACTCGCCCGAATCTTGCTCGATATGGCGCGTGGACATCGTTATCTTCTTGAGGCTGCTCCCTTGAGGTATCGGCTAAAGTGGAAGATTGCCGTCATAGAGCGTTGATACGTTGCACCGGTATTCTTTAAACCAAATGGCAAGTATGGTATAATAAAAATTTCGAGAGGAGTTAGAAAAGCTATCTTACTTGCATCATGCTCGTATATCCTCATCCGGTTGTAGCCGCTACATCCATCCATGGAGGAGAACATGCCGTGTCCGCTGGTTGAATATACTAACATGTCGATGTTAGGTAAAGGAGGATCATTTTTGGAGCAAGACTGCTCAAGTCTCTGAAGTCTATGCAGACCCGATCTGAACTACAACCGTTTAACCGACTTGGATCCAGTGTATGACATGTAGATGATGGGTGACCAATTTTCATCTAAATTCGGCATTTCTTCATATCTCCAAGCGAATATGTCCTGGTACTCTTTGAGAAGTTCCACGAGCTTCGTGCGTTTATCCGTACACAAGGTTGAGCTGATGGAGATAGGCCTAGGAGATTCCCAACGATTTCAATCTCATCAGTTGTGGAGTTGGTGCCCTCTTGCAGATGTTGTGGAGCATCTAGCACTTGCTCTTATGGTTAGTTGCCGTTGTAGCATTCCATTAGGTGGGAGAGACCGGCAATGGTCTCCCCGCTAATTGATAATGGAAGTGTCAAGTATACCGTTTTCCCTTTGGTCACGACTCGCCACAAAAGTTCGTTCCCTCTTTGTGTGAACGTTGGTCGTGGCTTCACAGAATGGAGAAGAATGCTTCGTCAACAAAGATGCATCGTGGGTTTTAGCCCTCAATGATGCAAGCCGGTCTTCTTCCTAAATTTACGCCCATGTGGGAAGTGGGATGCAATGAACTTGTCTGATTCTTTTCCGCGGAGCTTCTCCGTATGTGCCGGGTTTGGTTTTCCTCGAAGTCGCCATCATTGTGGTAGGATTCCGTACGACCTTGCCTCGGGAGAACCTTGGATGCCCCGAGAGTCTTGAGAGTAATCACATTCGAAGACGCTCCCGTGTAGATAAGGGCCGTCTTGAACTCGAATCCTTGATGCGTGCGGTGACATGTAGGTCACGGCCGTGACCTTCCTCTGGTTGATTGCAAAGAAACGTCTCCGCGCGCCGATTCTTTGAGAGGTGTGAAAGTTTGCATAAACTTTCCACTAGAGAAACCGCTTCCCCGATCAACCGGCCTTTGGTTCATTGTGAAACTATTGACTTGAGGAAGATCGTTGTGAGGATCGGCCCCAGGTGTAGGAGCCTCCATGACAGACCGCTCATATCTAATGTCGCTTATTTGATCAGGTCCATGTAGGTCCGTGCCGTTGAAGTATCTTTTCCGGTGCGTTGAATGCATTCCTTGTTGGCTCCAGGGGCTGTTGCAGGTCATGTGGAAATCGATCGATTAATGTCTTAAAAAAGTGAGTACCTCTTTCTCGAGTTGCGGCCATATCCGTTTGAGTCTTGGCAAGAACTTACCGCTTTTCCATCAAGTCCGCAATGGTAATGGGAGATGGTCCTCCTCTCGCCCTCGGCTCCTCGTCCTGGTGAAGGAGTGGAAGTTGTTGCTTTGGTGACTACCGGAGGTGTTACACTTGATGAGATGCCCAGATTTGCAGCTGCTATGGCTATGGCTCTGGTGATGGGAGGTGTTGTAATATCACTGCTAAGTGATCGAATTGAACGTTCCCATCCTATGTACTCACGTGTTCCTTGATTGATCTCTCCTTCCTCAATCATTTCTTCACAGCTTCGACAAGGGTCTTGAGATATAAATCTTCCAAGGCAGGGATCCGTAAGTCGCAGGCTCCATTTCTTTATCCTAGACGTTGTGGTACCCGGACAAGTTTTTTCCTCTCGTGGGGTTGCCTCGAGTCTTCGTTGTCGGCTGGACCATGTTGTTCGTCTCTCCTGAGTCCCCTGTGATTACGGCTCTTTCTGCATCTCCACCGGTAAAGGTGTGACTCCTGACTAAGGATCCAGCGTTTCTTGCACTGTTTGAGTAGATGCTTGCCGACCCTTCTTGTAATTGCGCTGTTATATCATTCAAAAAGCGGAATGTCTCGCTCTGTCTTCTAGCGATACCGGCTTGATTTTCCAAGACATCCTCCAGCATTCTAGCTACACTTCCCATGATATCTGAACCGCCTGTGGTCTCCTGGTGAGGATACATCGCGAGATGAAAACCGAAAAATTGAGGATTCAATTTTTTGCAACCGATAGATCAACCTCCCACTGTGGTCGCCAATTGTTTATGGGTGAAAACTATTCCGCAGAATTTGGTAATTTGGGGTGTGGATGAGGAATGAATCTAAACCTTAAACAAATGCACTGCGCGGTGAGTGCTTGTAGATTCGAGAGATCAATCTGTGCAAGTCCGGCCTAAACCAAGAAATGGCCGTTTCAGACTTGTTTCGGTCACAAAGTGAAGGAGATGTGATGCGTGTCGTAGGTGCAATCAAATTAATTCAATATTTCCACTCAATTAAAAATAATATAATGGAAGTCAAGTTCGTTCCCACGAGGAGCAAGAGATCTTTAGTTGTAAAAGTTGTCACGAAAGGGGGGTGTAAAAATCAAAAGAAAAAATAAACAAAGCAATTAAAATCGAAAGTTGAAAGATGAAAGCAATAAGAGAGAGAAGATCAAGGAATCCTTCTTCGTTACGAAACAATGATTAAAGTTATGTTCTTTTCTACTTGTTATTAGTCACAGATTATCACCAACCGTAGGATAGCAGGTCCGCTTAGCTAGCCCCAAAATCCCTAATTTCACCGAGTAATGTGTCCGCTTAGTTATCGATTCTATTCAAAAGAACCACCTTGAGGTCCGCTTACAAGATGTAATTCCAGAATGCATTAAGATTTATGAATTTAGGTTTAGTACTAGTAGTTAAACTCGGTTCGCTTGGTTCACTTTCTAGCGTTGTTTCTACACACAATTGCTCCACGGAATCCCTCCGCAAGGTCTCGTGTTTTCTACTTGTGTAAAGTGTCGAGAACGATTACGTATTCCCTAACTTATACTAGATATAGATCAATTAACAAATCAATTTAGCGTGCACTCCAAACAATCTATCAATCAATCATAAGTGTCTTTAAGATCACTCCTATCGGTAAAAACAATCGATAATCATGTGAAAAACTTCAAGATAGAATTTGAAAACAAAAACTCAAATCATGTTAAGAACTAGGAATTCATCCTCAATCAATAGAAAAATTAGCTACTCATGTTTTTGAAATTCACACAAATAATAATAATTAAAAGAAGAATTTTCAAATTCACAAAAGTAATTAAAAAGAAAAATCTTAGAAAAGCAAGCAAAAACACAAGTGATGTGTGTGTAGAGAGGTGTGTAGAAGTTGTAGAAAACTTCTCTATTTATAGGCTTCAAAATTCTCCAATTCTTCTAAGGATTAGAATCCTTTTCCTTTTGCAATTCAATTTCCCATTCCAAGCTTTTCTCAACTCTTCCACCTTCTCTTTCCAAATTTGAGTCCAATTCTCCATCCAATTCCTAGCCCAAGTCTTCACACCCATGAGAGAGGTCCATAGAAGATTTGGAATTTTGCTCACGGAAAACGGGATTATGGCCGGAATTTGGCCTGGAAACGCCGCCGCCGCCACCTGAAAATTTTGTCGTCGGGAGAATATTCGACGGAATATTCCGTCGATCCACCGTTATGACTAACGGTCAAACTGGTCAACCGTCACCAACGTTAGTCGGCGGGTCAACGATCCAATTCTACCGAAGTCAACTCGTAGTCGAACCGAGTCGGTGATCCATTTCGACCAGCACTGTGCCACTTGCCGTGCCATCTTGTGTTGCACCATCCTTTTGCATATAGCGCACCATATTGGTCGGCATAACCTTGCAGCCATCTCTAGCAACAACAACTCATTCTTCCCTGCTTCATTCCCTGTTATCTGTGGCAACACATCTTCCACCAGAACTACTTATCTCCTCAGCCAAGCCAGCCTCCAACACCACCTTATCTTCATCATCAATACAAGATCAGGCCACCAACACAGCACCATTATTGTCTTGCAAGCCCTGCCATTCAGTTCACCATCACAGCATCTGCATTTGTAGCTTCCAACCGCAGCTCGCAAGCTACTTGCACTGCCATTAACTTTGGCTCAGCCACCCCAAACCATGGTAGGACACAACCCCGCATCCGGTTATCATTCCATTGCCCTCGAACCACTTTGCCTCCACAGTAAACCACCTTCGTAGTTCATTGCCTCCACCTATAGCCGCTCCTTCCCGAGCCAAACCAATATCCTCACCAGCTTGCTCAAGATCACCCGCAACCCTTCTAAACATTGACATAACTTGACACCGTAGTTAATTCCAGCCGCTTCATACTTCTTAATCTCAGCGAATTCCAATAGCGACCTAATCTCACGTTCCCATCTGTCAGTAGCACAACTCAACAAACTCCTTCCCAGTTCATGACTCGCAATTCATTCTTGCCTCGACTCCGCAAATCTCGAGTCATTCCCTCGGTTCGCAATTGCTTGCGGCCTGCAACACGCCTTTCAAAGATCGTGAACCGCCTTCAATTCATTTCCATATCTCTTAATTACGACACTGAAGGCAACACCCATAAAAATAATCAAACTCTCTCGAGAAAATCCCATTTTCAATCTTCAAACAAACGGACACCAATTTCTTCATTAATTCCTCCAGGTTCTCGATCCATCACAAACCCATCTCAATTCGAATGGCAATAGATCGGAACCCTAATTTCTCACAAAGACCACCGAGAACCCATTCACTCCCCGATATCTTCTCTCGAGCTTCAATACCATACCCGATTAACACCAACTGACCCTAATCAATTCAATCCCCTGTGTACTCCTTCTTCCACTCAATCCCTTGCTCAATTACAATACCTGCCACCACATTTGTATTTTCCACAGATCGAGCCTCATCGTCGATTTCTTACCGAGTCGATCTCGATTTCATCTCTCGCTTCTCTCGAATCATCGCTCGCCACAATACCCATTCACAGCACCACCAGAAACAATAACGGAAAACCCTAGCTTCTCGAATTTGCTCTCTCAAACTTCAATTCACCTGAGTCTCTGGGTTTGATCTCTTTCTCTCAATTGCTCGATCTACAGCGTCTCCCTGAGCTCACAACAGCGGCAAGTTTCCAGCAACAATATCACCATCATCTTCTCCATCTCTGTATTAGTCTCTCGATCTCTCTCAGCAGCGGCAGCCATGGCTGTCTTCTTTCTCTCTTTCAGGTGAAAAGAAATGATGAGGAGAAGAAAATATCTCGATTTGAGCTGGGTTAAATGGGGCAGATCGGGTACGGGTGTGGGTATATGGTGTGGGTTTGTGCTAGCTGATAATAGCACTACGTTTCTGGATAAGGGCTACCCAGTTTGGCAGCCCCTTAACCTTGACTGGGCTCCATATAGTATTCCCTCCTTGGTGAAATGACAATTTTACCCTTTTGGTTCAAATAGGGTGATTTCTTCTTCTTTTCCTCCGTGTGACTCCAAAGTAGCTATAAAACTCAAAACAAGCGTAAAATACATAATTTACAAGAAAAATAGCAAAGAAAGCATAAACTACTAGATAGTAAATACGGTGTATTCTACACCTATCAAATTCCCCCACACTTAGACTTTGCTAGTCCTCGAGCAAATCAAACTAAAAACTCACAACTTCAAAGCGTTTAAGCGTCCCAAGCATCCAAAGAGTTATGAGGACATAGAATTTCTGCATGCTAGTAATAAGAAGTTAGAAATACCAAAGAACATATTCTCGTTCTTAAATGTTGAGTGAGAAATAACCATCCCATAATGAGAGAACGCGTGTTTGAGAAACGATCAATAAGCATTTCGCCTCGACTTCTGCCTCACCAAATAAGATTTTATGATAATTGCACTCAAAAAGACAGCTTTTTTTTTTTTATGGTTGTCACATGTGTGCAGGTAGGAATGAAGAGAGAATTCCTGCATCACGTTGAATGGTGGGAAGGATAACTTCCGAAATATTTTTTAAAAACCCACATCTTTTATTTTGAAAAACCATTTTTCTGACGATCTCTAAGAAAGGAAATCAACCATATTATCGAGGATGAGATTACTTACTTACCTTCACATCCGATTGCCAATTATGATAACACCACTCTCACGGCATCCAATAGAAACGTCTTCCGCTCCTTATCTTGATCTTCTTCGTTCCCCGGTTTCAACTATTGATGATAAACCCTTGAATTTCATAAATCCTTAACAATTTGTAACCCTTTTTACCTTAAATATCCTTGTCGCTTGAAACTTCCTTATAAATTTTCCTTCCCCACGGCTCATTAAATAAGAACAAATATTTCTCTTGTTTTTCTTTCTTCTTTTTTTTTTTTTTTTTTTTTCTTTTTTTTTTTTTTTTTTTTTTTTTTTTTTTATGAACAAGAAAAATTAAATACAAAAATAAACCATGGCCGTGGGAGAAGTATTTTACCGCTTGATTCTTCACAACTTGTATCGTCTTTGAAATCATAAACTTCAAAAATTCTCACCTTTTACTTTTCTTCGCTTTCATGAATAAGTCTTCATACTTGAATATAAAATTACCTCATTGTATTGTAAGTTCTCAACATATATGTGAATTCCGCTCATTTGTATGTTGCTTTTACTTGAATTTGAAATTTGCTCTTTTTCCCGTTCCGTTGCTTGTAAACCTTAAACTTTTCCAACTTTCCTTGTAGATTTTGATGTCGCTCCTTGTTGATGATGAATGTGTTTCTATGGATCCGTTGTTGTCGCGAGAGAGAATGGTGCTAACTGCAAATCGAACTACAAGAAGGAAGCTTTCATCTATGGACGTCACCCTCATGATTGACAAAATTAGCACTCAAGAGATCAAAGAGTAGTGCTTTTATTGGTGGGAGGTTGGGTAGCTCACCATTCTACCCGGAATTAACGTATGGTGACACACACTCAAAAGAAGCTCTTTAGTAGATGGAAAATTTCTGGTCGGTGCCTCTCATGATATGAATACGGGTAGTCTCCACTAATGATTGATCAGCAACTCTAATAACGCCCTTCTCCCTGCACCAAATTCGCATCACCGGCATGATTAAATCCATTATTTAACACTCTAACAAACAAGAAATCCGAATGTAGTTCTCTAACATTTCCAAGTTCAATTATGTCGGTCAAAATCTCTATGTAAACATACCTAGAAATATGCTAGGGACTCTAAAATCTTTAAAAGTTGGAATTTTTAAGTAAAACTTTTTTTTTTTTTTTTTTTTCAAAGTTTTTCATTTTTTTGTAATTTTTGTTTTAAAAACATGCTTAACCACTCCCCCACACTTAAACCTTACATTGTCCTCAATGTAATTGAATCCTCCTAGTAAAGTCAAGGTGGGAAATTTTAACATGATAAGAAACAAGAAAAAGAAATAACAAAAAGCAAAAAGATAAGAAATACAAAACCGATGGGTTGCCTCCCATTAAGCGCTTGTTTTAAAGTCGACGGCCCGACTTAGCTCTTGCAAGATTCATTAGCCCGGATCAATCTCTTTCACCGGAAAACATGATTCCACATCACTAGGGTATCGCGTTGTCTCAAAGATATTGAAGTGGATGAGTGTACCATCAAACTCCATAGTCAAGGTGCCATTTTGGACATCAATCTTTGTTCCGGCGGTGCTTAAGAATGGTCTACCCAAAAGCAAAGGTGTAGACTTGGAAGAATTCTCATCATTCATGTCTAAGACATAGAAATCGGCCGGAAATACAAGCTTATTAACCTGCACCAAAACATTCTCAACAATCCCTTTCGGGTAAACATTAGATCGGTTAGCAAGTTCAAGAACCACCCCGGTCTCCTTAAGAGGACCGAGATTCAAAGAATCATAAATCGAGGAAGGCATAACATTAACCGACGCTCCCAAATCTAGCAAAGCTCGAGTAAACCTTGTTTTACCAATTGTGCAAGGTATATTGAAACTACCGGGGTCCTTTAATTTTGGTGGGAGTTTCTTGAGAATAAACGCCGAAGCATTCTCCCCACACTCATGACTTCATTCCCTTTCAACCTTTTCTTCTTCATGCACATCTCCTTTAAGAACTTTGCACAACGAGGAATTTGACGAAGAGCTTCTATGAGTGGAATATTGACTTGTACTTTCTTAAAGATCTCCCAAATATCCATGTATTCCAAGTCTTTCTTTGATTTAGCAAATCGGCTAGGGAACGGGGGTGGAGTTGTGAAAGTAGGAACCGTCTCCTCGGGTTGATTGGTTGGCGATGTTTTCCCCTTTGGTGCGGTTTCAATTTCCTCTTTCTCATCATACACCTTATCTTGTTGATTTGGTTGCTCCACTTGTATCCCACTCCTCAAAGTAATCGCATTAACGCTCTCTCTTGGGTTAACAATTGGTTGTGAAGGAAGTTTTATGGATGCTTGCGCTTTCAATAAATTCACATCGGTCGCTAATTGTCCCATTTGAATTTGTAACTCCTTGATTGCCGAATCGGTCTTTTGTTGATTTTGTTGAAACATTGACGTAATACCTTGCATCATGACATTAAGCTTATCATCTATCGAAGATCCTTGTTCCTTCACTTGAGGTTGGAATTGTTGTTGAGAACCACCTTGTTGTTGAGGTTGGAATCGTGATTGTTGAAAACCACCTTGTTGCTCATATGGATTAGGAGCCGCCGCTTGCTTATTTGCATAGCTAAAGTTAGGATGATCCTTCCACCCGGGATTGTAAGTATTCGAGTATGGATCGTACCTTGGCCTTTGATTCGGATATAAAGCATTCACTTGTTCGGTCTCATTATCCGGAATAATTACCGCGGCAATCCGTTGCATCATAATCTCCATGTTACTCATCCTTTGATCAAAATGTGATGATGAATCACTAACTTCATGCACTCGCCTAACCATTGGTTCATCCCTTGTGTAGAATTGTTGCGAGTTTGCCGCCATACTTTCAATCAATTCGGTAGCTTGGGCCACCGTCTTGTTCATTAATGCACCACCACCCGCGGCGTCAATAAGAGACCTATCACTTGGGTGGAGAGCTTCATAGAAGTATTGGAGTATCATAGCATCACTAAATTGATGGTGTGGACAGCTTCCCACCAACCTCTTGTATCGCTCCCAACATTCATACAATGATTCTCCCACTTGTTGTTTCAATCCACAAATCTCCTTGCGAATTTGAGTAGCTTTGGATGCGGGAAAATATCTCTCGAGGAAAAGTTTCTTCATCCCATTCCATGTTGTGATGCTTCCGGAAGGCAAATAATATAACCATTCCTTAGCATTACCCGCCAAAGAAAACGGGAAAGTTTTCAACATTGCTCCATCCGCATTAGTCTCCGGTGGAAGCATAGCCATAACTATGGCATAGAAGTCCATAAGATGTTTGTTTGGGTCCTCATTCACCATGCCATGGAACTTTGGTAACTCTCTAATCAACCCGGCTTGATCTCGAAGGTTGAGTTAGTTTGGATACACCATTGTTGGGTATCAAGCCCGTGAGAAGCTAGGTCCTTGAGTGTACGATCAGCCATTGTTTCTTCCTCTTTGTCCGAATCACTTGATGAAGAAGGAGAAAGTGGAGTGTTAATCGCTCGAATGAAATCCTTTAATTGAGTGCCGGATCGAAGACGTATTGGACTCTGGGTCTGCCCTCTTTAAGCATTCACCAAAGGTATAACACCTGAAACAAGATTCTCAAAAACTAAGTTAGATACGGTAAAGAATCTAACAAAGCAAGAATAAAGCAAAAAGAAAAATAAGAACAACTAAAAAAAAATCGCCCGTTGCTCCCCGGCAACGGCGCCAAAATTTGATGCGTGTCGTAGGTGCAATCAAATTAATTCAATATTTCCACTCAATTAAAAATAATATAATGGAAGTCAAGTTCGTTCCCACGAGGAGCAAGAGATCTTTAGTTGTAAAAGTTGTCACGAAAGGGGGGTGTAAAAATCAAAAGAAAAAAATAAACAAAGCAATTAAAATCGAAAGTTGAAAGATGAAAGCAATAAGAGAGAGAAGATCAAGGAATCCTTCTTCGTTACGAAACAATGATTAAAGTTATGTTCTTTTCTACTTGTTATTAGTCACAGATTATCACCAACCGTAGGATAGCAGGTCCGCTTAGCTAGCCCCAAAATCCCTAATTTCACTGAGTAACAGTCCGCTTAGTTATCAGATTCTATTCAAAAGAACCACCTTGAGGTCCGCTTACAAGATGTAATTCCCGAATGCATTAAGATTTATGAATTTAGGTTTAGTACTAGTAGTTAAACTCGGTTCGCTTGGTTCACTTTCTAGCGTTGTTTCTACACACAATTGCTCCACGGAATCCCTCCGCAAGGTCTCGTGTTTTCTACTTGTGTAAAGTGTCGATAACGATTACGTATTCCCTAACTTATACTAGATATAGATCAATTAACAAATCAATTTAGCGTGCACTCCAAACAATCTATCAATCAATCATAAGTGTCTTTAAGATCACTCCTATCAGTAAAAACAATCGATAATCATGTGAAAAACTTCAAGATAGAATTTGAAAACAAAAACTCAAATCATGTTAAGAACTAGGAATTCATCCTCAATCAATAGAAAAATTAGCTACTCATGTTTTTGAAATTCACACAAATAATAATAATTAAAAGAAGAATTTTCAAATTCACAAAAGTAATTAAAAAGAAAAATCTTAGAAAAGCAAGCAAAAACACAAGTGATGTGTGTGTAGAGAGGTGTGTAGAAGTTGTAGAAAACTTCTCTATTTATAGGCTTCAAAATTCTCCAAATCTTCTAAGGATTAGAATCCTTTTCCTTTTGCAATTCAATTTCCCATTCCAAGCTTTTCTCAACTCTTCCACCTTCTCTTTCCAAATTTGAGTCCAATTCTCCATCCAATTCCTAGCCCAAGTCTTCACACCCATGAGAGAGGTCCATAGAAAATTATGGAATTTTGCTCGCCGGAAAACTGGGATTATGGCCGAATTTGGCCGGAAACGCGCGCCGCCGGCCACCTGAAAATTTCTGTCGTCGGGAGAATATTCGACGGAATATTCCGTCAGTCAACCGTTAGGACTAACGGTCAAAGTGGTCAACCGTCAGTCAACGTTAGTCAGCGGGTCAACGATCCAATTCGGCTGAGTCAACTCAGGGTCAGAACCGAGTCAGTGATCCGGCCTCGGTCCAGACCAGGCCACTTGCCAGGCCATCTTGTGTTGCACCATCCTTTTGCATATAGCCAGCCATATTGGCTGTGCATAACCTTGCAGCCATCTCTAGCAACAACAACTCATTCTTCCCTGCTTCATTCCCTGTTATCTGTGGCAACACATCTTCCACCAGAACTACTTATCTCCTCAGCCAAGCCAGCCTCCAACACCACCTGATCTTCATCATCAATACAAGATCAGGCCACCAACACAGCACCATTATTGTCTTGCAAGCCCTGCCATTCAGTTCACCATCACAGCATCTGCATTTGTAGCTTCCAACCGCAGCTCAGTCAGGCTACTTGCACCTGCCATTAACTTTGGCTCAGCTCACCCCAAACCATGGTAGGACACAACCCCTGCATCTGGTTATCATTCCATTGCCCTGAACCACTTTGCCTCCACAGGTAAACCACCTTCTGTAGTTCATTGCCTCCACCTATAGCTGCTCCTTCCTGAGCCAAACCAATATCCTCACCAGTTGCTCAAGATCACCTGCAACCCTTCTAAACATTGACATAACTTGACACTGTAGTTAATTCCAGCTGCTCATACTTCTTAATCTCAGGCGAATTCCAATAGCAGCCTAATCTCACGTTCCCCATCTGCTGTAGCACAACTCAACAAACTCCTTCCCAGGTTCATGACTCTGCAATTCATTCTTGCCTGACCTGCAAATCTCAGGTCATTCCCTGGCCTGCAATTGCTTGCAGCTGCAACACAGCTTCAGCATCAGGAACCAGCTTCAATTCATTTCCATATCTCTTAATTCTGATTACAGGGCAACACCCATAAAAAATAATCAAACTCTCTGAGACAATCCCATTTTCAATCTTCAAACAGCGGCCACCAATTTCTTCATTAATTCCTCCAGTTCTCGATCCATCACAAACCCATCTCAATTCGAATGGCAATAGATCGGAACCCTAATTTCTCACAGCACCACCAGAACTCATTCACTCCCTGATTTCTTCTCTGAGCTTCAATACCATACCCGATTAACACCAACTGACCCTAATCAATTCAATCCCCTGTGTACTCCTTCTTCCACTCAATCCCTTGCTCAATTACAGCTGCCACCACCATTTGTATTTTCCACAGATCGAGCCTCATCGTCGATTTCTTACTGAGTCGATCTCTGATTTCATCTCTGCTTCTCTGAATCATCAGCTCGCCACAATACCCATTCACAGCACCACCAGAAACAATAACGGAAAACCCTAGCTTCTCGAATTTGCTCTCTCAAACTTCAATTCACCTGAGTCTCTGGGTTTGATCTCTTTCTCTCAATTGCTCGATCTACGGCGTCTCCCGAGCTCACAACGGCGCCAAGTTTCCAAACAACAATATCACCATCATCTTCTCCATCTCTGTATTAGTCTCTCGATCTCTCTCAGCAGCGGCAGCCATGGCTGTCTTCTTTCTCTCTTTCAGGTGAAAAGAAATGATGAGGAGAAGAAAATATCTCGATTTGAGCTGGGTTAAATGGGGCAGATCGGGTACGGGTGTGGGTATATGGTGTGGGTTTGTGCTAGCTGATAATAGCACTACGTTTCTGGATAAGGGCTACCCAGTTTGGCAGCCCCTTAACCTTGACTGGGCTCCATATAGTATTCCCTCCTTGGTGAAATGACAATTTTACCCTTTTGGTTCAAATAGGGTGATTTCTTCTTCTTTTCCTCCGTGTGACTCCAAAGTAGCTATAAAACTCAAAACAAGCGTAAAATACATAATTTACAAGAAAAATAGCAAAGAAAGCATAAACTACTAGATAGTAAATACGGTGTATTCTACACCTATCAAGATGGGGTTGATCTTAGGGAGGGAAGCGAAGAAGGTGTCGAGATTGTGAAGGTGTTGGCTTGCTTATGACTTGTAACAGAAAGGTGAGCAGGCTTGTGATTGATGCAAGCAAGCTCTGGGTGTTTGAATACGTTTTGTATTAACACTTGGTTTTCTCGTCTCGTCTGGACTTGTGTTGTTGTTTGAAATAGGGCGGAGAACCTATTTATACAAGTCATTGAGCCTTATTCACGTCTCTCGTGGGAAGTGGAGGAAGTGGAGTGATGGAGTAGTGGAGTTGTGCGTTGGTGATACACGACCAGCCTTTCCCACTTCTCCTGTTCATCTCTAACCGTCCATGACTTCCTAACACGTTCTTGTGATGGCGCGTTGCACGCTGCACGCTGTAAACCGCCAGACCAATACCCCAGTATGTATCCCCCAGTTTGTGACATGATTGATGTATGGAATGTGTGGATCGTGGATCCACGAAAGATAGCATGTAATGCTGAATTGAATAACTGCGTTATTCAGGAAGTCGATACTTGTGAAGTATCGTGTGTATTTTATGCAGGTAGTGCATTATGGTGTGGTAAAGTGATGGGTAATGATGCCTCACTAACCAAATAACTCCTGACTAGGGTTGTATAACCAAGCGGGTGAAGTTGGACGGATGAGATGATCTTTGAGACACTCATCTGCGACCGTTAATGAATATTAGGGTTTTTTGAAGAGGTGTGCAAGCATCACTCTTCAGCTTGGTCGAAACCAAGCATGGAAAGGGATTTGGAGAGGACCGACCGGGCATGTGTGTAGACAGCATGCCAGTGTGCACGTCCATACCTCACTGTCCCATGAAGGCGCGATCTAGGCCACTCAATTTGACCGGTAAAGTTGAGTGGTTGAGATCGGTTTTTGGCAGAAATCCATTGCCGCAAAGGAGTTGGAAACCGCGTGACATCCCTAGTTTGGGCACGCGTTTCAAGACGACCCATCTTGGTCGGTCTTGGTCGATCATACCAGCGTGTAGGTGGTAGGCTGGTGTTCACACCTATACCTGACTATCCCATGAAAACGTGATCTAAGCCACTTAAATCGTCCGGTGAAGTTGAGTGGTCGAGATCAGTTTGCAATTTGGGAAGTGTAACCACGCAAGTTTGGGTGGACTGTTTGGGATAGCCAGGCATGGTATGCCTTTGCCGACCACGTGAAGAGATAGATGGGCTCACGGTGGTCATGCTGGTATGACCGGACCTGTTTAATCTAATCTCGGACCCTCCATCCGTGCCGGAGAAGATGGACGCTCATGATGCTCAAAACCCTAGTTCGGGTTTCAAAGCCGCGCGTCACTCCTTGTTTGGGCGTACGAATTTGTTACAACCATGCATGGTTGGTCTTGACCGATTGGTCAAGTGTGTAGGCGGGCCCACGGTAATCGTGTTGACATGCTCTGGGCCCTTTGAGTCTACATTTACACCCTCCATCTATACCTGCGAAGATGGATGGTTGAGACTGTTTTGCGACACATGTAATATGCCGCAAACCCTAATTTAGGGTTTTCCGTCCATAATGCTTGGTATGAACGGTTTCTTGGCAAGCTAGGCCAATGACCGACCATGCGGGGTCGGGCCGTGGGTATTCCATACCGCTTGGGGGTGATGGAATTAACTGGGTCATCCAATCATGCTTATGGAGTTGGATGATCTGCGATCGAGATCATATCCGGACCGATATGGTCGGTCCCAGGATGCTCAATCGGGCTAGTATAACACACCGAGAGGGGCTCAATCGAGCTAGTATAACACACCGAGAGTCAGCCTGACGGGTATTTCGTACATGGTTTCATTATAGTGCTTGGAGGTTCGTGTTACTCGTAAGAGTAACACTCGGTCGTCATGCCACACCGATAATGAGTACCGGAAATACAAGGCTGATATGAAATTCACGGGATGGGATTGTTGCTACATGCTCCAACCTCGGGAGGAATTTCATGTATTCACGTAATGGGATTGTTGCTACATGCTCCATTCTTGGTGAATTAAGTGAGGGAGTATCCAACACTTATAAATGGCTTTATCTTTTACAAGATGTCAGCGCATGATTTTTTCTAGTTTTTTACAAATTTAACCTTAAACGAAAATCCACCATCAACAACGAGGGTATATGGGATTGTTGCTACATGCTCCAACCCGGATGAATTTCGTGTATTTAATTCCACTGAATGGGATTGTTGCCACATGCTCCATTCTAGGTGAATTAGTAAAGTGAAGAAGTATTCAACACTTATTAATGGTTTATCTTTTACAAGATGTTAGCGCATAATTTTCTGGTTTTTACAATTTTAACCTTAAATGAAAATCCACCATCAATGACGCAAGTTGCCATGTTAGGTGGCGAACTTATGTGGGCTGAGATTTGCATCTCGATGGAAGGGCAGACGTTGATTATTGCAACCCTTCGTTTGGCAATGCAGTAACATGACCGTCTGGTTTTGTCATGCTCGTGCATGTTTTAGGCGCGGCCAAAATTTAGGGTTTGGTACAAACCGTGTAGTTTTGGCATTGGCCTAGAAGTTGCCACGCGTTGGGTGGCGAACTTGGATGGATGAGATTTGCATCTCATGATAAAGGGCAGCCGTTGATCGTGGCTACCTTCCGTTTGTAGCCTGGAAACTTTGTCTAAATTAGGGTTTGGCATGTGGAAATGATAGGTGTCTAAAACACCGTATTATTTATCTATTATTTATGCTTTCTTTGCTAAGTTTTCTTGTAAAATATGTATCTTATGTTTGTTTTTGAGTTCTTAGGTACTTTGGAGTCAATTGGAACAAAAGAAGAAGAAACATGCCACAAGTGTCATTTCATGTGCAACTCTTTGTGGAAGCGAACTATTTCTCATTATTTGCTTTTATTTTCTTCATCTCTGTCTGAAAAGCATGTCCACTTTAGTGATGCAAATTATCTGTCTGAAAAGCACGATTGCTTTAGTGATGAGGAGACATTGAAGAGAATAAGCAAATCTGAGAAGTAAAAGAAGGCGCTCATTTGAAGTAAGAAGGGCAAAAGCGCGATTCTACTGGCGAGTGCTAACGGGAGTCAAGCCAAGGATAGAGGGGACAACAGGCTGATTTCAGTTTACTAAAGAACACCTACATATCGTTAAGGGGGCACCATTTCTCTTATTAGGCGACCATCATACAACTAGGTCGAGCAAATTCAGTAAACTTCACGACCTAGTTCTCTACTCGCCGCAACAAACGTTCTCACGAGCGGCAAAGCCACGGTTTCAAAGATGGCTCGTAACTTCGGTTCGAGAGATGGGTTTTCGAAGACCCGAAAGAATGGGAATTAGTGAAACGTGCGAGTCGTAAGAAATGAAGGAAAGAAGAATTGCTCTTTGCCGTTGAAGTTGGCAGTGAATGGTGAGAGATTGGCCAGTTTTCAAAGCCGAAATGTAGAAGGAAACTCGAGTTAGGAAATAAAGAATATGGAAGAACTAGGTCAGTTTCATGCCGAGACAGAAAGCTGGGTATTGCTGCCGTTAAATCCCTGAGCAAATGGAGAAGAGGGAAGTACAGTTCTGAGATTAATGAATGTATGTGTGTTTGAGAAGGTTTCTCAGAATGGGTTTGTTATAAAATGTGAAATGCAATGCAGGGAAGGAGTTGTGTAATCTTTGATCTTTCCAATATACAACCAGTTACTAGCCTATCTGTTCGACATAAGCACACTTAGTGCTTGAGAGAAGGCCTGAAAGACCAATTCTTTGATTTCAAGTTCGGTTGCGACCAAGTCTTGTTGTTCACCGAACATATGTTCATGCCGGCAAACTACGAGTCCGATGGTTAGTTGCAAAGGGTTAAGAGGATATTAGATGTCATGACGATCATTGAAGATTCAATACGTTAAGAGCTAATGTGTGAAGGTTTAGCCGAGAGAATACTTTGGGAAGAAAGTTGTGTATTGCCGTTAGTCTTGTATATTATGATCGGAGGAGATGATTTGAATTGAGAATATGGGTTAAATGTCTGAATTCAAGTTCTGGCTGAGCGGGGGAAGAAGAATGAGCTCTGCCATTGCTGAAGATGATGAACAGGGAGATTGAAGGCAGGATTCGAGTTCCTAAATGAATGAAAGTGCGGTTTAGTTTTGAGCTCAAGTTGGCCAGATTTTGTATGTATGCCAAGAAACAAGGGTTAAGAAGCAGCTGGAGCCATCAGTTTGGGTCAGCATTTCACGATTCGAGCTACAGGGGTTATGAATTCATGTGAAGTGAACTACAGGAGTTGTGTGAAGTTGGCATGGCAGGAAAGAGATGATTATGTTATTGTTAACAAGGATTTGGAGAGATGGGTTTGTTCTTGACTCAAATCTGCAGGTTGTGATGAAGGGTGCAGGTGGGACTTGAGCTTTTGAGATGAGAAGGAAGTTAAGGTTCATGTTGCTGGCAGGATTGCAGAGATGGTGTTGGTGGTACCTGAAGCTACAACAATGAATTTGGTTGATGAGCAGATGGGTTTGAATGAACTGCAGGTTGTAATGAGCAGCTGCAGTGTTGTTGGTAGACAAGGAGGAGTATTACAGTGATAATAGAATGAATGTTGTTCTTTGCTACAGTCAAGTTGGTGGCGATATTATGGTCTGAGTTAATGAAGCTGAGTGCAATGTCAGTGGTGAATGAATGAATATTGTGTAGATGTATGTCTAGGCTATTCCTGTATATGTGTGAATTGCAGGGGGGTGGTGCTTGCTGCGGCGTATTGAAGGTGATACAATGGAAAGGAGCTGGGTTCTACCACTGTAGTTCCTTTGCGATTGCACCACAGAATCGTGATTGTGGCTGAAGAATTTTAACTCAATATAGGAGCTGATATGTTGTAACCTATGTGGGATGTTCTGTGCAAGGTTTGGCTGGAGATTTATGGCAAGGAATCAACGAGATTTCCATGGTTGGTGGGTCAATTCACAGTCAAGGGTTGCAGCTGCAGTTCAAGTGGTGGATTTCGGAATTAGAATGTGCCGTGTTATGATGCTGGGAATTGCAAAGAGTAATGATTGGTGAACTGTAATGGAAGAATGTGCAGTTGATGGTGTTTACCACAGCTGAAATAGAGCAAGGAATGGCTGTTCTGGTGAAGCTACATAGTTGTTGTTGTTGCTAAAGGATAGTGATGCAGGAGCTAGTGCTGTTGTTGCAGTGAAGCTGTTGTGTGTATGAAGAAGCTACAGATTGCAATGAATGGTGATTGTGTGTTCTGGTGTTACAATGGCTGAAGCTGCTGCTGAAGGGTGTTTATCAGATGATTATGTGCTGCAGCCAAGGATGCAGGGAAAGATGTGCAGGATATAGTACCATCTTGGCGCAACAAAGTTTAAATCTCTACAGGATGGGTTGCAACTCCGCCTCTGACTAGGTCAAATTTGAGTTAGCCAGGCCTGGTTATCTGATTAAACTCATTTGACTCATGACATCACTGGGTCGAGTTCACTGAATCGGTATGACCGAGTCAAACCGGTTGATTACCTTCGACCGATGGCCAGTGTGACTTTCCGGTCACCTGAGGTATTTTCAAACCGATCGTCCGTGAACTTGGGTCGGTTTCCGACCAATTTTGGGGACTTTCATCTACACTTTTGGCCAGAGTTTCTACATGGGTATTCTTATATATGGGCTTATGGTGGACAGATTGGATATGGGCTTTTGAGACTTGACCTAGTTTTGGAAGGAGGAAAAGGGCTACAAAAAGAAAAACTTCTACAACAAAAAGATCACGTATTCTTCTTGGAGTTTTGCAGAGAGCCGGAGCTAGGGTTTGCTTTCATTTAATATTTTCATTTTCTTTACTTTATTTCCATTATTATTTGATGATGAACTCCAATATTATGAGTAACTAAAACTCTCTTTGATTAAGGGCGATTTCGAAGCCCGAAATATGAATCTATATTTGATATGAAAAACTTGTTCTCTTGCATTTATTAATGTTATTGATTGATTTCTACCATGCTAATATTGTCGATTAGTTATTTGTTAAGGGTTTAAGTTCGAAATTGAATCATTAATTCTTAATCTATTTGCTAGTTTAGATTTTCTTCGACCCGTAATTGTCTAGAGAAGATAAACGCAAGTAGCAATATATAGGTATTGATGATGGGACTTTGTTAAGTACTTATATGTAGAAATCAACACTAGTAGGTGATTCATGCTTTTGAGTTCATCACTAGGAGCAACCTTATCTCACAGAACTTAAAGCACTTGTTTAAGTCCAACCTAGTAAGCGTACCTCTAGGAAACTTGGCAAGTAGGAACCGGTAGTCGAGCGCTTCCGTATCCGGTGAGCTAGGAGATAATAACGGAATAGTTGAGCGTACTAATTATTCTAGGGTTGTTAGTAACATGATAATGTGAAGAATATAGCTATCTATCAATTTGGTTTGTATTCCGTGGTCTAGAATGAACCTTTAATCAATTACATCTCATATTTGAATACGTTTTACAATTTTCAGCATTTCTACAACAAAATCATCTTTGCTAAGAGTATTTGCATAACAACTTGAACTTCATACCTCCCTTGGGACGATCCTACTTACATTATACTACTTGCTAGTTAAAGAGAAGTAGAGAAATTTATTTTTGCGAGATTGACTCCTCGTCAAAATTGGCGCCGCTGCCGGGGAGGCAGTGGCAAGTTTATTTGTTATTTTTATTCTTAGTTGTTACTTTTGCTTTTATTTTCAGTTTCTATATACTTATTCAACCTCTTAGAATTTGATTTTCAGGTACTATTTCTTTGGTGAATGCGTGGAGAGGGCAGACCAAGTCCAATTGGTATACGTCTTCGTTCCGGCACTTTACTTAAGGATTTCATTCGAGCAGTCAACACTCCACTTCCTCAAAGTTCTACACCAAGTGAATTCTCGGACTCGGACGAAGAGGAAGACAACACAATGGGAGATCGACCACCTGCTCCAAGAACACTCAAGGAGCTCACTTCTCCAAACCTAGATCAGCAGCCTTTATGTATTCAGCTGAATGGAACCATTGAGTTGAAACCACAATTGATTAACTTGCTGCCCAAATTCAGAGGTTTAGCGGGAGAAGATCCTAATCGTCACTTGCAATAATTCCATCATGTTGTGACTAGTATGAAGCAAGCAACTGCAGATGCGGATATGGCTATGATGACAGCTTTTCCTTTTTCTCTTTTAGATACTGCAGGAGAGTGGTTCTTTTGCTTACCCGCTGGAAGCATAACCACATGGAATGGGATGAAGAAATTGTTCCTTGAGAAGTATTTTCCAGCATCAAAAGCAGTATGTGATTCGCAAGGAGATTTGTGGTATTAGGAAAGTATCGGGAGAGACTCTCCATGAGTATTGGGAGCGCTACAAGAAGCTTTTAGCTAGCTGCCCACACCACCAAATCAGCGATCAACTTGTGATTCAATATTTCTACGAGGGGTTGCTTTCTAATGATAGAAATTTGATCGATACCGCAAGTGGTGGTGCACTTACCAACAAAACCATTGCGGAAGCTATAAGTTTGTTGGAGAATATGGCTGCGAACACGCAACAATTCTACACTCGAGATGAATCGGCAGTAAGGAAGGTAAATGAAGTTGGCAATTCTTCACACATGGAACAAAGGATGGGCAACATGGAGAGAATGATGACTCAAATAGCTGCAGCTGTCATACCATCATCACATACCGAAGATGTTGAGCAAGCAAGTGCTATGTACCAAAATCAAGCAAAGGCGGAGGTACGATCCGTACTCCAAAGACATACAACCAGGGTTGGCGTGATCATCCGAATTTCAGCTATGCCAACAAGCAAGCTGCTGCAAATCCTACTTTCAATCAACAAGGAGGATATCAATTCATGCAAAGACCACCACAAGAAACTCAAGGCACGAGTATAGATGACAAGTTGAATCTCATTCTCAACACAATGGTGCAAGATAAGCAAAAGTCAGCAATGGAGATGAAGGACATCCGAACACAAATGGGTCAATTAGCTAATGCCGTGAGCAAATTGGAGGCACAAGCGGAGGAAAACTTCCTTCGCAACCAATAAATCACAAGGAGAATGCCAATGCTATTGAGTTACGAAGTGGGAAGCAAGTAGAGAAACCGGAAACATCACCGGTGTCCCATGAACCTGATTTGGAGAAAGAAGAGGTGAAACAGTCCCTAAAAAGGCTGACCCGGTAACAAATTCTAACTCTAAAACTCATGTTTCTACTTATGTTACTTCTCCGCCTTTTCCTAGCGGAGTTTGCAAAGTCGAACAAGGAGACATTGTACCAAGAGCTTTTGGAAATCTTTAAGAAGATTGAAGTGAACATTCCACTCATTGAGGCGATAAGGCAAGTTCCACGTTGGGCAAAGTTCTTGAAGGAATTGTGCACTAACAAGCACAAATTGACCGGTAACGAGGTAATGAGTGTGGGGGAGAATGCTTCGGCATATCTTCAAAAGAAACTCCCACCTAAGTTGAAAGACCCCGGTAGTTTCACCATACCATGTACTATTGGTAAAATCAGGTTTGAACGTGCTATGTTAGATTTAGGAGCATCCATTAATGTTATGCCTGCCTCCGTTTATGAATCATTGAATCTTGGACCTCTCAAGAATACCGGTATTGTTATACAACTTGCTGATAGGTCTAATTCTTACCCGAAAGGGGTTATTGAAGATGTTTTGGTGCGAGTTAATCAACTCATATTTCCAGCTGATTTCTATGTTCTTGACATGATGGATGAAGATTCACCATCGTCTACTCCCTTGCTGTTGGGTAGACCATTCATGAGAACCGCTAGAACAAAGATTGATGTTTTCAAGGGCGCTTTAACTATGGAATTTGATGACGAAGTCATAAGTTTCAATATCTTTGAGGCTATGAGATATCCTAGTGATGTGCATTCCTATTTTTCAATTGATATTATTGATTCTCTAGCTCAACAGATTTTTGAATTGAATGGTGAAGATGCTTTAGAAAACACCATAGTGGAAGGTTTAGGTTATGGGAAATATAAAGACCTTGAAAGTGAATTGTCTATTTGTGATGAGCTTAAAGAGGCTGTTTTAGCTCTTAACTCATTAAAAGAAGTTCCACAAAGTATAATGCGTCTTATGTTTCTTTGCCGCTTACTAATGAGAAACTTTTACCATCGATTATGCAGGCACCTATTCTTGAGTTGAAACCTCTGCCGGATCACCTTAAATACGTGTATTTAGGTGACAAGGAAGAGTTACCGGTAATCATTGCCAACAACCTTACCAAGGTGCAAGAGGAGAAGCTTGTTCGAGTGCTAAGAGAGTACAAGTCTG
Source organism: Papaver armeniacum (assembly GCA_023531295.1). Lineage (NCBI taxonomy): Eukaryota > Viridiplantae > Streptophyta > Magnoliopsida > Ranunculales > Papaveraceae > Papaver > Papaver armeniacum. The sequence goes on from JAJJWW010017637.1 coordinate 44,977, forward strand.
CCATTGGGTGGACCATTGCCGATATCAAAGGAATCAGTCCTTCCACATGTATGCACCGAATACTTCTTGAGGGGGGGCAAAACCAACAAGAGAAGCTCAACGTCGCTTGAACCCTCCAATGATGGAAGTAGTTAAGAAGGAAATCCCGAAATTGTTGGAAGTAGGGTGATCTATCCCATATCCGATAGCAAATGGGTGAGCCCGATTCAAGTCGTTCCAAAGAAGTAGGAATCACGGTGGTGAAAAACGAAGATAATGACTTGGTTCCAACTAGAATCCAGACCGGTTGGAGAGTGTGCATTGATTCTGAAAGCTCAACTCTACCACCCGAAAGGACCATTTTCCCTTACCATTCATTGATCAAATGCTTGAAAGGTTGGCTAGACATGCTTTACCTGCTTCCTTGATGGTTTTTCAGGTTATAACCAGATTGTAATAGCTTAGGAAGATCAAGAAAAGACGGCGTTTACTTGCCCTTTTGGCACTTTTGCGTATAGACGTATGCCATTTGGCTTGTGCAATGCACCAGCCACTTTTCAACGTTGTATGGTAAGTATATTCTCAGATTATGTGGAAAGCATCATAGAAGTGTTTATGGATGATTTCAGCATGTATGGTGATTCTTTTGACAAATGCTTAGATAACCTTGCACTTATTCTTAAACGATGCGTAGAAACTAATCTTGTGCTTAATTGGGAAAAATGTCACTTTATGGTCAATCATGGGATTGTGCTAGGTCATGTTGTATCCTCTAAGGGGTTAGAAGTTGACAAGGCTAAGATAGATTTGATTCGGAACTTACAATACCCCACAAATGTGAGGGAGGTTCGCTCTTTTCTTGGTCATGCGAGTTTTTATAGGAGATTCATCAAGGATTTCTCCAAGATTGCAATGCCCCGTGTAGACTCTTGCAAAAAGATGTGGCCTTTGATTGTGACAAGGAATGCAAGGAAGCTTTCGACACCTTGAAAGAGTTGTTGACTACCGCACCAATCATCAAACCACCGGACTGGAGCAAGCCATTTGAGTTGATGTGCGATGCAAGTGATTATGCCGTTGGAGCCGTGTTGGGACAGCGAGATGGCAAAGTTCCATATGCCATTTATTATGCTTCTAGAACTCTCAACGGAGCACAAATCAACTACTCAACTACTGAAAAGGAGCTTTTGGCCATAGTGTTTGCACTCGAGAAGTTTCGATCTTATTTGGTGGGTACAAAGGTGGTGGTTTTCTCTGACCATGCTGCACTTCTATACTTGCTCACAAAGAAGGATGCTAAGCCAAGGCTCATAAGGTGGATTCTTCTTCTTCAAGAGTTCAACTTGCAAATCAAGGACAAGAAGGGCAGTGAGAATACTGTAGCGGATCATTTAAGCAGATTGGTTGTGTCCGAAGAAGCGATTCCTTTTCATGATAGCTTCCCAGATGAGCAACTCTTTGCGGTTGGTGGCACAACTCCATGGTACGCCGATATCGTTAACTTCTTGGTGACGGGACAAGTACCTAGTTCCATGTCTACATTCCAGAAACACAAGCTCAAGAAGATTGCTAAGCAATATATATGGGATGAACCTTATTTGTGGAAGCATTTCTCCGATCAAATGATCTGCAGGTGCGTACTCGAATCCGAGTTCCAATCAATTCTGAATTTTTGTCACTCATATGCTTGTGGTGGCCATTTCGGAGCCAAGAGGACAGCCCTCAAGGTTCTCGAAAGTGGTTTTTATTGGCCTACATTGTTTAAGGATGCATATCTATGTTGTAAGGCTTGTGATAGGTGTCAAAGAACAGGCAACCTTGGTGCTAGAAACCAAATGCCGCAAACACCAATTCTATTTGTTGAGATTTTTGATGTTTGGGGTATCGATTTTATGGGGCCTTTTGTGAATTCCAATGGGAAATTTTTTTATACTTCTTGTTGTAGATTATGTTTCTAAGTGGGTGGAAGCTAAAGCCACCCCTACCAATGATTCTCATATTGTTTGTGAGTTTGTGAAGGAACATATCTTTTCTAGGTTTGGAACACCTCGAGTGGTGATTAGTGATGGAGGTTCGCACTTCAAGAGATCCTTTCACGCTCTTCTAAAGAAGTATAACATTTCTCATAAAGTTGGCACACCGTATCATCCACAAACGAGCGGTCAAGCTGAAATTTCCAATAGGGAGATTAAGTCCATCTTAGAGAAGACGGTGAATGTTACAAGGAAAGATTGGAGTTATAGACTCAATGACGCTTTGTGGGCGTATAGGACAGCTTACAAGACACCCATCGGTATGTCTCTTTTTAGGCTTGTCTATGGTAAACCTTGCCATCTTCCCGTCGAACTTGAACACAAAGCTTATTGGGCAATCAAGGTATGTAATATGGAATTAGATGCAGCTGGTGAACATAGGAAACTTCAACTCAATGAGTTAGAAGAGATACGAAATGATGCATATGAAAGTTCACGCATTTATAAAGAAAAGACCAAGGCTTTCCATGATAAAATGATTTCCGAAAGAGTTTTGAAGTAGGGCAGAAAGTACTTTTATTCCATTCTCGTCTTAAATTGTTTAAGGGTAAACTTAGGTCCAGATGGGTTGAACCATTTGTTGTTACTAATGTGTTTGCGCATGGTGCAGTTGAGATAACTAGTCCCAAAACAGGGTTGATTTCCAAGGTTAACGGCCATCGCTTGAAACCATACTATGAGCAGTTTGTGACGGAGAATCAGGATATGATCACATTGAGTGACCCACTCCCTCTGGAGGAGTAATTGGAGCTGAACGTCGGGCGTGACGTTAAACCAAGCGCTAAGTGGGAGGCAACCCACCGGTTTTGTATCTTTCCATTTATCTTTTTATTTTTAAGCATTTTATCTTTATTTTTTTGTTTTTGCATATCATTTGCGGAATTTCCCACCTTGAACCTTCTTTGGATGATTCAATTTTACATTGAGGACAATGTAAAGTTTAAGTGTGGGGGAGCATTTATATGTTTGTATAGTTTGTTTTATGCGTTTAGTAGTTTTATGCAAAAAAAAAAAAAAAAAAAAAAAAAAAAATCAGAAAAATAGAAAAATAGAAAAACCAAGAAATTTTTTTTTTGCTTTTTGAACTCCGAAATCTAGAAACTTGTGCCTTTAGGATGACACTATTAGTGGATGGAATCATTTTGAATGCGGGGAGTTGAGGAACCAATTAACTAAAGGGACGAACATAGCTCAGGAATCACAAATAACATGATAGTCGTTACCATATCTCGGAATATCACCATATCGCATTCTATTTTTATTTTATTTTCCATATTTATCTATTGTTCTCTAAGTGCTTTGGTGGGTCACTAAACATCGACGTGTTATTTTGCTAGGATGAAATAGAGTGATTGAGTTGCTAGAAAAAGAAAAAAAAGAAAAGAAAAAAGAGACCGACCAATTAGACCAAACGGAATAAGAATGACACTTGGGAATAATAAAGTATGTGTGAAACGTAGTCCCCTGTCTCCGTCGCCTAAACAAGCGTGGAATGCGGGATCCAAGGCAACTATCACGTACTTGCCGACAAGAAGCATGCGCTTGGATCTAAAAGATCGAATCATCTTTGTCAAAAAAAAAAAAAAAAAAAAGTGAAAAAAAAAAAAGAAAAAGAAAAGAAAGTATTATATTTGGTGAATAAAGTCACTCCTGGTTCCCTTGTATATGCCAGTGAGTTGATGTAGAAATAAGTTTGTTGACCACTGGTTCCCTTGTATATGCCAGTGTGTTGACATTAGAATTGACAAAGAACTCAATCCAATAGGATGCATAGGTTCATCTTGGCGGTGACCTTCAGACAGATATGGGAAACATCGAACACTTGTGAACATTCGCCAACATCTACATCTATATCCATCTTCTTTATCTTTTCATTGTGAGTGTGGTTTGTTAGTTTCCGAGTATTGTGGCTTGTTCGACTATCTAATTAGAGCTTTATTTACTTATATATGAACCGAATTTGTGCAAGGTACCTCCTCCCGTAGTCATTTTGGATTCATTCATTGATTTGTCACAAATAGATGGAGTTTGAAATATAGGTTTTGTAGGCATACCTCTTGTAAACCTTCACGAGACTAAAACTCGTCCACTAGGGACACCTAGGGGTTCAAAGGCCTGTTATTCATGCTTAGAGTAACCGTAGCCTCTACGAGACGGAGTTGTGTGTATTTTATTGTTTTGTTTGATTTGCTCGAGGACTAGCAAAGTCTAAGTGTGGGGGAATTTGATAGGTGTCTAAAACACCGTATTATTTATCTATTATTTATGCTTTCTTTGCTAAGTTTTCTTGTAAAATATGTATCTTATGTTTGTTTTTGAGTTTTTAGGTACTTTAAAGTCAATTGGAACAAAAGAAGAAGAAACATGCCACAAGTGTCATTTCATGTGCAACTGCTGTGGAAGCGAACTATTTCTCATTATTTGCTTTTATTTTCTTCATCTCTGTCTGAAAAGCATGTCCGCTTTAGTGATGCAAATTATCATGTCGAAAAGCACGATTGCTTTAGTGATGAGGAGACATTGAAGAGAATAAGCAAATCGAGAAGTAAAAGAAGGCGCTCATTTGAAGTAAGAAGGGCAAAGCGCGATTCCCATCGGGCGAGTGCTAACGGAGTCAAGCCAAGGATAGAGGGGACAACAGGCTGATTTCAGTTTACTAAAGAACACCTACATATCGTTAAGGGGGCACCATTTCTCTTATTAGGCGACCATCATACAACTAGGTCGAGCAAATTGGTAAACTTCACGACCTAGTTCTCTCTTCGCTGCAACAAACGTTCTCACGAAGCGGCAAAGCCACGGTTTGGTGGCTCGTAACTTCGGTTCGAGAGATGGGTTTTCGAAGACCAGAAAGAATGGGAATTAGTGAAACGTGCGAATTCAGAAGAAATGAAGGAAAGAAGAATTGCTCTTTGCCGTTGAAGTTGGCAGTGAATGGTGAGAGATTGGCCAGTTTTCAAAGCCGAAATGTAGAAGGAAACTCGAGTTAGGAAATAAAGAATATGGAAGAACTATGTCAGTTTCATGCCGAGACAGAAAGCTGTGTATTGCTGCCGTTAAATCCCTGAGCAAATGGAGAAGAGGGAAGTACAGTTCTGAGATTAATGAATGTATGTGTGTTTGAGAAGGTTTCTCAGAATGGGTTTGTTATAAAATGTGAAATGCAATGCAGGGAAGGAGTTGTGTAATCTTTGATCTTTCCAATATACAACCCGTTACTAGCCTATCTATTCGACAGAAGCACACTTAGTGCTTGAGAGAAGGCCTGAAAGACCAATTCTTTACTGGTTTCAAGTTGATTGCGACCAAGTCTTGTTGTTCACTGAACATATGTTCATGCCGGCAAACTACGAGTCCGATGGTTAGTTGCAAAGGGTTAAGAGGGATATTAGATGTCATGACGATACTGAAGATTCAATACCTGTTAAGAGCTAATGTGTGAAGGTTTAGCCGAGAGAATACTGGGAAGAAAGTTGTGTATTGCCGTTAGTCTTGTATATTATGATCGGAGGAGATGATTTGAATTGGGAATATGGGTTCTGTCTGGAATTCAAGTTCTGCTGAGCAGGGAAGAAGAATGAGCTCTGCCATTGACTGAAGATGATGAACAGGGAGATTGAAGGCAGGATTCGAGTTCCTAAATGAATGAAAGTGCGGTTTAGTTTTGATCTCAAGTTGGCCAGATTTTGTATGTATGCCAAGAAACAAGGGTTAAGAAGCAGCTAGAGCCATCAGTTTGGGTCAGCATTTCACGGTTCGAGCTACAGGGGTTATGAATTCATGTGAAGTGAACTACAGGAGTTGTGTGAAGTTGGCATGGCAGGGAAGAGATGATTATGTTATTGTTAACAAGGATTTGGAGAGATGGGTTTGTTCTTGACTCAAATCTGCAGGTTGTGATGAAGGGTGCAGCTGGGACTTGAGCTTTTGAGATGAGAAGGAAGTGAAGGTTCATGTTGCTGGCAGGATTGCAGAGATGGTGTTGGTGGTACCTGAAGCTACAACAATGAATTTGGTTGATGAGCAGATGGGTTTGAATGAACTGCAGGTTGTAATGAGCAGCTGCAGTGTTGTTGGAAGACAAGGAGGAGTATTACAGTGATAATAGAATGAATGTTGTTGCTGCTACAGGTCAAGTTGGTGGCGATATTATGGTCTGAGTTAATGAAGCTGAGTGCAATGTCAGTGGTGAATGAATGAATATTATGTAGATGTATGTCTAGGCTATTCCTGTATATGTGTGAATTGCAGGGGGGTGGTGCTTGCTGCGGCGTATTGCAGGTGATACAATGAAAAGGAGCTGGGTTCTACCACTGTAGTTCCTTTGCGATTGCACCACAGAATCGTGATCGTGGCTGAAGAATTTTAACTCAATATAGGAGCTGATATGTTGTAACCTATGTGGGATGTTCTGTGCAAGGTTTGGCTGGAGATTTATGGCAAGGAATCAATGAGATTTCCATGGTTGGTGGGTCAATTCACAGTCAAGGGTTGCAGCTGACCGCTGTCGTAAGCGACACAAATATAATTACACTTTCTTACTACTCAAAATATAAATATAGCAAGGGCAAGAAAGGATCGATCCCACAGAGAGGTCTAGGTTGTCAAATTGTTATGGTTTCCTATAATAATCACCGGAAGTTTTCTGATTTTTATGAAATAAAATAAACTAAAAGCAAATAAAGAAATAAGCAAACAAATAAGATAGAAGAGATATTGGTTAAGGATTTCGTTTTCATTCACTAACATGCTTTTCACAATAACTAGAATTGATATTTAATCTCAACTTTTATCAAAGACCCTAGAATACCTTGATCGCAAGAATATCCCGCAAATCTCCTCATGTCATCAACAAACACATTAAAAGATGCGAATATGAATTCTACCTAAAGGAACAACCTAACGTGTAAAAGCACTAATCAAGTTTAATTCCCTAGATGCGTTAAGTTCTATGAAATCAGGCCAATCAAAGCAATTGAACGTGGAAAGCGCACTAATTCAATTTAACAAAGGTTACGATTCACATATGATCATAAGAATATATCACTACAAACTATAATCATATTATGCTACTTGTATTCAAGGAATATCACTTTTGCGTATAATAAACCCTAAACTAGCAATAGATGTGATTAGAAGTTCTACCAATTTGCAACTTGACAAAACAATCAATCAATCATAAAACAATATTTTCGAGAGAATTGCAAACGATAGACATGAGACAAAACTAATATATTGAATCAAAGAATCATGCTTTGTGAAATCCAACTATTCCATAACCAATAATAAACTTAGGTACTCATATTCAAGGAGTTCATCACAAGAAGAAAGAGAAGAAACTTCATGGTTCTAAACCCTAGAATACAAGTAGAGGAAAAAGAATTAGAAAAGATATGAGAAAAGAGATCCAAGATATTTTCGTGTATTTTTTTCTCTCTCCCAGTTCCCTTCTCTTTTTGGTTTAGGTAGCTATTTATAGGCTTCAAATAGATGCAAAGTCGGTGGAATTTATCCCACTGATAATTGGGTGCAGCGTGATACACTTTAGTAACGTGTATATGGTTTCTGCTCAGTTGGATCCTCGATGAATCCTTGTACTTCATCTGCACCGTCCAACTGTCCCACTTTGGTGATCCGCAACACACTGAATCACCACTTACTCTCTACGCGTCAGAGCTCTCCTGCAAGGCGGCCCCACCACACGTGTCTGCCTAATCTTTCTTCTGCTTTGTACGGCTCTTGGGCTTCCATCCACACCGTCACTTCCCTTCCTCCGGTTAATCTCCGGCTGTCATCGACTGCAACTCTGCTTCCCCATCTCGTTCTATCAGCTTCAGAACTCTGCCCAAGACGTCCCTTCGTTCACAACATCGATGCCAAACTTTCTTCACTGATCTTCATCTCGAGCTCATCATCCTTCTTTGCCAAAGATCGTATCTCAACTCCCTTCGTGATTCACTGTTCTTCAATAGCCTGTGATGTATACTGCCAAGCTCGAGTACCCTCCATCGATAACCGATCGATCATGAGCTTCCTGCCTTGTCGAGCTTCACAGCAAATCCCCATTCTCTGTCCATTCCTTCAACTCCGTCAGCAACAATCGATCACCAATGGAACTGCAAATGCCACCATCGTTATTGTCTCGCCTGATTTCCCCCCCGAACTCGAACACCACTGATTTATGGAAATCAGTCACTCACCCAAGATTCGTCTCACCTTCAATAACCTAATGACCCATTCGGATTCGAGAATCATTCCAAATCATTCCCAGCTTGATCATCACGATCATCAGCATTCTATGATTATGATGGCTGCACACCCCTGATGTGAAATCAGGATCCTACCCAAGATTCATATCATTCTTCTAAACCCAGTGATGTATTCAATTCTAATATACTGTTAATCAGGATTCATCATCATCGTGATCATCATGATCATCGAGTTCCATCTTCCATTGCTTGTGTTCTGTTTAGGAAGAGGGAAGACGAAGTGCCCTGAGCAGATAGGCTGGGTGCCCTTAACATCATTTGAATCTGGCAGCCCCCCAGTGAACAAAACTCGACTCCCTTTAGCACTTCCTTTGAAAATGTCTGCCCCTTAACAAACTGGATGCCCCTTAACGTACAGTGGGGTTACCAATAGTACTTTTCGATAAAATGACCATTTTGCCCCTTTGCTTACGAGTTCTTGTTTTGCTCATAACTTCTTCATACGAACTCGAATGACTCGTTCTTTCGCCATCGTCTTCATCTCCTCGTCCTCTACACAATGAAAAGTAGAAATCTTGTATTTGAACGAGTTCCAATTGGTCTTTTTGCTCCAAATGACTCCATTGCACCTAATAAACTCAAAAGCACACATAAGATACATAATTTACAAGAAAACTCGCAAAGAAAGCATAAATACTAGATATTAAATACGGTGTATTCTACACCTATCGATTCCCCACACTTAGACTTTGCTAGTCCTCGAGCAAATCAAACAAAACAATAAAATACAACAACTCCGTGTCGTCGAGGCTACGGTCACTTTTAGCATAAATAACAAGCCTTTAAACCCCTAGGTGTCCCTAGTGGACGAGTTATAGTCTCGTGAAGGTTTACTAGAGATATACCTACAAAACCTATATTTCAAACTCCGTCTATTCGTGACAAATCAATGAATGAATCCAAATTGACTACAGGAGGAGATACCTTGCAAATTCAATTCAATTATTAGTAAATAAACTCTAATTAGATAGTTGAACAAGCCACAATACTCGGAAACTAACAAACCACAATCACAATAAAAAGATTAAGAAGATGGATATAGATGTAGATGTTGGCGAATATTCACAAGTGTTCGATGTTTCCCATATCTGTCTGAAGGTCACTACTAAGATGAACCTAATCCTATTGGATTGAGCTACTTAGTGCTGAATGCTACATCAAATCAATTGGCATATACAAGGGAACCAAAAGTGACTTTATTCAACACAATAATAATACTTTCTTTTCTTTCTTTCTTTTTTTTTTTTTTTTTTTTTTTCATTTTTTAGACAACATGATTGGATCAAACTGGATCCAAGCGCATGATTCTTGTCAGCAAGTACATGATAGTTGCCTTGGATCCTGCATTCCACGCTTGTTTAGGCGACGGAGACAGGGACTACGTTTCACACATACTGCTATTCCCAAGTGTCTTTTTATTCCGTTTTGGTCTAATTGATCGGTCCTTTTTTTTTTTTCAAATTTTTTTTTTTTTTTTTTTTTTTTTTTTTTTTTTTTTTTAGTAACTCAATCACTCTATTTCATCCTAGCAGTAATAACACGTCGATTTTTAGTGACCCACCAAAGCACTTAGAGAACAATAGATAAATATGGAAAAATTAAAAATAGAATGTGATATGGTGATATTCCGAGATATGGTAACAACTATCATGTTAATTTGTGATTTCTGAGCTATATTCTTCCCTTTTAGTTAATTGGTTCCTCAAATCCTGCATTCAAAATGGTTCCATCCACTAATGGTGTCAAAAACAAACATATAAATGCTCCCCCACACTTAAACTTCACATTGTCCTCAATGTGTAAAACCGAAAGTTCTGAATTCTGACGTAACAGCAGATAAAACGCAAAACCTGTGCAAATTGGTAAGGAATTTGGAAAAACTCCATTTCACAAAAGTTGTTCATCTACGTGTTTTCTACACAGTGTCAAAATTTCACAGTGTTTCGATAAACGGTCTGACAGTTATGGTCTCTGAACTGAACTACGCGCAGTCTGAAATTTTCTGACGAAAAGGTATTCGGCATAATTCTCTTCTAAGATGGATTACGGACTCAATGAAATTAAACATAGGGATGCAAATATGATATAAAAACAGTAAAAAAATAAATAAACGAAACAAAAATAAAATGCAAAAGGATAAGAGATACAAAACCGGTGGGTTGCCTCCCACTAAGCGCTTGTTTTATAGTCGTCAGCCCGACTATATCCTTGCAAGATTCATTCCCCATACACCAATAATCGGAAAAGTTGGGGATCCTTCCATAGAACCTGTTTTGGAAACACTAACTTCACACAAATATTAGTAATATAAAGCAAAAGTGAAGCTATGAACCGATAAAAGCTTCCCCCACACTTATTCTTGGCCACACTTGGAAGTGTATAAAGAATATAGAAGTCGGGTACCTCCACGGTTTCTGGTTCCATAACCTGCATAGTATGAGAATCAAGTGTCTCTAATGGCGGAAAACGAGAAACAAAGTCAGTCAACAATATTCTCGAAGCACATACATTCAAACCAATAAGAGGTAAAGGAGAAGAAACAATAGGCAAAGGGTTAGATAAACCTTGCACAATCTCTTGTATCACGGAATCCTCTTCATCCTTGAAAAATTCAAGTGAATTATTCACCTCTTTTATATCATGGTCCTCTATCAAACCTTGCAACCATTCTTCGTCCGTTCAGCCTTAACCATAGTCTCGACATAAACATCATTATTACAATCATGCACAAGTTCAATTGGGTCTTCCACAATATTGGTTATAACGGTTTCATTCTCAACACATTCCTCCTTTTTGTTGTAAGGCACATACTCTTTTGCGGATCCAAATTTTATTATAAGAAACTTTTTTAGAACACTCGAAAATGCATCATCCTCAAGCTCCACCCTTTGAATAGGCTCTTGATCATTATTAAGATCAATGCTTGAGTAATCTACACAAATGTCATCATATTCCTCTTCATCTTCATCTTGATCCCAAAAAGACTCCTCGGTGATGTCACCATGAGTTGTTTCAAGCAATGTATCATAATCACCGTCACTATCATAGTCAACATAAGATTGTTCCTCGCTGAATTTAGTGTTACTTATCTCTAACTCATCCTTTTGAATAGGTGAATGATCATTATTACGATCAAGAGTTGAGTTAACTACACAATTATCCACGAAAGTGCCCAAGGATTGGCCTTTTTCAACATTAGCATCAATCAAATATTCATCACAAACCATATGCACATTAGAATTATCCATATCTTCCTTGTATTGATCAATGTCTCTTCGCAAGATAGTCATAATTTCACGAAGTTCTTGGAGTTGCTCGTTTGTAGTCTCTTTAGCTTTTTGAAATTCCTCTTGTAAAAAGGTGGAAACTTTATCTATAAAATTAGAGACTTTTTGTTCAAGAGCATAAGAATCCTCCCATCCTTGTTGTTGTTCACACACATACTCACCATAAGGTTGTTGAGGAAAACCACAAGGTTCCATGGAATATTGGTCATAACCAATGAATTGGTTTTGATTATACCCATGGAATTGGTAGTTATCATATTGTTGAGGTTGTTGAAAACCGTATCCATTGTTCCAATATGCTCCTTCCATGAGAAACAAGCACCTGAAATAATTCCCAAACCAAGGTTAAAACCCAGAAAATAAGAAAAAAAATAAAAACTAAATACAAAAATAAGAAACCAAAAACAATTAACAACCGCTGCCTCCCCGGCAACGGCGCCAAAATTTGACCGCTGTCGTAAGCGACACAAATATAATTACACTTTCTTACTACTCAAAATATAAATATAGCAAGGGCAAGAAAGGATCGATCCCACAGAGAGGTCTAGGTTGTCAAATTGTTATGGTTTCCTATAATAATCACCGGAAGTTTTCTGATTTTTATGAAATAAAATAAACTAAAAGCAAATAAAGAAATAAGCAAACAAATAAGATAGAAGAGATATTGGTTAAGGATTTCGTTTTCATTCACTAACATGCTTTTCACAATAACTAGAATTGATATTTAATCTCAACTTTTATCAAAGACCCTAGAATACCTTGATCGCAAGAATATCCCGCAAATCTCCTCATGTCATCAACAAACACATTAAAAGATGCGAATATGAATTCTACCTAAAGGAACAACCTAACGTGTAAAAGCACTAATCAAGTTTAATTCCCTAGATGCGTTAAGTTCTATGAAATCAGGCCAATCAAAGCAATTGAACGTGGAAAGCGCACTAATTCAATTTAACAAAGGTTACGATTCACATATGATCATAAGAATATATCACTACAAACTATAATCATATTATGCTACTTGTATTCAAGGAATATCACTTTTGCGTATAATAAACCCTAAACTAGCAATAGATGTGATTAGAAGTTTTACCAATTTGCAACTTGACAAAACAATCAATCAATCATAAAACAATATTTTCAGAGAATTGCAAACGATAGACATGAGACAAAACTAATATATTGAATCAAAGAATCATGCTTTGTGAAATCCAACTATTCCATAACCAATAATAAACTTAGGTACTCATATTCAAGGAGTTCATCACAAGAAGAAAAAGAAGAAACTTCATGGTTCTAAACCCTAGAATACAAGTAGAGGAAAAAGAATTAGAAAAGATATGAGAAAAGAGATCCAAGATATTTCTGTGCATTTTTTTTCTCTCTCCAGAGTTCCCTTCTCTTTTGGTTTAGGTAGCTATTTATAGGCTTCAAATAGATGCAAAGTCGGTGGAATTTATCCCACTGATAATTGGGTGCAGCGCGGTACACTTTAGTAACGTGTATATGGTTTCTGTTCCGTTGGATCCTCTGATGAATCCTTGTACTTCATCTGCACCGTCCAACTGTCCCACTTTGGTGATCCGCAACACACTGAATCACCACTTACTCTCTACGCGTCAGAGCTCTCCTGCAAGGCGGCCCCACCACACGTGTCTGCCTAATCTTTCTTCTGCTTTGTACGGCTCTTGGGCTTCCATCCACACCGTCACTTCCCTTCCACCGGTTAATCTCCGGCTGTCATCGACTGCAACTCTGTTCCCCATCTCGTTCTATCAGCTTCAGAACTCTGCCCAAGACGTCCCTTCGTTCACAACATCGATGCCAAACTTTCTTCACTGATCTTCATCTCGAGCTCATCATCCTTACTGCCAGCATCAGTATCTCAACTCCCTTCGTGATTCACTGTTCTTCAATAACCTGTGATGTATACTGCCAAGCTCGAGTACCCTCCATCGATAACCGATCGATCATGAGCTTCCTGCCTTGTCGAGCTTCACAGCAAATCCCCATTCTCTGTCCATTCCTTCAACTCCGTCAGCAACAATCGATCACCAATGGAACTGCAAATGCCACCATCGTTATTGTCTCGCCTGATTTCCCCCCCGAACTCGAACACCACTGATTTATGGAAATCAGTCACTCACCCAAGATTCGTCTCACCTTCAATAACCTAATGACCCATTCGGATTCGAGAATCATTCCAAATCATTCCCAGCTTGATCATCACGATCATCAGCATTCTATGATTATGATGGCTGCACACCCCTGATGTGAAATCAGGATCCTACCCAAGATTCATATCATTCTTCTAAACCCAGTGATGTATTCAATTCTAATATACTGTTAATCAGGATTCATCATCATCGTGATCATCATGATCATCGAGTTCCATCTGCCATTGCTTGTGTTCTGTTTAGGAAGAGGGAAGACGAAGTGCCCTGAGCAGATAGGCTGGGTGCCCTTAACATCATTTGAATCTGGCAGCCCCCCAGTGAACAAAACTCGACTCCCTTTAGCACTTCCTTTGAAAATGTCTGCCCCTTAACAAACTGGATGCCCCTTAACGTACAGTGGGGTTACCAATAGTACTTTTCGATAAAATGACCATTTTGCCCCTTTGCTTACGAGTTCTTGTTTTGCTCATAACTTCTTCATACGAACTCAGAATGACTCCGTTCTTTCGCCATCGTCTTCATCTCCTCGTCCTCTACACAATGAAAAGTAGAAATCTTGTATTTGAACGAGTTCCAATTGGTATTTTTGCTCCAAATGACTCCATTGCACCTAATAAACTCAAAAGCACACATAAGATACATAATTTACAAGAAAACTCGCAAAGAAAGCATAAATACTAGATATTAAATACGGTGTATTCTACACCTATCAGCAGCTGCAGTTCAAGTGGTGGATTTCGGAATTAGAATGTGCCGTGTTATGATGCTGGGAATTGCAAAGAGTAATGATTGGTGAACTGTAATGGAAGAATGTGCAGTTGATGGTGTTTACCACAGCTGAAATAGAGCAAGGAATGGCTGTTCTGGTGAAGCTACATAGTTGTTGTTGTTGCTAAAGGATAGTGATGCAGGAGCTAGTGCTTTGTTGTTGCGGTGAAGCCGTTGTGTGTATGAAGAAGCTACAGATGGCAATGAATGGTGATTGTGTGTTCGCAGTGTTACAATGGCTGAAGTTCTTCTTTGAAGGGTGTTTATCGAGATGATTATGTGTCTGCGACCAAGGATGCGAGGGAAAGATGTGCAGGATATAGTACCATCTTGGCGCAACAAAGTTTAAATCTCTACGAGGATGGGGTTGCAACTCGGCCTACGACTAGGTCATTTGAGTTAGCTGGCCTGGTTATACGATTAAACTCATTTGACTCATGACATCACTAGGTCGAGTTCACTGAATCGGTATGACCGAGTCAAACCGGTTGATTACCTTCGACCGATGGCCAGTGTGACTTTCCGGTCACCTGAGGTATTTTCAGCTGACTGTGCCGGCGAACTTCCGGTCGGTTTCCGACCAATTTTGGGGACTTTCATCTACACTTTTGGCCAGAGTTTCTACATGGGTATTCTTATATATGGGCTTATGGTGGACAGATTGGATATGGGCTTTTGAGACTTGACCTAGTTTTGGAAGGAGGAAAAGGGCTACAAAAAGAAAAACTTCTACAACAAAAAGATCACGTATTCTTCTTGGAGTTTTGCGAGAGATAGGAGCTAGGGTTTGCTTTCATTTAATATTTTCATCTTCTTTACTTTATTTCCATTATTATTTGATGATGAACTCCAATATTATGAGTAACTAAAACTCTCTTTGATTAAGGGCGATTTCGAAGCCCGAAATATGAATCTATATTTGATATGAAAAACTTGTTCTCTTGCATTTATTAATGTTATTGATTGATTTCTACCATGCTAATATTGTCTATGGATTATTTGTTAAGGGTTTAAGTTCGAAATTGAATCATTAATTCTTAATCTATTTGCTAGTTTAGATTTTCTTCGACCCGTAATTGTCTAGAGAAGATAAACGCAAGTAGCAAATATAGGTATTGATGATGGGACTTTGTTAAGTACTTATATGTAGAAATCAACACTAGTAGGTGATTCATGCTTTTGAGTTCATCACTAGGAGCAACCTTATCTCACAGAACTTAAAGCACTTGTTTAAGTTAAACCTAGTAAGCGTACCTCTAGGAAACTTGGAAGTAGGAACCGAGTAGTCGAGCGCTTCCGTATCCGGTGAGCTAGGAGATAATAACGGAATAGTTGAGCGTACTAATTATTCTAGGGTTGTTAGTAACATGATAATGTGAAGAATATAGCTATCTATCAATTTGGTTTGTATTAGTGGTCTAGAATGAACCTTTAATCAATTACATCTCATATTTGAATACGTTTTACAATTTTCGGCATTTCTACAACAAAATCATCTTTGCTAAGAGTATTTGCATAACAACTTGAACTTCATACCTCCCTTGGGACGATCCTACTTACATTATACTACTTGCTAGTTAAAGAGAAGTAGAGAAATTTATTTTGCGAGATTGACTCCTCGTCGGGAAACCCTAATTAGCGCCCTTTACTAGAATCGCTGTAGAATTCTCGTACGGACTCGTATTTTGACGGTCCGCCCTTCCATTCGACCAGAAAAGAATTTCCTATCTCCTAATGCGCGCATATTAGGGTTTTGAGCTCGTTCGGGAGGTGAAAACAGCCCGACAGTAAAACTCAAGAAGAATTCATGAGGGATATTGCGGGGCCGAGGTGGCATAGCCGCGCCTGTGTCATGGCGGCATAGATGGCATGGATTTTTGGTATGCGCGTGCGGCATGTTGGCGTGGTTTTGGGAAGCTAGCCTCTTTTGAGACCGTGGCAAGTTTGGAGCAACCTGATTGGTCAATGAAAGTAGGGGACCAGTAAGCTTTGGCATAGCTTAGGTGCAGCCAAAATTAGGGTTTGCTACAAACTGTGATGTTTGTCCTTAGGCTAGAAGTTTCCATGCGTTAGGTGGCGAACTTGGATGGCTGATATCTGCATCTCAGATGGAAGGGTAGCCGTTGATCGTTGCAACCCTCCGTTTGGCAGCCAGCGGCATGTGGTAGCGCCGGCATAGATTTGGCATGGAGATGTGGCTGGCATGGTTTGCCATTGGCACGGTGGAGCGGCTGGCATGGTCGGCATGCCTTGGCATGGAGATGTGGCTGGCATGATTTTCCATTGGCACGGTGGTGAGGCTGGCATGGTTGGCATGCCTTGGCGCGGAGACGTGGCTGGCATGGTTTGCCATTGGCACGGTGGTGCGGCTGGCATGGTCGGCATGCCTTGGCGCGGAGACGTGGTTGGCATGGTTTGCCATTGGCACGGTGGTGCGGCTGGCATGGTTGGCATGCCTTGGCGCGGAGACGTGACTGGCATGGTTTTCCATTGGCACGGTGGTGCGTCTGGCATGGTCGGCATGCCTTGGCGCGGAGACGTGGCTGGCATGGTTTTCCGTTTGAATGGTGGTGCGGATGGCATGGTTGGCATGCCTTGGCGCGGAGACATGGATGGCATGGTTTGCCATTGGCACGGTTGTGTGGCTGGCATGGTCGGCATGCCTTGGCGCGGAGACGTGGCTGGCATGGTCTGCCATTAGCATGGTGGTGCGGCTGGCATGGTCGGCATGCCTTGGCGCAGAGACGTGGCTGGCATGGATTTCCATTGGCACGGTGGTGAGAGAATTAGGGTTTGGTATATACGAAGATGTTGTCGGTCAATACTAAGGGTTCTGCCGTGGAACATGATACTTGTATATAAAAAAAGGTACCCTGGTAATTCTTACGTAGGCATGATGATTGATTCAATAAATACGCTAGTGGTCATAGTGACATCATGTCAGATGTACGTTTTACGATTTTAACCCTAAGCTAAAAACCACCATCAACATTAAGTCCCCTGCTTAGCTCAGAACAGGAGCATTATTGCGGTGTAAGCATAAGATGGTGACAAGCAAGGACAAAATCGAAACGACAAGTCATGAAAGATGGCTAGGAAGATTCGTCTAACCTTTTTTGAGAGTGCTTTGAGAATCCGTGATCCCTGTGTTGGCGGCCTTGCGTGAATTCTACTTGCGTCGTTACTGGCTAGACCGTGAAATAGTAGATGCGGTTGCTGGTTGAGATGCAGGATGTCAACTTGGTTTGGTCATGTGTTACCTTGGAATGGGAGCCGAAGGCATTGCGCGACTTGGAATGGATCCGCTAGCGATCGGCTTGGAAGGGAGCCGTCAGCATTAGTCGACTTGGAAGGGAGCCATCAACGTTGGTCAGCTTGGAAAGGAAATGTCAGCATTGGTCGGCTTGGAAAGGAGCCGTCAGCGTTGGTCGGCTTGGAAAGGAAATGTCAGCATTGGTCGGCATGGAAAGGAGACGCTATCATAAACTTGGCACGGGCGCTGGCTTGAGTGCTGGCTTCAGTTCCGTGGAATGATGGCAACTTGCTTCAGTTCCGTGGAAGGATGACGATTGGCTTCAGTTTCGTGGGATGATGGCAACTTGCTTCAGTTCCGTGAAAGAATGACGGCTGGCTTCAGTTCCGTGAAATGATGGAAACTTTGTCTAAATTAGGGTTTGGCATGCCAAAACCCTAATTAACGCCCCTTACTAAAATCGTTGTAGAATTCTCATACAAACTCGGATTTTGACAGTCCGCCCCTCCATTCTGATCGGAAAAGAATTTCCTATATCCTAACGAGGGAATATTTAGGTTTTGAGTTCGTTTAAAAGGCGAAAACATCCCGACAGTAAAACTCAGGAAGAAATCAGGAGGGATGTTGCGGGCCCAAGGTGGCATAGTCGCGCCCAGTCATCTATTCCCGTTCGTGGAGCGAGAAGAAACCTTTATTCTGTTCAAACTCTAGAAACTCCGCCCGCATGAAAAGAGGTATCGACCCTCTTCTGCTTTCTGTTGCTCGTCTGGATCCGTGCTTTTGTTTGCAGTGGCTGTCCAGCGGATTCCAAAATTTACCAAACTCCATTGCATTCTCGGGATGGATGGATGAAATATATGCTCGGTAACGATTATGTCAGGGCTAATCTTGGAGATTGTAGTTGCGTTGTCGGTCCATCCTTGACTTTAGGTTGTTGGTGATCTGGACCTTCCGATCGCGATGATGATATACTGTGGATGATTGTATGGTAGAAATCTTCCAAAGCCAC
This sequence comes from Papaver armeniacum, assembly GCA_023531295.1. Classification (NCBI taxonomy): domain Eukaryota; kingdom Viridiplantae; phylum Streptophyta; class Magnoliopsida; order Ranunculales; family Papaveraceae; genus Papaver; species Papaver armeniacum. The sequence continues at coordinate 63,752 of JAJJWW010017637.1, forward strand.
ATGATGAAATAGACGAGTTGGGAGACATTTTGTTGCCGATATGCTGCTATCAAGTCTTCAAGGACTTTGTTCCAAGAGATATTCTTCGAACCAACTTCTCGAATCTTGGACTATCGTGTGGAATGGGATGCGGTGGCCGGTGAGTAGTCCCCGGTTATATTTCTGTTAGATCCCATGGCATGACCGAATATGTGAATGCATCTTTGTGGCGTGCCTTTGGAGTCTTCGATGCACATGTACGGCTTCATGTTGAGAAATTCTTGCGGCTCGTAAAACTTCGGTAGTGATGATGTTGAAATCAGAAATAACTAGGTTGAGGGGAGTGAAAACGTCCCATGCCGATAGTCCCCATGTGTACATGTTTATATCCCAGATGGTCTATGGGGTGACCATGATAAAGATATCACCATCTCGCATCCGCACCGGTGACTCTATTACTTCTTCCACGTGAAACCGAAATATGGAGAAGTACGGATTACCCTTGTAGCGGTTGTTGCTATGGTCAAGCTCGGCTAGTATCAACAAATGAGCAGTGGTTCTTGGAAGAAGCTGTGATCGTAGAGACTACATTGTCGTAGCAACAAAATAGGTCGGCTGGAATTTCACGGGCGTCCATGGAAGCAAAGGGATTGGCTGGATGCGTAAGCGAGTAAACTGCCCATGGCTACGAGGTTTAGCGACATGGATCAAAAAGTGTCCACAACTGCGATCCTTGGTCTGGCTGTGATCACGATCCTTGACAGGGAGGAGTATGGTGGCTGCAACACAATCTTTTGTAGGAAGAAGTGGCGTTGAAGCGGATTCGGCTCTTGGAGAGGATGTTGAAGCTTATGGAGCAAAACGCTGAGGCTTCGGCTTCGGATCCTGGAACATCTTATTGAGAGAATGCTGAAACAGAGCGTCTTCTGGCTCTGGAAGAGGAGCGGCTTCCCGAGAGAATGTTGAAGCGGAGCGGCTTCTGGTGACGGTTGGAGGTGTCACGTTTGAAGAAGCGTTAGGGCAGCGGACCGGACCGGCTCGTGGATTTGGAGGTGTAACACCCGAAGGAATATTTTCGCGTCGGGCCGGTGTTGGACAGTGGCGTATTAACGTCACTTTGTTAGGAGGCATGAAGAATCTGCGATCCTTGCATTCGCGGCTTGGCATAAATTTGGTTTGGCCATTGAGTGTTGGCGGCAGCGCTGCAACTTTGGCTACTGATCGGTAGCGGTGACACTGTAATTTGGTCCGTGTGACGGTGCTCTGGCTGGCTATGGAAAAGAGGGATGGCGCTTCCCCGGCCGGCGAAGGAATGGATCATGGCGCTGTTGGCTAGGACGCGAGCTGTTGGCGTCGGTTTGACATGGAGAGCCGGTATTAGTTTTTGAAGTGGAGCCGCTAGCATTGGCTCGGCGTGCGCCATCTTGGCTTGGTGAGACGTCAACGTCGGTCGTTCAGCTTGGGATGCGGAGCTGTCGGTGAAATCGGCTATGGGCGGAGAAGTTGTGCTGGAAAGGTGCAAGCTACTGGCATTGGAAAGATGTAAGTTGTTAGCGCTGGAAGAGATGCAAGATGCCGGTGCTAGAAGGACGCAAGCTGTTAGCGCTCGTATTATTGGCTTTATTTCCATGTCTTGGTGCTAGCGGCATAGTGGTAACAATAAAGCAGGTGAACATATTCGAGGTACGTATCTCCGTGTTTCTTCTTTCTGTTTGCTCTTCTGTTGTTGGTGCAAACCCTAGCCATAGGCATGTCCGCCATAGTTTTACGGGCGATGCCGTCCTGACTGCGAGAAGTCCCCAATCACTCCTTGTCGTGTGATAACTGGTAACTGAGCCGTTTGGTGACTGAGCCATTGATGAAGATGATGAAAACGCTTCTGAAAGTAATGTTGAGTCTTCCTCCCATGAGCCCGCAAATGAGTCGGTAAGTTTACGCGTTCTTCTCCTCCTTCTTCTTTTTGTTTTTTGAAACAAAAACTAAAACGTAATGTCGCAGGGAGGTATCGTTTCCGAAGATGGCCTTGAGGTGGGGAACCGTCACGATGAAGATCCAACCGTGGAAACCGCGCCTGCTGGTGGTTTGGAAATGGAGGTTGATAAAACTACGACCCAGATGGTGGAAAGTATTCCGGCGAATATTGGCACAATCGTAGCCGGGAATCCGCCGATCCGATTCGATTATGAGCGCCATTTTTACTCCTCCATATTTGACTCCCCATGAAGACCACGTGTTGATTGGAGGCTTCAGTGTACCAGATAAGCGTGCAGAGTTGTATACCAGGACATGGGAAAATACGGACATATTGCCATAACCAAAAAGCTCACTAGCCTATTTGCGTTGGTCAAGCGTGTGGAAGAAGCTTTATCTTCAATTCATCATATGTGCAACGGGACTGGTCACACTGTTTCCGGAGATGTGATCTCAAGCTGCAAGTTTCACCGGGATATGTACATAGACTTTGAGTTTAATGCCTCCTGTTTCTGCAAGGGATTTTCTGAGATCCAAAGACTGCAGGCTGAAACGGTTGATGGTCCTTCCGCGGATTTGATCAGTCAACAAGAGATAGAAATCGAGAAGCTGTCCCAGGAGTTGAAGATGAAGTAGGCGGCTCTTCAAAGCGTGAGAGACATTTTCTCCAAGAAGAACGAGCCGTTGTTGAGTGATTTTCCTTGAACGTTTTATTTTTCTGAACCTCCTTTCCTTAGTTTTTTTTTTGAAAAGCGAAGAAACGCCTAGTTTATGGTTCGGTTTTTTCTGGTATTTTGGACTGATAGATGATTGCTTTTTATAAGAGTTTTGGAATAATAGCCTTTTGATCAATTGGTATGTTAAAGTCTGAATTTGCGAGTGTAAGTAGCAAATCATCCGGGAAAATTGTGAAACCGTGAATGTTGCACGTGAAGGAAAAGATAAGAAACCTTGGGATGATTGGGTCATCGGCTTCCATGGAAAATGTGAAAATCCAAACGACATGTTATGTAAATATCATATGGAAAACTTACTCGTTTTATGGTCTTTCACCAAAACTGAATTTTCAGGGAGTGAATCTGAGTTTTCACGCGACGCCATCGTTGTTGTGCGAAGTCCCCAGTCGCTCTTTTGTTGTCTGTGGAACACTTTCACGACGATCCATGGTAAGGCGGAGAATCCCTAGTCCCCAGTCGCAATTCTACTGAAACCCATTCGCTGGCAGGATGATGGAAACCGAATTGAATTTGTAACCGAGAGATTAATCTCCCACCGTGGTCGCCAATTGTTTGAGGGTGAAAACGGTTTCTGCTGATTTCGGTAATTTCGCGTGAGTGGGTGAGAAATGAGTCTAAACCCTAAACAATGTACTGCAATGGAGTACTTTAGATTCGAGAGATCAATCTGTTCAAATCCGGCCTAAACCAAGAAATGTTCATTCCATACTTGCTTCGGTCACAAAGTGAAGGAGAAGGGTTGGTTTTAGGAGGAAGCGAAGAGAGTGTTGAGACCAAGGAATAGTTGATTACGGGAAGAGTGGTTGTTTGACTTGTATCAGAAAGTGAAAGCTAACAGATGGGAAAGCTAGCAAGTGATTTATGAGTGTTGTATGCTCCTGACCCAAAACTTGTTGTTTGGTGGAAATAGGTAAGACCTATTTATACAAGTCGTAACAAAACGTACTATGGTCTCGTAAGAAATGGGAACGGCTGAGTAAAGTGGAAGGAGGTGGTAACAAGGTAACGCCCGGGATTGATATTCCATAATGAAAGAAACGTTTCACCATTACTCCTTGTATTTACTAACCAACTCATTCTTATGACACTTTCTTGTAACAGGCGTAGTGTACGCCGCACGATGTAAACCGCCAAACCAATGCCCTAATGAGCATCCCCCGATTTGTGACATGTGTTGATGTCTCGAGTGTTTTTGTGGAAAACGTGTAACATGTTGATGTTGCTTGGCAAGTTGATCTTGGGAGACTTGTCTGGCTCGGGTGGTGACCCTCGACGGTCGAGATTTTGCATCTTGAGAGGAAGGGTAGCCGTTGATTGTTGCAACCCTTCGTTTGGCAGCCGAGTCGTTCATGGCTTTGGCATGTGTTAGGCGCGGCCAAAATTAGGGTTTAGTACAAACTGTGATGTTTGGATTTGGGCCGCAAGTTGCCATGCGTTAGGTGGCGAACTTTTGTGGCTAAAATTTGCATCACAGATAGAAGGGCAGCCGTTGATTATTGCAACCCTTCGTTTGGCAGCCAGCGGCATGACCGGTCTGGTTTTGGCATGCTCGTGCATGTTTTAGGCGCGGCCAAAATTTAGGGTTCGGTACAAACCATGTAGTTTTGGCATTGGGCCAGAAGTTGCCACGCGTTGGGTGACGAACTTGGACGGCTGAGATTTGCATCTCAGAGAGAAAGGGCAGTCGTTGATCGTGGCTACCTTCCATTTATACCCGGCAACTTTTGTCTAAATTAGGGTTTGGCATGTCAAACCCTAATTAGTGTCCTTTACTAGAATCACCGTAAAATTCTCGTACTGATTCCGATTTTGACTGGCCCGCCCTCCATTCGACCGTAAAAGAATTTCTTATCTCCTCACGCGGAGGGATGTTGCGTGGCCCGAGGTGGCGTAGCACCTGTGTCATGGCGGTTTGGATGGCATGGCTTTTTGGTATGCGCGTGCGGCATGTTGGCGCGGTTTTGGGAAGCTAGCGCGTTTTGGGAAGCTAGCGTGTTTTCGGAAGCTAGCCTCTTTTGAGACCGTGGCAGGTTTGGAGCAACTTGATTTGTAACACCCCGTGTTTTTAGCATGGCGCATGCTAAAAGATGCGCCATTTGTTTGTGATGAAGCTTCATCCAAAGCTTCCTTTGCATGGTGAGATGCATTTGGCCCTAGGCCATATCTGGTGCCAAGTAAGGCACATCGCATATGTATATTGGCTAAGGCCAATATGGCATTGGTTGGAAGCTACATTGGCCAAGAGCCAATCTTGCATCAAATAATGCATTAGGTCAGTTGGGTGGATGACCTTGAAAATGTATGACCAACATGGCCGGACATCGGGTCGGCAGTGGAAGGCCAACATGGCCGGACATCGGGTTGGAAGTGGACGGCCAACATGGCCGGACATCGGGTTGGCAGTGGACGGCTAACATGGCCGGACATCGGGTTGGAAGTGGACGGCCAACACGGCCGGACATCGGTTGGCAGTGGGACGGCCAACATGGCCGGACATCGTGTTGGAAGTGGACGGCCAACACGGCCGGACATCGGGTTGGCAGTGGACGGCCCACATGGTCGGACAATGGAACTCGCATGTGAGCCAGGACTGAATGTACAGCCATCTTGGACTAAGTTATTCAGAAAATACATGGCAACGCCATGAATAGTAAACAGGGAGTTGATGAAATATTTTTGGTCCCCTTTCCATACTTGTAGAAATTCCATTAAGACATATATAGGGAGAGGTAGTTGGTTGAAGGTGCATATACGGACTATGTACCAAGTAAGCTTCACAGCTTTCACGGCAGTATGAATGATGCTCGAGCCTCATTCTTAGTCGCGCAGCCTTACGAATGGAGCATATGACGCTGAGGCATCACTATGCCATTCCATGGACTCGATGATGCATCACTTGGATGTATTTCACGGAACGACCTATAAGGACTAGGCCATTACCACTTTTGCTTGGCCACGACCTAGCAAACGAGTTGGTTTAAGTTGCTTGTCCCTTCGAGGATGAACTTGTCCGTGCTTGATCCCTTTAGAGTAGGGAAGCGTACGTAGGAAGCCACAATGAGTTGCAAGCATTGCCGGTCCAAAGACTTTGTCGCTCATATCATCTAACCGTGAGATGATTGCGACATTCGCCTCTCATATCATCTGGCTCGGTAGCTCGACGCAAGAGATTATTGTGGCCAAAATTGATGAGGCAAGTTTCATTCTATTCACTGGATGCTCATACTTCCTATCAAGGCGTTCGACATTGGCTAAAAACCCGAGTGTCGTAATTTAGCTCAAGAGGAGTCCATTTTTATGGGAAACGACCCAAAGATCAAGACATGTCAATCTATAGATCCACATGGTCACCAGAATTTAGCCAAATTCCATCGTTTAGGGCCTCAAAAGGACGTTTTTTTCCGTTTTAAGAAAGTTTTGCTTACTTAATAAGGCCTTCTCAGAGCAAGGGTAAGTTGGGAACGGTGTGGAAGCTAAGTTAGCTGAACCATGCTCCACGAGCATGCTTGCAAGGGCAAATGGACGTGGATTTGCCTAGCCTTAAGGCCCGGATCGTAGCTTCATCATGGCGCACCGGGGGAGTTACGGGCTGCGGGGCAACGCGCCAAAGGCGTAATTTTCCGGTCTGTCACATGATTGGTCAATGAAAGTAGGGGACTAGCAATCTTTGGCATAGTTTAGGCGCGGCCAAAATTAGGGTTTGGTACAAACCGTGGTGTTTGGCTTTGGGCTAGAAGTTTCCATGCGTTAGGTGGCGAACTTGGACGGCTGAGATGTGCATCTCAGGTGGAAGGGTAGCCGTTGATCATTGCAACCCTCCGTTTGGCATCCAACGACATCTGGTAGGGCCGGCATAGCTTTTGCATGGAAATGTGGCTGGCATGGTTTGCCATTGGCACGGTGGTGCGGCTATCATGGTCGGCATGCCTTGGCGTGGAGACGTGGCTGGCATGGTTTGCCATTGGTACGGTGGTGCGGCTGGCATGGTTGGCATGCCTTGGTGCGGAGACGTGGCTGACATGGTTTTCCATTGGCACGGTGGTGCGGCTGGCATGGTTGGCATGCCTTGGCGCGGAGACGTGGCTGGCATGGTTTGCCATTGGCACGGTGGTGCGGCTCGGGCATGGTTGGCATGCCTTGGCGCGGAGATGTGGCCGGCATGGTTTTCCATTGGTACGGTGGTGCGGCTGGCATGGTTGGCGCGGAGACGTGGATGACATGGTTTGCCATTGGCATGGTGGTGTGGCTGGCATGGTCGGCATGCCTTAGCGCGGAGATGTGGCTGGTATGGTTTTCCATTGGCACGGTGGTGAGAGAATTAGTGTTTGGTATATACGAAGATGTTGTCGGTCAATACTAAGGGTTCTGCCGTGGAACATGACACATGTATATAAAAAAAAAGGTACTCTGGTAATTCTTACGTAGGCATGCTGATTGATTCAATAAATGCGCTAGTGGTCATAGTGACGTCATGTCAGATGTACGTTTTACGATTTTAACCCTAAGCTAAAAACCACCATCAATAAGTAAATATAATTGAAACTTGATTATCAACACTAAACTAGATTATCAACACTAAACTATGTAATGGTTGATTATTCATTAAATTTTTTTTTTTGATAAGAGGCTTTTAAAATTACCATCTAATGTACCCTTTTTGTCCTATTATATCATCCCCTCTAATAAAACCTTCGCCCCCTATAACAATTGTCATGACTAAACCCCTCTTTTATCAGAAAGTTATCAAAATGATATCTGGCAAACGGGATCCAATCAAGAACTTCTTTTATTGTGATGTTATGGACGTAAAGAGTATAATCGAGGACGTATCAACAACACATGAATCAAGTTAAAAGTGAAGTAGCTAGAAGGAGTCGTGTTAATAGGAGGGAAAGAATGGATCGGGGAGGAAGGATTATGAGGAGGGAATTAAAATTTAGAAGGAGGGATTGACCCATTGAAAATATATTAAAGTGTCTGTAATATTCTTGATTTCAAATGTTGTAGGTTAAATATTTTGGTTCACATTTGGATATCTGCTATACATAGTATGATTGCACCGTATGACAATACAATCTCCTGCTGTAAATTTTGAGTTAACAATTTTATATTCTATGGAAAGAAGACGACGTTAAGTACTATAACTATGTTATGATCGAAGAAACAACAAGTATTTAAATTAACCTTTCATTTTTAGGGGCGACCCCAAAAGAATTAGGGGCGAATAATAAGTTAAAAACGGGTCACCCAAAACTAAAATGAAGCCACCCCTTATTTACGATTTTTCAAAATGGCTAATATGCCTGTTAGAGCACTGCTCGGTCGAACTCGCATGTGTTGCTATCTCAAGCATGTTTGTCAATATTAGTGATCAAAACTATATGTCTTGATTTCTAGTTTACTCTCGGTTTAGGATAGTTAAGTGTAGTTGAGCTCCAGACTCCATGGCGATCATCTTACGAAGACGAAGAACTACTCGGGGAACAAGTGGAACTTCATCCGACAAAAAGGTATGTGGAGACTTGAACTCATCTGTCACTCAAAAGTATACTTTATCTCCTACTCTTGAGACAATAGTCGTATAAGTATGATAGTTTTCATACATACACATTTGCTATTTCGAGCCGAGTTTACTCGCCTATCTTTTTCTCGAAATATCTGTTGGTGAGCTTTCACTTTAACCGTGACAAAAGTCATGATGACGTTTCAATCTTGAAAATAGCTTTGATGACGATAGTCGTGAATAATAATTGTTATAACATTATTGAAGAATGTTTCAATGATTGAAATGTAGAGTTGAGATTACCAACTATGGATATAAGCATATATAGTGTGTTCGCACATTAGTGTATAAATCCATGTGCCAGAAATCAAGTGCGTGCATATGTGTGCATGCGGTATTGGTGAAGGAGACAGGTTGAGTACGCGTACCCACGGAAGTTTTTATACCGAAAATTTCTGCTAGAGTTTGTAAGTTTGTAAACTAGTAAACCAGTTACCTTAGGTACGCATACCCGTACGCGTACCCACGGAAGTTTTCGAACCGAAAATTTCTGATGAGTTTTTAAACTCAAATCCGGTAGCTAAGGAACGCGTACCCAAGATGGTTATTTCTCAAATCGGTTGTTCATGAGCTTAAAACAATAAATTATAAGGAACGCAATCTTTGCAAACCATGGATATATTGTTCATGAATTGATTCAAGTGGATCAAACCGATTTTGCTTCAATTGTGTCTATGAATAAAGACCTAAGCAATTGAACAACTCTTGAACTAGTTCTAATGAGTCATTTGAACTAGTTATGAGAAAGATGAATAAGGTTAATATGAAAGTGCTCATATGGCTAACCATTGGTTAACTATTTGTGAACCAACTAAGTGTACATGTTTAGTTACGGTTACTCAAACCTAAATGAATAAGTTTCATTTGTGTATGACAAGCTAAATTTCGATCTAACGGTTGAAAGATATTAGCTTAGTTGAATCAGGTTTTTCATCTAATGGTGAATATTGAATGCTTTGTTACCAAGGTAACTTATATTGCAAACCCTGATTTGAAAACTATATAAGGGGAACTCTAGCAACTGGAAAAACTAATCCCCACACCTCATGTGTGATACTAGTTGGTTTTGCTAGAGTCGATTCTCCTTTAACCTTAGGTTTCTTCCCGAGACCCTGTAGGTTAACGGCTGAAAGACTTCATTGGGATTGTGAAGCCAGACGAAACTACTTCTCTTGTAGTTGAGCGATCTAGTCTTGCCATTTTCTATCGTACGAGTTCAATTGAATAATTGACTTGAGATTATATCTCCGATGGGGCAAGATAAAAAGAAATCACAAACATCTTCGTCTCATCGTTTGTGATTCCGTAGTATCTAGTTTCGCTACCATACGATTTAGATTATTGTGAGCTGATTGATAATACTAGGCTATTCTTCGGGAATACAAGTCCGGGTTATCAATTAGTTCCTGTTCACCTTCATTTATCAAAATACGGAACAAATACTCATAGGTTTATCTATGGGAGACAGATTTATCTATCACCGTAGACTATTCTGTGTGATACAAATTTGTTTATTAAAGTCTTCGAATTTGGGTCGTAGCAACTCTTAGTTGTTGGTGAGATCAACTAAGGGAATCAAGTGCGTAGTATCCTACTGGGATAAGACACATAAGGAGCGCAACTGTACCTTGAATCAGTGTGAGATTGATTAGGGTTCAACTACAGTCTAGACCGAAGTTATTTTGTAGTAGGCTAGTGTCTATAGCGGCTTAATACAGTGTGGTGTTCAATCTGGACTAGGTCCCGGGCTTTTTCGGCATTTGCGGTTTCCTCGCTAACAAAACTCATGGTGTCTGTGATATTTCTATTCCGCATTATATTTTGTTATATAATTGAAATATCACAGGTTGTGCGTTAAGATCAATCAATTAGAATATCCAACCTTTGGTTGTTGATTTACATTGATTGACACTTGGATATTGGTATTTGGTACCATCCAAGTTTATCTCTCTAGTATTTGATAAAGACTATGCATGATTTCCATTTGCTTGAGTAAAGATCAAATCGAGAGATAGAGATATTAACTCCTTGATATACTTTTTATTAAGATTGAATATGACTGTCTAGTTGATTCTCTTAAAAGTATATTAGAGTTAGTCCATACACATTGCTAATCGAAATATTGGGTGAGGTTGTTGTACCCCCACTTTTTCGATTAGTATCAGAGCAGGCAAACACGTTAAACTTTATAAGTTTGTGTTTGTCCGATCCTCAAAAGTCTATCCTTATGGGAAATCTTCTTGGGAGGCTTGCTCATGGCCAGGGACGGAGGGATGTAGGGACAAATGGGGTCCGCCGACTCCACTTGATTCCGAAATCCCACAAATTTAGGCTTATAATTTTTGTAATTTACATGTCTTGTGGGGGCAAATATGCTTTATAAAATTGAAATTTTATTTTTAATGGGCCAAAATCATAAAACTCATGTAAAATCAATAAAAATACATCAAATATACGATGTAAAACCAAAAAAAAAACGATATAAATTATTAAATCTAATTAACTAAAATTTTATAATTTGATTTTCACTTGGTTAATATTAAAAAGTCAATAAAAATGTCAAAAAAAAAAAAAAAAAAAAATCGTGCGGCCGCATACCAGCTAGTATATACAAATTTTTACCATATGAATTTCCCCCACTTGGTAAAAAGTCTGGCTCCGTCACTGCTCATGGCATCTGTAATGCAAACCAGAGCTCCTTAAAGACTGCTCAGAGATTATTGTTCAGACCAACGGTCTCTCATGATACTCTTATGCCATCTAGATTATCGAAAAATCTAGATGTGAAGAAACAGTCTAAAGGAAAAATTAAAAATTTATCTAATGAGAATCGTCAAAGAAAACATGATCAACGCTCAAAGGTATGGACCTTCACAAGAATTACTCTTAATCCCTTTGAGGAATACTATCATAAAGGATCAATTGACAAGGATCTATTTAGAGCGTTTGAGAACGTGTTGAAATTCTTAGAAAAGCTTAACTCCATAGAAGAATTGAATCGTTCGATAAAAGTTTTGTATCGATCAAATCATGTTCTAATGATGTACAAACTGTTCCAAATACCAACTCTCTTGAAGTTGACAAGATTTCTTGTAAGATTGGTAAAGGAACCATTGATCGAAAAAGTCATCTCTATGTCATAAGAAAAAGAGATCAACGGATTCTGAGTTTTATCGTTATGATTTTACTCCTAATTCTGGCCACAAATGTCAACCAAAAAATTTGCATGAGAAGTTCTCTGCATACTAAACCACCTGATTTCAGGAATGGCATCACCCCATTTATATATAACTTGAAATGGGGCAAGTAACTGGTTTACTTTGTTTAAGAATTTTTTTTGTGACAAAAGCTTTTCAAAAAGGTTTGTACAGGTATTTGTTTCTATTCTTTTTGGTATCACAAAGACTTACCTCTAAAAATCCTACATTCCGTATGTGGGTCGCGGTTCGTGAACGGGTCCAATCCCAATTGTGGGTATAAAAAAAAGGTAGTACGGGTACGGTACCTTTCTTTCTCCCTCATCCGCGTTCGTGAACTTTTAGGGTTCATCTTTTTTCTCCATTAAAGCTTGTTGGAGAAAAACTTAAAGGGATTTCTCAAGATAAAAATCAAGTAAGTAATCTCTTGGCCACTCCCTTATTTCCGTCTAGAATCATAAAGAATGTTAAGGGTTCAAAAGGTTTTTCATATAACCTAGGTTCTTCATCCTCTTCAATTGATCTTCCTATAGAACAAAATTCTATTAGGATTAGATTTGTGGATGAATCCTGTAGCAAAGTATTTGAAAAGATTTCCTCTATTGGGTTTATTTTAGAAAAGAAATTGGATAATACTAGTGGGCATAAGGAGGATTTATCTTGTTTTAAAAAATTCAAGCTTGGAAACATCTTTGATGGCCTTGGTGAAGGTTATGATACTCTTACTAGAATTTTTTATGCCAACATTCATGATGTTATTCTTGAGGACATGGAATTCAAGACCATGATCAATAGAGAAAGGATTCTAGTGAATAGAGAATTAATTTCAAAGATTACCAAAATCCCTTTGGGTGATTTTCGTCTTCCTAGACCAAGCAATGAAAGACCCTCACATGAAACCATTTCAAAAGGTCTTTGTGGAAAAAGTGTTGTGTGGAATGGAGGAAAATTTCCTACTAATCAATTATATTTTCCTCTAAAGTCTTTTGGAAAATTATGTATTTCTAACCTTTGTCCTTCCACGGTTGAGAACTCTCGTTGGAGTCGTGAGTTTGCGGAATTGGTCTATTACCTTAAGATGAAAACCAAAGGTCTCGACATTTGTGGATTCATTATTTTTCAAATGTTAGACATGACTTCCAATGACAAGAAGTTAGGCTATCCATGCTTGATTGTGTAGGGGCAGAATATCGCGACATCAATACTTTGCGAGAGTAATAAACGACTACATTGCGAAGGCGTCGCAGGTAAGAAATATAAATGACGCAATAGATGACGAAATCCATAACGTGAGAAAAGTGTGAAGACTTGGCAAGATTTAGGAGTGTCGCAAGGAAAAACATTTATAACACTCACGACTCCTCGCGAGTTATTCCCGAAAATAAAGGACAGCTTAGCTGTCATCCACTATGTATTACCCTATATAAAGAGTTGAATTAGTCTGTTGTAAGGGGGTTCTTTTTGAATTGTTAAGCAAGTCATTAGGAGAGAGAAAATCTAGAGTGATTATAATTTCTCTAGATCTGATATATCTATCCTTGTAAACATTTCGAGAAGATTATCAATGAAAGTATATAATTAATCATCTTCCAATGTGTTAATTGAGCAAATTCTAGTGAGGGGTATAGTGTGGGAATTCCTGCAACTACATATGCGCTAGAAATAGGGAGTGAGTAGAAGATCAACCTTGTGAATTGGAAAAATCAGGTGTAACAAGAAAGAAATTTCGAATAATTCTCAACAATTTACTAAAATTGAGAAATAGCTAGAAGAAAGAATGCATTAGAACAACCAACGATTGTAAGGAGAAGTGGGAGATTAGTTGGAGAAAGGAGAAATGAATTAGGTGAACCATCAAGGATAAATGCAAGAGATAGAGAAGAAGGTCAAATTCAACCACCAATTCAACCAGCACTGAATAGAGTAATCGATTATGATAGAGTGAGCGTGCATACATAGAGATCAGATTCTATGGAAGAAAGAGAAGAAGTGCAACAACTGATGAATAATGGACAAGAGGAGAGAAATCGAGAAGAAATGGGAGAAACAACTCATAGAAATGAAGAAATTGTAGCATTAGAAACGTTGAGACAAACAATACATGAAGAAAGGCGTCTAGAAAGCGAGAAGAACGCAAATTTAACGAGGCAAAACCACGAATTAAGGATGGAAAATAGGAGGTCGCAAAATAGAAGATCGAGAAGTAATAATGGATCAAGAATCTTCGCAGAAACATTACCGCAGTAAAACGTTAATGAAGAAAATTTGGAAAGGGAACTAAGTTTTGGCGAAGGAGGTCGTGAAGGAAGAGAAGTAGTAGAAGATCGTTATATTCCACGTCCCGAAGATCTACTGAGAATGGTCAAAATGACGGAAATCAAGAAAATAGGCGTCAAGGGCGTAATGATCCAATTAATGAAGAAAATCGGGGAGAAGGAAGAAGAATATTGCTTGGGAGAGAAACACGAAGGAAACAAAAAGGAAATTGAAGATGACATTGAAAAAATTATATTGAACAAGCACGTTTATCTCGCGAGAGGCAAAGATTGAGAGCAGAAATAGAAGAACAGGAATTGGAGGAAGCAGTTCGGTAGAACAATCATGACAATCGAGAAAGAAGGCGCGAGCAAAATCGCAACAATGGAAATATTAACGAAGAATATGACAGAGTACAAAGGAGAATTGGTATACAACCAAGAAGAGAAAACGATAGATACAATGGTGTGCACATTCGCGAACGAGATGAAGGAGAAAGTCGCAGAGAAAGAAGAGAAGAGAATGTTGAACAAGAAAACCAAGATAGGCGTGAACGAGAAGGAGAGAAACAGAGCTAAAAAGACCAATGAATCCGAACACCGAGGTAAATGAACAAATTTTAAGAGAATTGGCGGAGATGAGAGGAATGTTGAATAGTAGAGGAGGTGGAGGAAGAAGACAATTGGATGAGGCAATCGAGGAAGCTGCAAAAACTCCCTTTACTTTAGAGGTGCAGTTGGGTGGGATACCCCCAAAATGCAATTTACCTGCGTTAACCAGCATTTTTGATGGAACAACTTGAACAATACAACACATCAAAGCGTATGTAAGATGTATGTTACAATGGGAAAGTCATGACGCTATATTGTGCAAATATTTCGCATCAAGTTTAACAGGAGAAGCACTGAAGTGGTTTGAAGGTTTACCAAGAAACACCATCACGTCATTCAACCATCTACAAGCTATATTCTTGGGGCCTACATAAGTAACAACTCCTCGCGACCAGGATTTGAAGATGTATTTGGGCTAAAACAAAGGGTTGGCGAAAGCTTAAGACACCTAACTGTGAGATGGAAGACGATGTGTAGCAGAGATGGTGGAAGAGTAGATGAAAGATATCTCATTTTATCATTTGTAAACGCTATGTTCGCAACCAATCTGCTATATATTCAAATTTTTAGAGTCAAGAATACAATCACGATGACGGAGAGTCGCGAGAATTGCAAGAGGAATATATTGCTTTGGAAGAAAGGCAAAATGAGGTGGAGTCGTACCCGATTGCGAATACAAGTTCAAATGCTGCGAATGCGAGTTCGCTACCCAGGTTAATACACACAGTGGTGAGTACCTCGCAAGGGCAACAAGAGAGAGTGGTAGATGATGGACAACCAAAGTTAGTTGCCATGGGAAGCCGAGATCAAGAAGAGTTTGAAAGAGAAAGAAATTACTACAACCGTGGCGTCAATAACAAAATTCAGAGACTTGATCACTCGCAAGAAACTTATGGAAGTCAAAAATAGAATTATCATGGAGGTCAGCGACGTCATAGAGTAGCATGAGAAGAAATCAAGATGCCACCACTGAATACTAGTGTGGAAAAAATATGGGAAGCTATACTCCTGATGGAAAACATACCCGCACCATGGAACATGGGGAATGAACCACCACCAAGTGATAGAAGTCACGAATTCTCGCTCTTACCACCGTTTTCATGGACATCGACAAATGACCGCAAACATAAAAAGAATCATCCTTAGAATGATTGATCAAGGGAAGCTGAATCACTTTCTAAAAAGTGAAGAGAAAGTTCAACAATTGCCGCCACCACCACCATCAAAGGGGAAAGGAACGTTCGTAATAGAAGTTGGGGCGAAAGCTAAAAATTTATTTTGTAACTCCATTGTTCACTCATATCGCACAATTGAAGATTTTCATGATAATATACTCAGTAGGGTTTTTGTGAGGGATGTTGATAATAAAGAAGTGATGAATATTGCGAAGATGTCGCAGCTAAAAGAATGGAAAATGCAGATTGTTTCTTTCAACGCAGAAGAGATTCCTGAAGGCAAAGAGACGCATGATAACCCATTGGTTGTAAAATTGGAGATTAATCCAAAACTAGTAGATGGCGAAGACGATGAAGCAGAGAATTGCTGGGCGATCAATAGAATACTGATTGACACTGGAAGCTCAGTAAAAATCCTCTTTTACCATACTTACAAGACTATGGGAGAAAAGGATGCAGAATTGATACCTTCAACATACAAGATATATGGTTTCAATGGCACAGCAAACAAGACTAAAGGAGAAGTTCATATGAGAATACCCCTGCAAGGATTATCTACTGATATTGATTGGAAGGCCATGGTTGCACGACATTTTGGGAGTAGCGTCAACATATCATCAGTGTATAAAATTTCCTCATCCTAGTGGTGTTGGAATTATAAAAGGAGGTTGGAAAGAGGGACAAAAATGCTATGAGATCGATGTGGAGAGCTGCGAAGAGAGAGCTGAGAAAAGAAAGGGTTGGAAACAACATGCAAAAGATGAGAAAAGAAGGGAAAGATTAATGGTGGATGCCATTGATGTAAGAGGAGAAGATACATTGCGAAACAAGTGCATGAAAACAGTTGGAAATTATGATGGAAAGGAATCATTAAGAGATTTGAATAATATAGAGGCAGAGAATAGCAAGAGCAAAAAGTGTAAGAAGTGAATAATCATCAAAAAGCAACAACAAAAGATTGTTCGGAGTAAGAGGAAGAAACAATAATTGAAGAAGAAATATGCGAGGATCTCGCCATTAAGAATGTATGACAATTTGATTGAAGAATTGAAAAACAAAAATGATTAAACAATGTAAGTTTGTGCGATAGTTTTGCAAACAAAATGAATGATTGAATGAATTAACAAAAATGAAAGAGTGAGTGAATGAGACGAACCTTTATGGCGTACACCCTAGTTCGCGAATAACATTTCACAAGAGGCAAATGTAAGACCTAAAGTGCATCATATAAGGGGGCATCTCTTGACATGGCTCAGTGAAAAGGTTACACCGCTCCTGGAACCTGAGTCATGAAGATTTGGGGCCCATGAAAGCCTATCCGGGAGAGATACCTTGGATTTCCAACTATATATATAAGGTTATACCCTGGTTGGACGCCCGAGGATCTCTTCTTAGGAGTCGATGTATGCTCAAGGCGCCAGGGTACACGGTTGAGCCAAGAGTGCCAGGGCATTTGAAGTGTCTCGGCCATTCTTGGCAAGTCTTGGTATATGGCCGCACTCGGCCCAAGAAAACTCCACTTAGGTGCGTCTTGTAACCATAAGCCATATAGGTATAAGGGATAAGAGGCTATGAAAACAACTGGTTGTTGTTAAGACCGGATGGGAGGAGCTAGTCTTGTATGGCCGATGTACGACTCCTTGAAGGGGCAACCAGTGAGAAGATAAGGGCGGCACCCTCCATTAGGGAGCTGATAAGTGTCAAAAGACGCAAATGTCATGAGACTTTATTTTTGCAAGGAAATTTAGGCTTGTCATATTTGTGCGATGATCCTGAAGAGGCACTAATACTAACGCGAAGATAAGGCGAGATCAATGGGTTATTGCATGAAAATGCAAAAACGTCCTGCGATTTCGTCGCAAAGACGATAATGTCATGGGATTTTACACTCGCAAGAGTATTTAAACCCATCATATTGTCGCAGATAAAATATCCTGCAGAGGCAAAAATACTTAACAAATGATAAGACAAGGTCAATGGGTCATTACATGAAAATGTAAAGACGTCCTGCGATTTTGTCGCAACGAGGGGTGGCGAAATAAGACCTTTAATTAGGAAGGCAAAATAAGACCACACAAAAATGATAAGACAAGAGCAATGGATTTCTTCATTTGTGAGGATATCCTGCGATCTTGTCGCAATGATGAACTTCAACATAACTAAAGATATAGACATACATAAAATTGAGGAAGCGAGTAAGCTTGCGAAAACGATTATGTTCCATCATAGAGTTACAAATAATTGGTCAAATCACTCATTTGAAAATGAATAACAGAGGCAAGTATGGGAATGAATAGGATAAAATCTTGTTATTCATTTCCACATGATGGATTTATGCATTCATAATGATGGTCAGCTGAATTATAAAGAAGAATTGCTTGACGAATACGCGCAAGTAAAGAAAACGAAGATTGAATTCATATTTGACAATCCAAGAAGATTGAAAGAGTATATATATTACAAGAAGCGAAAGAAGAAAAAGAAGTTATTTCTTTGAGGATTCTTCTTCTTGGTCGATTCTTCAGTTCCATCATTCTTTTTCGCTTAATCTTCTCCTTCGCTAGCTTCACTATCAGAGACATCCGAGAAAGGCGTATCCTCAGGAATAACATCGCGAAGACAAGGATATGAACTAAGAGGAATGCGGTGATCATTGCAAACCATTGCAATAGTTTGATTGCGAAAACGAACAGCAGTATTGTTGAAATTCACCACTGTAGCTTGCAGCTGTTTCTTCAACTTAGAATACTTGTTATTGCGAAGAGAAAGGCCTTTCATGAGTTCCCCTTTTTCGACTCAAGTTCTTCAATCCTTGTTTGAAATCTCTTCTCAGATTCTGCAAAACATATGATAATGAATTAACAACACTATAATAGTACTACAGAGGTAAAGAGCAGTAAAGTATAATAAACAACCTTCTCTGTCAGATATCATATCTTTAACCAAGGCAGTATGCTCGGTATGAAGACTAACATCAACACCTAAATTATTCCTGGCATTATCTAGAACCTTCGCAGCCCAAGCGAACTCATCACCATTATTTATAACAAGAAGCGAACGAACTTGCTCTTCTCGCTCCATAAGTATGGCATTCTGACGAAGGGATTCATCTCATTCAATTTGTACTTCGAGAAGAGATTTTTGAAATGTCGCTAATGCCTGTGCACCCTTATTAGCAGTACGGTCTTTCTCATCTATAAGGCCACTAATTTTCTTCCTTTGAAGCTTCATTTTTCTATGGGAATCAAGATACATTTGTTTAAATCGGTTGGCTAAACCTAAACTAGCTCTATGCTCAATCTCTAAGAGGCAACATTTGGTTCGAAGTTCATTTAATGAAAGAGAATCAATTTTGTTTGATGAGTTACTTAAAGACTCGTTGAGATGGGTGAGAATAACATCATTATCCATAGGCTCGGAAATGAATGGAGAAGAATGGCTTCTTGGAGAGATTATATATGTCTCATGAAAATAATAAATCGGAAAAGAATAGTAGCTGACAAAGTAAAGACGATTTGAAGAGTAAAAGTTTTATACCATAAAGTTGCCGGTTTGCGCTTTTAAGAGTAGACATCTTAGTCTTCTGAGAAGAAGATTCAGTTTCCAATTGTTGAATTCTTTCATCTTTCTTGCGAGATATCGCAACCTCAGTTTCTAGTTCTCGGATCTTCTCTTTAAGTTGGAGATTTTTCTTTTCAAGGTTGTCGCGTCTTTTCTCGAGGTCTGAGGCAACAACAAAGGAAGCTCTCCCCATCAGTAAAGGAAAATAAAGAAATTGTTAAGATAAAGCTTATAATAGAAGTTCTGAGAGAAGCAAATGAATATGAATATACCAAAGCATTGAGAGCATTCAAGTGGCTGGAAGTCAATGTTCGGGAAACTCCGCGAAAAGATTCATTATCCTCTAATAGCGGGGCATCGCAAATATTCGAGAGCTTTGCGAGGTTGCAGTTAAATGATCATCGCCTAATCCTTGCATAAAATCGGAGAAGATACCAGATAACTGCGCCATAGCAGAGGTGACTGAATGATTTTTCTTCGCAGAAGAAGTACCAATCTCATTTTCATCTTCGTCAGAGTTCTCGCTGGTTTGGGAATTAGAATGAGAAAGAGATTGGAGTTTCCGTTTTTTAGAAGATGGACCAGAAGATTTATTCTTGCGAGAGATGATTTTACCCTTGCCTTTAACCTCCGCAGCTGCAGCTTCTTCAACTTCAACCTTCGAACACGAATAAAGATAAGAAACAGAGGCAACAATATTGTTTAAAATAACAAAAGAAAATGTTTCTTACTTCATCCGTGATCGATCGGAGTATCGCTAGGGTACTCGCCTTTGGGTTTCTTTCATAACTCTTCCTCAGTTTGTCAACCTGTAAATTTTGCAGATTCAATAGATATAAAAAGAAGAGAATATTGCGAAAGCAAAGCCTGAAATAGTAAATATACCTCTTTTGTCTTCTCGGGCCACTTAAATTCCCAAGGGTGATAATCTGCGAGATTTGCAGGAAGTACGTGTGAACCTGCGATATAAGGCCCATTCAAAAATAAAGGAACAACCCACCATTTTTCATCCTTGGAATGACGAGGAGTACTATTATTTCCCGAATGCCAATCAATATCTTGCATGAGCAGCTTATCAAGCATCAACATTATCTTTTTCTTCAAATGAGCGCCCAATGAGATTTATCATTTCTCATGTTTATTCTTGCATAATTCGCAAAGAAATTTTCTACAATATACTTCTCAAGCAGCTATCTCTAAATTTACAAATTTAGGATCTCTATGATAGCGAGGATATAAAGATCCTTTACCGGCGCCACGGTTTGCGAATTCAAGCATTAAACGGATGCAATCGCCACTCAACCGATAAACATTTCTCGCGAGAAATTTTCATGAGCAAGGATTTCGTAGAATAATGGTATCTCGGGATTATATAGAGGAATAGGAGTCCTCATGAGGAGTTGACCTAGCGAGACAATGATTTTATGATCATCACATTGATGATCAGAAAACAATTTTGCAGAAAGTATAGATGAAGATTCTTGATCAGGAATGGTTGATAAAGTGAAACCTTTTTCTTGTAACTTCTTTTGAACATCATTGAAAAGGGGTGCGTATGTACAACCAAGCGAAGCCATTATTAGAGTAGTATGGGAATGAAGGGAGAAGCAAAAAGCAAGAGAAGGAAAAAAGGATTTACAGTAGCAGAAACGCAAATTACAAAGGAAGGAAGCTGAAGGAAAGTTGCAGAAAGAAAATAAAAGAGAAAAAGAGAAAACTATATATAGAGATGAAAATCCTCGAGAAAACCAATGTATTTAATGCGAGATAGGACGTGAATGGTCAAGAATAAGCGGTTGAAATAGACGTGTCAAGAAAAGAGTGGAAGAAGAAACACCGTAATAAATTCCGTACATGAATAAAACGAGTAAAAATGAACAATCGCGAGATAAAGATGAGCAGTTGCGGCATTTTAAAATATTGGTTCTCATGACATTCTCTTCTACGCAGAGAAGACATGAGAAGAGGCAAGATGTAGGGGCAGAATATCGCGACATCAATACTTTGCGAGAGTAATAAACGACTACATTGCGAAGGCGTCGCAGGTAAGAAATATAAATGATGCAATAGATGACGAAAGCCATAACGTGAGAAAAGTGTGAAGACTTGGCAAGATTTAGGAGTTTCGCAAGGAAAAACGTTTATAACACTCACGACTCCTCGCGAGTTATTCCCGAAAATAAAGGACATTTAGTGTCATCCACTATGTATTACCCTATATAAAGAGTTGAATTAGTCTCGTTGTAAGGGGGTTCTTTTTGAATTGTTAAGCAAGTCATTAGGAGAGAGAAAATCTAGAGTGATTATAATTTCTCTAGATCTGATATATCTATCCTTGTAAACATTTCGAGAAGATTATCAATGAAAGTATATAATTAATCATCTTCCAATGTGTTAATTGAGCAAATTCTAGTGAGGGGTGTAGTGTGGGATTTCCTGCAACTACAGATTGAGCGTATTTGTCGTAACTTCTCCATTGAACCCCCAAGCTTTTTCGGCCGTGTACCTTCAATCGAATGATGGAATATTCTTGCAAGAGACAAAGGCACGACACAACTGATGGCTTGAGTGATCCTTCTACGAAGCTTCTTCGCCAAATTTACAAAAGTGTTTGTAAATTGAATACCAAAGTAAGTTGTGTTCAAGAACAATTACTTGTGATTGCTACCAAGTACCCCGATATTAAAGAAGACTTGGACAAGGTTCGTTCCACCTTCATGGTCTCCGAAGATGAAGATGATGAGTAGTGTCTCGTGCCTCTTTATATTGGTGTTAAATTGTTTTTTTGTTTTTATCTAGGAAACTTCTTAAAAGAATTTATTCTTGTTTTTGTTTAAGAAGGATAACTAGGGTTTGGAATAGCCATTATTGTGAGTACACATAGCTATGTCCAACGTTTTCATCTTCATGTTTTTAGATTTATTTGTTTAAATTCTAAAGTTTGGTTTGGAAGATGATTTTTGCATATTAATCTTTATAGTTTTATATATTGCAATGTGTTATGGGATATGTATGTTTACGTCCGTGAACTATTATTGTCCCATACAATTTCAAAATTTATCTCGTTTATATGTCGATATGCATGTATTGATACAAGATCGATGAACTTTTGACAAACAAAAGTTAAGACTATTATGTCATTTATTGATGGAAGATAGGTTAAAATCTTTTGTTTACAAGGATTATGTCTATTATATGTCATTGTGCAAATAGTGATGGAAAATAGAATGAATCCTTGTATATTCCATGAAGATTGATCTTCCCGATCCATATTTTATGTATATACTTGTGTTGGCTCAATAAGTCTTATTGTGTGAGCATTTCCAACTAGACTAATCATAGACTCGTTTGTGGTTATTTTGGATGTGTATTCCGATTAAATTAATCATGTATTCTCTTGTGGTTAGTTTAATTGAGAATTTTGGATACAAAATCATTTTGTGGTTTTTGGTGTCCAAAGAAATCCTTCTTTTCTCGTAAAAGTAAGCTCGCTCTTGTTGTTCTTTCGGGAATGACATCAAATGGGGGAGGGTTCTTTTGAACTTGTGCTTAATTGCCACATCTTTGTGGGGAGTGCGGATGTGGAATATTTGAGGAGCTATCTTGTATCTTTATAAACTCCGTGATGAATGCATTTAGCTTCGGCTTTATGATTGCATCAAAACAAAGTTGATATGTACTTTTCTTTGGTCTTGAAGTGTCTGCATGAAAATTTCATTAGGATCCCGTTTTCGTACCTTTGCCAATTTTATTGACAAAAAGGGGGAGAATTAATATGTAATTCACACTACAAATACATATGGTTTTCGGATCATTATGTAAGGGGGAGTGGTTTTCGTGTTGAGACGAAGTATTGACTAAAGGGGAGTGATACATATCACCATAGTATTGTTGTCAAAGTTGTGATATGAGAACTTTGATGCTGTGTAATAATACTATGACACTGTATAACAATGATCGAGAGCTTTTGTTTTCTCATTGTTATGGCTACGGAACTTCAACAACTATGATGCTGAATTGAACATCTATGGAATCATAGGAATACTTGGAAAAGACGAAGTTTTAGAGTAACGTTGAGACACCAAGGAGATCAAGTATGTGGACGAGAAGCTACAAAGTTTTATCTATTTTGTAATCCATATGTATTGATAGTTTTGTCACTAAAATTGACAAAGGGGGAGATTGTTAGAGCACTGCTCGGTCGAACTCGCATGCATTGTTATCTCAAGCATGTTTGTCAATATTAGTGATCAAAACTATATGTCTTGATTTCTAGTTTACTTATGACAAAGTCTCGGTCTAAGATAGTTAAGTGTAGTTGAGCTCCAGACTCCATGGCGATCATCTTACGAAGACGAAGAACTACTCGAGGAACAAGTGGAACTTCATCCGACAAAAAGGTATGTGGAGACTTGAACTCATCTGTCACTCAAAAGTCTACTCTATCTCCTACTCTTGAGACAATAGTCGTATAAGTATGATAGTTTTCATACATACACATTTGCTATTTCGAGCCGAGTTTACTCGCCTATCTTTTTCTCGAAATATGTGTTGGTGAGCTTTCACTTTAAATATTTTCATCTTTACTCGTAACGAAAGTCATGATGACGTTTCAATCTTGAAAATAGCTTTGATGATGATAGTCGTGAATAACGATTGTTATAACATTATAGAAGAATGTTTCAATGATTGAAATGTAGAGTTGAGATTACCAACTATGGATATAAGCATATATAGTGTGTTCGCACATTATGTATAAATCCATGTGCCGGAAACCAAGTGCGTGCATATGTGTGCCTGCGGTATTGGTGTAGGAGACATGTTGAGTACGCGTACCCGTACGCATACCCACGGAAGTTTTTATACCGAAAATTTCTGCTGGAGTTTGTAAGTTTGCAAACTAGTAAACCAGTCACCTTAGGTATGCATACCCGTACGCGTACCCAAGCTGGTTATTTCTCAAATCGATAGTTCATGAGCTTAAAATAATAAATTATAAGGAATGCAATCTTTGCAAACCATGAATATATTGTTCATGAATTGATTCAAGTGGATCAAACCGATTTTGCTTCAATTGTGTCTATGAATAAAGACCTAAGCAATTGAACAACTCTTGAACTAGTTCTTATGTGTTATTTGAACTAGTTATGAGAAAGATGAATACGGTTAATATGAAAGTGCTCATATGGCTAACCATTGGTTAACTATTTGTGAACCAACTAAGTGTACACGTTTAGGTACGGTTACGCAAACCTAAATGAATAAATTTCATTTGTGTGTGACAAGCTAAGTTTCGATCTAACGGTTGAAAGATATTAGCTTGGTTGAATCAGGTTTTTCATCTAACGGTGAATATTGAATGCTTTGTTACCAAGGTAACTTATATTGCAAACACTGATTTGAAAACTATATAAGGGGAACTCTAGCAACTGGAAAAACTAATCCCCACACCTCCTGTGTGATACTAGTTGGTTTTTCTAGAGTCGATTCTCCTTTAACCTTAGGTTTCTTCCCGAGACCTCAGAGGTTAACGATCGAAAGACTTTATTGGGATTGTGAAGCTTGGACAAAACTACTTGTCGTGTAATTGAGTGATCCGATCTTGCCATTTTCTATCGCATTTGAGTTCAATTGAATAATTGACTTGAGATTATATCTCCGATGGGGCAAGATAAAAAGAAATCACAAACATCTTCGTCTCATCGTTTGTGATTCCGCAACATCTAGTTTCGCTACCATACGATTTAGATTATTGTGAGGTGATTGATACTAATAGGATGTTCTTCGGGAATATAAGTCCGGGTTATCAATTAGTTCCCGTTCACTTTGATTTATCAAAAGACTAGAACAAAAACTCAAAGGTTTATCTGTGGGAGACAGATTTATCTATCACCGTAGTTTTTTCTGTGTGATACAGATTTGTTTATTAAATTCTTCGACTTTGGGTCGTAGAAACTCTTAGTTGTGGGTGAGATCGGTGAGGGAATCAAGTGTGTAGTATCCCTGGGATCGAGACGCAAGGAGCGCAATTGTACCTTGAATCGAGTGTGAGATTGATTAGGGTTCAACAACAGTCCAGCATCAGTAGTTAGTTTGTAGTAGGCTAGTGTCCGTAGCGGCTTAATACGGTGTGGTGTTTAATATGGACTAGGTCCCGGGGTTTTTCTTCATTTTTCGGTTTCCTCATTAACAAAACTTCCGGGTAAACGTGTTATTTATTATTCTGCATTATATTTTGTTATATAATTGAAATATCACAGGTTGTGCGTTAAGATCAATCAATTAGAATATCCAACCTTTGGTTGTTGATTTACATTGACACTTGGATATTGGTCTTTGGTACCATCCAAGTTTATCTCTCTAGTATTTGATAAAGACTCGGAGATTTCCATTTTCTTGAGTAAAGATGAAATCGAGAGATAGAGTTATTAACTCCTTGATATACTTTTTATTAAGAATGAGTCTGACTGTCTAGTTGATTCTCTTAAAAGTATATTAGAGTTAGTCCATACATATTGCTAATCGAAATATTTGGTGAGGTTGTTGTACCCCCGTTTTTTCAATGCCCTTCAACAATCGGTAATTAAAATTAGAATTGGTAGTTAACTAAAATAATTGGTAGTTAATGTATGTATAGTTACTGTTTGGATTTTTTTTTTTTAGTTATTGAGATTTAATGTTTAGAGTGGGAGAAGAAGAAGTGGGAAAAGCCATTTTTTTTCTGTAGGATCATAATATCGCAACATACAAGGCTCGCGGGATTAATAAACGACGGTGTCGCGAAGGAGTCGCAGGAGCTAAAATAAACAACGCAATGAATAAACGACAAGCAAAACATAAAGAAGACGTGAAACCTGGCGAGGGCTAAGAAGTGTCGCGAGAACGAATGTTTGTGCATCTGCGACACTTCGCGGGACATTCCCGAAAATAAAGGATGGCTTAGCTGTCTACCACTATGTATTACCCTATATAAAGGGCTGAGTGAATCTGTGGTGAGGGAGAGATCTTTTTGGATTGGAAAGCAAGTCATTAGGAGAGAGAAAGTTTATTAGCACTCTAGTTTCCAAGTGTAAATCTATTCCTTGTATTAGCATTTCATGAAATCAATTAATTAACATTCTTGTTCATACATCTTTCAATGGATTGATTAAGCAAAATTGAGTAAGGTGTGTAGTGTGGGATTTCCCGCAACTACATATGCGCTAGAAACAGGGATTTCGTCGAGATCAATGGGTCTTTACACGAAAGTGTACGGACGTCCTGCGATTTCGTCGCAAGACGACAATGTCATGGGGCTTTATGTTCGCAAGGATATCTAGGCCTGTCATATTGTCGCGACTAAAACATCCTGGCAGAGGCAAAAATACTTGAAAAATGATAAGACAAGATCAATGGGTCTTTACATGCAAGTGTAAGGACGCCCCTGCGATTTTGTCGCAATGAAAGGTGGCGGGGAAGACCTCTAATTAGGGAGGTCCGACTTGGAAGACCACACAAAAATGATAAGGCAAGGTCAATGGGCCATTGCATGAAAATGTAAAGGCGGCTTGCGACCTTGTCGCAACAAGAAGAAATAAAATAAAGACTGCCGAAATAATAAGGCGAGATAAGCAGGATTCTTAATTTATGAAGGCATCCGCGACCTCGTCGCAACGATACATTTCAATAGCAATAAAATAATTATCCAACAAAATACATGAGGACAACTAAAATCTTCCATCTGAAGATAAATAACAGAGGCAAGTATGGGAATGGAAAAGATGGAATATTGTTATTCATCTTCTGATGAAAGAGTTATACATCAATAAGGTTGGCCAATTATATTACAAGAAAGAACTACCAAAAAAGGGGAGTGAAGATTGAAATGTACAAATATTACAAGCAGCGAAAGAAAAACAAGAAGAATTATCTCTTTGGTGATTCTTCTCCTTTATCTGATTCTTCAATCCTATCATCCTCATTGCCAGAATTTTCTTCTTCACCAGCCTCGCTATCAGAAACGTCTGAGACAGGCAAGTTCTCATGAACCTTTTCAAGGAGCCAGGGATATGAATGCACATGGATATTGTGGTCCTTACAAACATACTCCATGGCTCCATTGCGAAAACGAATCGCATCATTATTAAAATTTGCCTTTATCGTTTTCAAATTGTTTCTTCAACTTGGAATACTTATTATTGCGAAGGGAGAGATTCTGGGCGAGCTGTCGCTTTTCAGATTCAAGTTCTTCAATTCTCGCTGGGAAATTTCTTGCGAGCTGCTCTTTTTCGGATTCAAGCTCTGTAATCCTAGCCCGAAATCTTTTCTCGGATTCTACAAAGAGATAACCACAAGATTAATAATTTACAAACGGTACAAATGTAGTAAGAAACAACAAGGTATAATAAGCAACCTTCTCTGTCGGATATCATATCTTTAACCAAGGAAGTATGCTCGGCGTGAAGACTAACATCAACACCTAGGTTATTTCTCGGCATTATCTAAAATTTTCGCAGCCTGTGCGAATTCATCGTCACTATTTATAACAAGGAGGGAACGAATTTGATCTTCTCGCTCACTAAGCAAGGAATTCTGGCGAAGCAATTCATCTCGCTCAATTTGTAGTTCAAGGAGAGATTTTTGAAATGTTGCTAATGCCTGTGCACCATTGTTAGCAATGCGATCTTTATCATCTATATGGTCACTAATTTTCTTCCTCAAAATTTTGGTTTCTTTATGGGACTCGAGAAACATTCGTTTAAATTGGTTGGCAAAGACTTAAACCAGATCTATGTTCAATTTCTAAAAAGACGATATTTGGTCCAAGTTCATTTAATGAAAGGGAGTTAATTTTGTTCGATGAACTACTTAAAGAGTTGTTGAGGTGAGCGAGAAGAAGATTATTATCCATAGGATCGGGAAATGTATGGAGAAGAATAGCCTCATCGGAGAGATTATATACATCTGCGAAAGTAATAAGTTAGGTAGCAATATGCGACCGATAAAATAAAAATAGTAAAAGGAGGTAAAATTTTATACCATAAAGTTCTTGATTAGCGTTTTGAAGAGTGGACACCTTATCCTTTTGGGAGTCAAGTTCGGTATTTAATTTTTGAATTCTCTCGTCTTTATCGCGAGATGATGTGACTTCAATTTCTAACTCTCGAATCCTCTTGTTCAATTGGGAATTCTTCTTTTCAAGGTTGTTGCGTCTTTCTCTCAAGGTCCGAGGCAACTACAAAGGAAGTTCTTCCAACCTATAAAAGAAGATAGAAAAACCATTAAAACATATATATAATTAAACAATTTAAAGTTAGCAGGGAAGTATGATTTGCGCACATACTGAGACCCAAGTGCATTCAAATGGTCGGGAGACACAACTCTAGAGACTCCATTGAATGAATTATTGCCTTCAGAAAAGCAAAGATTACACACGTTCGCGAGAGCTCCACAAAGGGATGCTAGGGGAGCATCTCCCATTCCCTCGAAAGAATGCGAAGATCTTCGGATGGTTGGTCCATAGGAGAGCTGGCCGGTTGAGCCTTATCTCGAAAAGTTGGGTTTGTATCATCATCATTATCATCGGAAGAATCGGAACTTGAGCTAAGGCGAGAAGAAGAGCGAGCCTTTCGTTTCTTAGATAATGGATCGGAAGATTTATCTTTGAGTTTAATTGCTTTGCCCTTACTTTTAATCTTCGCAACAATAGTTTCTTCAACTCCAACCTTCGCATACGTGTAAAGATAAGAAACGTAGGCAACAATATTGTTTTAAATAAGAAGAAAGGAAGTGTTTCTTACTTCACTCGTAAGCGATCGAAGTAATGTCGTGGAGTATCCTCCGACGGATCCTTTTGTAGCTTCTTCTCAACCTTGGTTATCCGAAAGATTTCACAAACTCAAAGAATTATAGAAAGAAAGTTGCGGAAGCAAAATTTGAAGTTGGAAACCTACCTCTTTCTTCTTCTCAGGCCATTTGAATTCCCAAGGATGATATCCTGCGAGATTCGCAGGAAGAATATGCGAGCCCGCGATGTAAGGGCCGTTTAAGATCAAGGGTACGACCCACCATTTCTCATCTTTGGAATGACGAGGAGAAGTATTATTGCCCGGGTGCCAATCAATGTCTTGCATGAGTAATTTATCTTCAGTGGACATTATCCTTTTTCTTGCGAACGCCCAAATGAGATTTCACATTCACCATAGTTATCATTTGCGTAATTTTCAAAAAAAGTTTTCCACGATTGTACTTCTCAGCAGCCTATTTCCAAGTCTGCGAATTTGGGATTCCCGACGAGTTAGGGTATAAAGATCCTTTGCTGCACCGGTTCGCGAACTCAAGCATCGGCGAATGCAATCGCCACTTAATTGATAAACGACCCGAGAGAATTTTTCATGGGCCAAAATTTCATAAAATAAAGGCAACTCAGGATTGTATAAAGGGATGGGAAGTCCTGCAAGAAGTTGACCCAAAGAGACTATAATTGTTTGATCATCACAATGATGATCAGAAAACAATTCTGCAGAAAGAATAGATGAAGGTTCTTGATTGGGAATGGTTGATAGAGTAAAACCCGTCTCTAGCAACTTCTGTTTAACTTCTTCAAAAGAAGACTTGTATGCGCGACTCATAGAGGCCATTATTCGTATGGGAATGGATGGGAGGTTGGAAATTAAGATCAGTGTTAGAAAGGATGAAGAAAAGATTTGCGTTGACAGGAGCGCAAATTGCGGAAGGAGAGAGTTGAAGGAAAATTTGCAAGAGAGAAACTAAAGAAAGAAAAGGGAGGAAAAGAAAACTATATATAGGATTATATAAGGTCCTCGAGAAAAACGAAGGCATTTAATGCGAGAAGAGACATGAACGGTCAAGAATAAGCGGTTGAAAGAGACGTGTCGAGAAAAAGACATTAATAATCAAAATCCGTGTAAAAGTACAAAACGAAACAGATAAAGATAAGCAGTTGTGGCGAATCAAAAGAATCACTCTCATGATATCCTTCCCTTCGCAGAGGAAATATGAGGAGAGACAGAAGACGATACTTCATACATATACCTCGAAGAGGATCCAAACATCGCACAGTGTATTTCCTAACAGGCGAGAAGAACTCGCGAGATTGATTATCTTCCAAAACTCATGAGGCAAGAACTGACACTTCACATATATATTACAAAGAAGCTTCGGAACTTCGCTAAAAGAATAGAGGCAAGTACGTACTTTTCAAGAAAAGTATTCTTTCGCTTGTTCCTTCACCAATTGCGACCAAGGATTATTACAACAATGAATTTTTCCTTCAAATCGCCCTTCAAGCAATATTAAAGGAAAAAGAGGCAAGATGTAGGATCATAATATCGCAACATACAAGGCTCGCGGGATTAATAAACGACGGTGTCACGAAGGAGTCGCAGGAGCTAAAATAAACAACGCAATGAATAAACGACAAGCAAAACATAAAGAAGACGTGAAACCTGGCGAGGGCTAAGAAGTGTCGCGAGAACGAATGTTTGTGCATCTCGCGACACTTCGCGGGACATTCCCGAAAATAAAGGATGGCTTAGTCTGTCTACCACTATGTATTACCCTATATAAAGGGCCGAGTGAATCTGTGGTGAGGGAGAGATCTTTTTGGATTGGAAAGCAAGTCATTAGGAGAGAGAAAGTTTATTAGCACTCTAGTTTCCAAGTGTAAATCTATTCCTTGTATTAGCATTTCATGAAATCAATTAATTAACATTCTTGTTCATACATCTTTCAATGGATTGATTAAGCAAAATTGAGTAAGGTGTGTAGTGTGGGATTTCCCGCAACTACATTTTCTTACATCAACAACAAACATGGATGGGTATGAAGAAGAAGGTAAGAAACATCATGAAAAATATCATGTTGAAGGTTCAATGTTGATTAGAGAGACTATTGAATGCATTCAGTGCCATTAACGTCTCATAATCGGTAGATAATATAGTACTTTATCTACTGATTATACCTTTTTGTTCAAATATATAAGCACCATCGGTAGTCTTGTGATGTTCATTATCTACTGATTGTATAATCGGTAGTTTCATGATGTTTATTATCTACCGATTGTGGTAGTAGCCCAAAATTCAAAATTTTCAAAAACTAGTGGAATTTTGAATTGCTCTATTTTACACAATCGGTAGTTTCGTGATGTTTATTATCTACCGATTATATAATTTGTAGTATCGGTAGGTTAATAGTTTAACCTAACTTCCTATTATGAAGCTGCCCCAAATTTTGTTTTTGCCAAAATCTCTAATTTTTCGAATTTTGGAACTACAATAATCGGTAGGTTAATAAGTTAGCCAAACTTCCGATTATGAAGTGGCCCCAAATTTGTTTTTATTAAAATCTATAAGTTTTCGTATTTTGGAACTACAGTAATCGGTAGGGTCAGAAGTTAAACTAACTTCCGATTACTAAGTTGCCCCAAATTTTGTTTTTACCAAAATCTATAAATTTTTTCGAATTTAGGAACTACGATAATCGATAGTATATGAAGTTCACCAAACTTCCAATTAATAAGTTGGAAAAAAATACGATTTTGGCTCAGAGTGATCGGCAGTTTATGAAGTTCACCTAACTACCGATTACTAACACCCCGAATTCCATTTCGAGTTTTATACTTTAATAATCGGTAACTAATACCACTATACTAACTACCAATTATAGAAGGGCAATTAGGTATTCTCCGAAAATTAGGATATCCCATAACGCTATTATGGCTTACGTTGCGCCATTATGGCCTCGTACTTGCACCTCTGACACTTTTTCCAATCCACTGGTATTGCGCCACAGTTGCGCATCATCACTTGGCCACTTGACAGCACCGTTATAGACCTCCCCCACTAGCTGAACTCGACGCCCTCGTCGATTCTTTTTTGCCGTAGGTAAGCCTCGAATTTGTTCTTCAAATTGCCACAATGTAGTATCCTTCTCCCAAGAAGCCTCGAGTCCGGCAACCCTTGCCACTTAATTAGAAAATAAGTTCTCATATTCTTCTTGCTTTGCCCATAACTCGATCATCAAGTATTGCCTTAACTTGCTTATCGAATTGTGATCCGATTATCGGTGGTGCACGCTTCGCTTGTTGTCTCGAAGTGTCCAGCAAATCAGGATGTTATTTCTTCAAAAAGCTGACATGAAAAGTGGGATGCACTTTCAACCTGTCCGGCAACTCAAGTATGTAAGCCACCTTACCAACTCTTTTAATCACTTTGAAGGGACCATCATATCTTGGAATTAGGCCTTTATGCACTGTCTTGCTAGAAATCTTCTTCCAAATCTGGGGTGTTAGCTTTAACAACACCATATCTTCCACCTCAAATTCTACATCTCTGCGAATCAACATACTTCTTCATTCGTCTTTGCGCCTTTGATAAACTATCACGCGCCTGCTCAGTCATCTCTGTCTTTGACCTTGCATAACGATAAGCTCCTGGACAGGAACCTTGCCTTTTAGCCTTTGGCACCTCATGAGGGGTTAATGGCTGCTGGCCAGTAGCTAACTCGAAAGGACTCAACTCCGTAGCTGAACTCTTGTGCAAATTGTAACAAAATTGGGCCGTATCCATTAACGCCACCCAATTTCCCTGGATTGCCGTCACATAATGACGCAAGTACTCTTCTAGCAATGCATTTATCCGCTCCGTCTGGACCATCGGTTTGGGGGTGATTGCTAGTAGAAAACTTTAGTTCGGAACCAAGCATTCCAAACAAGGCATCCAAAAGCTGCCTGTAAACCGTGAGTCTCTATCACTCACAATATCTCGAGGAATTCCCCAATACTTCACTACATTCTTGAAGAACAGTACTCACTCGCAACGTCCCGCATTACAAGAATGGGGGCAGGAATGAATGTAGCATACTTCCAAAAGCGATCAACGACGACCATTATCGAGCTAAAGCCTTGCACCTTCGACAACCCGTTAATAAAGTCCATCGACAAGCACTGCCATGGCTTGTCTGGAATCGGCAAAGGTTGTAGCAAACCTGCTACGTTCCTCCTTTCCATCTTATCCAATTGACACACTAAGCATGTCTTCACATACAATTCAACATCTTCTTCCATCTTAGGCCAGTAATAGGAACGAGCTATCAAAGCATGCGTTCGATCCATGCCTGGATGACCAGCCCAAATGGAATCATGCGTTTCTCGCAAGAGTTCCCTTCTCAAGCCACCTGAATTAGGTACATAAATTTTTCCTCCCTTGGCATAAATGACTCCATCATCTAGCCAAAATCGATGAACGATCCCATCACAGATCTGTTTAGTTAGGCGCACACATGCCTGATCATTCTTCGTCTCTTCTTTGATTCGAGGCAACAACTCGCCTCAATCGTGGTCAAGAGCCGCAACATATTCTCGCCACCAACTTTCCGCTTAACGCATCCGCACGTAATTAAGTCTTCCTGGCTTATGCTCGAATTTGTATTCGAACTCGCTCAAAAAGTCAAGCCACCTTGCTTGTTTTGGCGAAAGTTTCTTCCGTCGTTAAAGAACGTAATGGCCACATTATCCATCCTTATGATGAAATAAGTTCCCAACAAATAATGGCGCCACGTTCTTAGGCAATGTATCACCGCCAACATCTCTTTATCATGCACGGTGTATCTCCCTTCGGTATCATTAAGCTTACGACTCTCGTAAGCCACTGGATGGCCATCTTGCACCAAGACTCCCCTAGAGCCTCGTCCGAAGCATCGGTGTGCACTTCAAATGGTACATCGAAGTTAGGAAAGCGAAGAACCGCATCCGTCGAGACCGCTTCCTTCAATGCATCGAATGATCACGACACTCGTCAGTCCATGCCCAAGATTTGTCCTTCCTCAATAAATCTTGTCAAAGGGGCCACTTTTCTTTGAATAGCCAACTATGAATCGCCGGTAATAGTTTGCTAAACCCAAGAAAGAACGAAGCTCTCCAAGCTTCTTAGGTTCTGGCCAATCCAAAATGGCCTCTACCTTTTTCTGGTCCATATGCACGCACCCTTGCGATATCACATGGCCAAGGAAAGTAATTGTGGTTTGGGCAAACTCACACTTTTCCTTCTTCACATACAAACTTGCTTCTCTAAGCTTTGCAAACACTTTGCGAAGATGCATCGCATGCTCTTCCAAAGTCTCATTGTATATGACTATGTCATCCAAGTATACTACTACAAAACGATCAATGTACTCGGAAAACACATCATTCATCAGGTTGCAAAATGTTGCTGGAGCATTCGTCAAGCTGAATGGCATAACACGGTATTCAAATGAGCCATACCTTGTTTGTAGTTGCGGGAAATCCCACACTACACACCTTACTCAGTTTCGCTTAATCAATCCATTGAAAGATGTATGAATAAGAATATTAATTAATTGATTTCATGAAATGTTAATACAAGGAATAGATTTACACTTGAAAGTTATAATGCTCTTAAATTTTTCTCTCCTAATGACTTGCTTTTCACTCCAAAAAGATCTCTCTACCTGCATTCACTCAGCCCTTTATATAGGGTAATACATAGTGGTAGACAAACTAAAGCCATCCTTTATTTTCGGAATGTCCGCGAAGTGTCGCAGATGCACAAAATTCGTTCTCGCGACACTTCTTAGCCCTCGCTTGAGTTTCACGTCTTCTTTATGTTTTGCTTGTCGTTTATTCATTGCGTCGTTTATTCTAGCTCCGCGACTCCTTCGCGACACCGTCGTTTATTAATCCATGAGCCTTGTATGTTGCGATATTATGATCCTACATCTTGCCTCTTTTTCCCTTTAATATTGCTTGAAGGGCGATTTGAAGGAAAAAATTCATTGTTGTAATAATCCTTGGTCGCAATTGGTGAAGGAACGAGCGAAAGAATACTTTTCTTGAAAAGTACGTACTTGCCTCTATTCTTTTAGCGAAGTTCCGAAGTTTCTTTGTAATATATATGTGAAGTGTCAGTTCTTGCCTCATGAGTTTTGGAAGATAATCAATCTCGCGAGTTCTTCTCGCCTGTTAGGAAATACACTGTGCGATGTTTGGATCCTCTTCGAGGTATATATATGAAGTATCGTCTTCTGTCTCTCCTCATATTTCCTCTGCGAAGGGAAGGATATCATGAGAGTAATTCTTTTGATTCGCCACAACTGCTTATTTTTATCTGTTCCAGTTTTGTACTTTTACACGGATTTTGATTATTAATGTCTTTTCTTGACACGTCTCTTTCAACCGCTTATTCTTGACCGTTCATGTCTCTTCTCGCATTAAATGCCTTCGTTTTTCTCGAGGACCTTATATAATCCTATATATAGTTTTCTTTTCCTCCCCTTTTCTTTCTTTAGTTTCTCTCTCGCAAATTTTCCTTCAACTCTCTCCTTCCGCAATTTTGCGCTCCGCTACCGCAAATCTTTTCTTCATCCTTTCTAACACTGATCTTAATTTCCAACCTCCCATTCATTCCCATACTAATAATGGCCTCTATGAGTCGCGCATACAAGTCTTCTTTTGAAGAAGTTAAACAGAAATTGCTAGAGACGGGTTTTACTCTATCAACCATTCCCAATCAAGAACCTTCATCTATTCTTTTCGCGGAAATTGTTTTCTCGATCATCATTGTGATGATCAAACAATTATAGTCTCTTTGGGTCAACTTCTTGCGGGACTTCCCATCCCTTTATACAATCCTGAGTTGCCTTTATTTTATGAAATTTTGGCCCATGAAAAATTCTCTCGGGCTGTTTATCAATTAAGTGGCGATTGCATTCGCCTGATGCTTGAGTTCGCGAATCGCGGTGCAGGTAAAGGATCTTTATACCCTAACTCGTCGTAAATCCCAAATTCGCAGACTTGGAAATAGTCAATGAGAAGTACACATGGAAAACTTTTTTGAAAATTACACAAAGTGATAACTATGGTGAATGTGAAATCTCATTTGGGGCGTTCGCTCAAGAAAAAGGATAATGTCCCCCGAAGATAAATTACTCATGCAAGACATTGATTGGCACCCAGGCAATAATACTTCTCCTCGTCATTCCAAAGATGAGAAATGGTGGGTCGTACCCTTGATCTTAAACGGCCCTTACATCGCGGGCTCGCATATTCTTCTGCGAATCTCGCAGGATATCATCCTTGGGAATTCAAATGGCCCGAGAAGAAGAAAGAGGTATGTTTCCGACTTCAAATTTTGCTTTCACAACTTTCTTTCTATAATTCTCTGAGTTTGTGAAATTTTCGGATAACCGAGTTGAGAAGAAGCTACAAAAGGATCCGTCGGAGGATACTCTGATATTGCTTCGATCGCTTACGAGTGAAGTAAGAAACACTTCCTTTCTTCTTATTTAAAACAATATTGTTGCCTCTGTTTCTTATCTTTACACGTATGCGAAGGTTGGAGTTGAAGAAACTATTGCTGCGAAGATTAAAAGTAAGGGTAAAACAGTCGCTCGCAAAGATAAATCCTCCGCTCCATTATCTAAGAAACGAAAGGCTCAGTCTTCTTCTCGCCTTAGCTCAAGTTCTGATTCTTCTGATGGGGATAATCATGATTCGAATCCTTCTCTCGCTAAAGAGACTTCATTAATCGGTTCTTCTATGGATCAGTTATCTAGCATCTTCTCAGACTCCTTCCAAGGAATGGGAGACGCTCCCCTAGCATCCCTTTGTGGAGCTCTCGCGAACGTGTGTAATGCTGCTTTACTGGAAGGCAATAATTCATTCAATGGAGTCTCTAGAGTTGTGTCTCCCGACCTTTTGGATGCGCTTGGGTCTCGGTATGTGCGCATCATACTTCCCCTGCTAACTTTAAATTGTTTAAATATATATATGTTTTAATGGTTTTCTATCTTCTTTTATAGGTTGGAAGAACTTCCTTTGTAGTTGCCTCGGACCTTGAGAGAAGACGCAACAACCTTGAAAAGAAGAATTCCCAATTGAATAAGAGGATTCGAGAGTTAGAAATTGAAGCTGCGTCATCTCGCGATAAAGACGAGAGAATTCAAAAATTAAATACCGAACTTGACTCCCAAAAGGATAAGGTGTCCACTCTTCAAAACGCTAATCAGCAACTTTATGGTATAAAATTTTACCTCCTTTTTACTATTTTTATTTTATCGGCCGCATATTGCTACCTAACTTATTACTTTCGCAGATGTATATAATCTCTCCGATGAGGCTATTCTTCTCCATACATTTCCCGATCCTATGGATAATAACCTTCTTCGCTCACCTCAACAACTCTTTAAGTAGTTCATCGAACAAAATTAACTCCCTTTCATTAAATGAACTTCGGACCAAATATCGTCTTTTTAGAAATTGAACATAGATCTGGTTTAAGTCTAACGCCAACCAATTTAAACGAATGTTTCTCGAGTCCCATAAAGAAACCAAAATTTTGAGGAAGAAAATTAGTGACCATATAGATGATAAAGATCGCATTGCTAACAATGGTGCACAGGCATTAGCAACATTTCAAAAATCTCTCCTTGAACTACAAATTGAGCGAGATGAATTGCTTCAATGAGAATTCCTTGCTTAGTGAGCGAGAAGATCAAATTCGTTCTCTCCTTGTTATAAATAGTGACGATGAATTCGCCTGGGCTGCGAAAATTTTAGATAATGCCAGAAATAACCTAGGTGTTGATGTTAGTCTTCACGCCGAGCATACTTCCTTGGTTAAAGATATGATATCTGACAGAGAGAAGGTTGCTTATTATACCTTGTTGTTTCTTACTTCGTTGTACCGTTTGTAAATTATTAATCTTGTGGTTATCTCTTTGTAGAATCCGAGAAAAGATTTCGGGCTAGGATTAAAGAGCTTGAATCCTAAAAGAGCTGACTGCAAGAAATTTCCAACGAGAATTGAAGAACTTGAATCGAAAAGCGACAAATTTTCTTGAGAATCTCTCCCTTCGCAATAATAAGTATTCCAAGTTGAAGAAACAATTTGAAACGACAGTGGCAAATTTTAATAATGATGCAGTTCGTTTCGCAATGGAGCCATGGAGTATGTTTGTAAGGACCACAATATCCCTGTGCATTCATATCCCGGGGCTCCTTGAAAAGGTTCCCGAGAACTTGCCTGTCTCGGACGTTTACGATAGCGAGGCATTGGCGAAGAAGAAAATTTTGGCGATGAGGATGATAGGATTGAAGAATCGGATAAAGGAGAAGAATCACCAAAGAGATAATTCTTCTTGTTTTTCTTCTACGCTTGTAATATTTGTACATTTCAATCTTCACTCCCCTTTTTGGTAGTTCTTTCTTGTAATATAATTGGCCAACATTATTGACATATAACTCTTTCATCGAGAAGATGAATAACAATGTTTCATCTTCTCCATTCCCATACTTGCCTCTCGTTATTTATCTTCGAGATGGAAGATTTTAATTGTCCTCATGTATTTTGTTGGATAATTATTTTATTGTTATTGAAATGTATCGTTGCGATGAGGTCGCGGATGCCTTCATAAATTAAGAATCCTGCTTATCTCGTCTTATCATTTCAACAGTCTTTATTTTATTTCTTCTTGTTGCGACAAGGTCGCAAGCCGCCTTTTACATTTTCATGCAATGGCCCATTGACCTTGCCTTATCATTCTTGTGTGGTCTTCCAAGTCAGACCTCCCTAATTAGAGGTCCTCCCCGCCACCTTTTATCGCGACAAAATCGCAGGACGTCTTTACACTTGTATGTAAAGACCCCTTGATCTTGCCTTATCATTCTCCAAGTATTTTTGCCTCTCATAGGATGTTTTAGTTGCGACAATATGACAGGCCTAGATATCCTTGCGAACATAAAGCCCCATGACATTGCCGTCTTGCGACGAAATCGCAGACGTCCGTACACTTTCGTGTAAAGACCCATTGATCTCGCCTTACCCTCGCGTTAGTATTATTGCCTCTCGCAGGATAATTGCACAAATATGACAAGCCTAAATTCTCTTGCGAAAACATAGCCTCATGACATTTGCGTCTGTTTTGACACTCCCCTAATGGAGAGCGTCGCCCTTATCATCTCCCGGTTGCCCCTTCAAGGAGGCGAAACATCGGCCATACAAGACTAGCTCCTCCCATCCGGTCTTAACAACAACCAGCTTGTTTTCGCAGCCTCTTATCCCTTATACCTATAGGGTTTATGGTTACGAGGCTGCACCCTAAGTGGAGTTTTCTTCGAGCGAGTGCAACATATGCCAAGACTTGCCAAGAATGGCCAGGGTAGGTTCATCCATCCCGGGCACTGCTCAACCGTGTACCCCGCGCCTTGAGCATACACCGACTCTAAGAAGAGACCCTCGGTCGCCCAACCAGGGTATAACCTACATATATAGTTGGGAAGCCAAGGTACCTCCTCAGGATAGGCTTTCATGGGCCCCAAATTTTCATGACTCGAGGCTTCGGGAGCGGTGTAACCTTCCCCCCGAGCCATGTCGAGAGATACCCCTTATATGACGCACTTTAGGTCTTACATTTGCCTCTTACGAAATGTTATTCGCGAACTAGGGTGTACGCCATAAAGGTTCGTCCCATTCATTTACTCATTCATCTGTGTTAAATCATTCAATCATTCATGTTTCATTATTTGTTAATATTTGTTTGCGAAGTATTCGCAAAATTCCATTTCATTTGTTGTATCTTTATCTCTTTCTTAACCGAATTCTCGTTTACCCTTGACTGCGAGATACTCGCTCATCATTACTTCAACTGCTACTTTTCCTCCTGCTTTTGTTGGTTATTCACTTCTTTTGCCTTTTGTTCCTCATATTCTTCGCTTCTTTATTATCATAACATTCGCCTATTTCTAGGCATTCATCTCGCGAGGTATGTTCAAATCCTTACTTCTATAGCATCCACCATTAGTTTTTCCTTTCTCCGCTCATCTCTCACATGTTGCTTCCATCCCTTTCTTTTGGCATTTCTTTCTTCGACTTTCTACATCGACCTCATGACATTGCTGTGACTCCTTCCAATCTCCTTGTATAATACCAATGCCGTTTGGATGTGGAAATTTTATACATTGATGGTATGTTGATGCGATCCCCAGGATTTCATGAAGCCAGGGCCTCCCAATAAGACATTGTACGGAGATTCTACGTCAACCACACGTAATAAAACATCGCTTGATAATCCTTGTAGAGGTATTCTCATGTGAACCTCTCCCTTTGGTTTGTTTGCGGTGCCATTAAAGCCATATATTCACGTATGTTGAGGGATCAAATCCTCATCTTTCCCTCCCATCGTCTTGTAAGTATGATAAAATAGAATATTCACCGAACTTCCAAAGATCGATTAGATTCGGTTGATCGCCCAAAGAAGCTTCTCGCTTCATCATCTTCCCCATCAACTGTTTCTGGTTAATCTCTAGTTTCACAACCAACGGGCTATCATGTGTTTCTCTTCCTTTTGGCACTTCATCTCGCAGAGAAAGAAATAGTCTTCACCGCCACTTTTCTAATCACGTCGTTCTCGCCAAACTCATTATTTCTTTATCGTTAGCATCTCTCGCAAAGACTCTACTGAGCACGTTGTCATGAAAATCTTCGATTGTGCAATAAGAGTGAATAATAGAGTTGCAATTCAAATTTTTAGCCTTTGTTCCGACTTCTATCACAAATGTTTCCTTTCCTTTCATTGCCACTGTTCGCGTGCATCTCTCGGTGGTGGTGGTAATGTCCGAACTTTTTCTTCTCCTTTAGAAAGTGATTGACTTCCCCGATCAATCATCCCGAGAATAATTCTCTTTATGTTTCTACGGTCATTCGTTTGATGTCCATGGAAGCGATGGTAAGAACAAAACTCATGACTTCGTCGCTCGGGGGTGGTTCCATTCCGCGTTCCAAGGTCTTTGGTACATCTTCCATCACAAGTATAGCTTCCCGGATCTTTTCCACACTAGCATTCGTGGAGGCATCTTAATCTGTTCCCATACTATTCTCGCGACCTCTCGCCCTCCATGGTTATATTGCCTTCGTCCACCGTAAGTTTCTTGCACATGATCTAGCCTCCGAATCTTATTATTCTTTGTTACGGTTATAGTAGTTCCTTTCTCGTTCAAGCTCTTCTTGGTCGTGGCTTCCCATGGCTACTATCTTTCGCCGTCCCTCATCGACTTCCCCGTTTTTGTCCTTGCGAAGTGCTCGCCACCGTATTTATAAATTGAGGTAACAAGCTTGCGTTCGTAAAGCATTCGAGTTTGTGTTCGCGATTTGGATAAGAATTCATTTCATTCTGTCTTTCTTCTAAGGCGATATATTCTTCTTGTAACTCTCATGATTACGCCATCGTGATTGTATTTTTGATTCTAAAAATTTGAATGTATAACAAATTAGTCGCGAAGAGAGCATTCACAAATGAGAGGATGAGATATCTTTCCTCAACCCGTCCCGCCATTTCGCTACACATGGTTCTCCATCTTATTGTTAATTTGCCTTAAGCTCTCGCCAACCCTTTGCTTCAACCCGAATACATCTTCAATACAGTGTCGTGAAGAACTGTTACTTATGTATGCGCCCAGGAATGTGGCTTGTAAATGGTTAAATGATGTGATTGTGTTCCTTGGCAGACCCTCAAACCATTTTAATGCTTCTCCTATTAGGCTTGACGCGAAATATTTGCATAGTATAGCGTCATGATTCTCCCACTGTAACATACATCTCATATAAGCCTTGATATGTTGTACCGCATGTGGTTGTTCCATCAAAGATGTTGGTTAATGCGGGTAGATTGCACTTAGGAGGTATTCCTCCCATTTGTACTTCTAATGTAAAAGGATTCTTTGCGGCCTCTGCGATGGCTTCGTCCAATTGTTTCCTTCCTCCTTCCCTTCTATTGTTCATTAGTCCTCTCATTTCGGCCGCTTCTCTTAAGATTTGTTCATTTGCCTCAGAGTTTGATTCCATTGGTCTTTTTAGCTCTGCTTCCCTCCTTCTTCGCTCGTGCCTGTTTTGACCTTCTTGCTCATCATTTTCTTCTCTCCTTTCTCTGCGACGCTCTTCTTCGTTTCTTTCTTCAATTCGCACGCCATTATATCGGTTGTTCTCTCTTCTTGGCTGTCTCTCTGGCTCTCATCTCGCACCCTCTCATATTCTTCGTTGATATTTCTATTGGCACGATTTTGTTCCCTCCTTCTTTCTAGGTTGTCATGGTTATTCTTTAGGATTGCTTCTTCCATCTCTTGATTTTCCATTTCGCTCTTATCCTTTCTCTCTCGCGAGCTAGTCGCGCTTGTTCAATGTAGTGTCTCTCAATGTCATTCTCAATTTCTCGGTTTCTTCTCAATTCTTCTCTCCGTGTAAGATCATTCTTCCTTGAATTTTGGTCATTCAGCCCTTGGAGTTGCATGTTTCCTCGATTCTCCTATTTCGCTCATCCTCGAAGATTTTCGGGTGAGGAATATAACGATCTTCCATTTCCCCTCTTCTCTCGTCACGCTTTCCGTGCTTGGATTTTGTGTTTCTTGTTGGTTTTCTATTAGTTCTGTTGGTAAAGCTCTCCTTCTTTCTTCCCTAGTCGATCTTGAACTCGATCCTGAGTCTTCGCGATCTTCTATTTTGCAATCTTATATTTTCCATTCTTAATTCATGATTCTGTCTTGTCAAGTTTGCTCGTTCCTCCGCCTCTAGTCGCCTCTCTTCATGTATAGTTTGTCTCAATGTTTCCAATCTTTGTGAGTTCTTCATTTCACGGATTCATTTCTCCATTCATACCTTGCTCTCCTCCTCTCTGTCCATTGTTCACCAGCTGCTGCTCTTCTTCCCTCTCGTCTTCAGAATCAGATCTCCAAGTATGTACACTTACTCTATCATAATCCACAGCTGCGATTACTCTTTTGGTGAGATCGGTGGCTGATTTTGATTTTCTCCCTCATTTCTCATACTCATCCTTGACGATTCTCTGTTTCATTCCTCCTTTCTCCAGCAAGTCTCCCACTTCTTCTTACAATCGTTGATTGCCCTTGTACATTTCTTCTTCTAGCCATTTCTCTTTTCCAATGAATTCTTGAGTATCTCACCAAATCCTTTTCTCTGTTAATCCAAATTCTTTCCAATTTCTACGACAATTTCTGCTCGTCCCTGTTTCTAGCGCATATGTAGTTGCAGGAAATCCCACACTACACACCTTACTCAGTTTTCCTTAATCAATCCATTGAAAGATGTATGAACAAGAATGTTAATTAATTGATTTCATGAAATGTTAATACAAGGAATAGATTTACACTTGGAAACTAAAGTGCTAATAAACTTTCTCTCTCCTAATGACTTGCTTTCCAATCCAAAAGATCTCTCTCTACCACAGATTCACTCCCTTTATATAGGGTAATACATAGTGGTAGACAGCTAAGCCATCCTTTATTTTCGGAATGTCCCGCGAAGTGTCGCAGATGCACAAACATTCGTTCTCGCGACACTTCTTAGCCCTCGCCAGGTTTCACGTCTTCTTTATGTTTTGCTTGTCGTTTATTCATTGCGTCGTTTATTCTAGCTCCTGCGACTCCTTCGCGACACCGTCGTTTATTAATCCCGCGAGCCTTGTATGTTGCGATATTATGATCCTACATTGTTACCATTGCAGTCTTTGGTTCATCGCTTTCTGCTATGCGCACTTGGTAATAACCTGAGCGCAAATCCAATTTGGTGAAGAATTTAGCTTTGGCCAACCGATCAAACAAGTCTGCCACTAGCGGAATTGGGTACTTGTTTTTCACAGTTAATTTGTTCAAAGCTCTATAATCAACACACATACGAAGCGAGCCATCTTGCTTCTTTTGGAACGAACCAGGAGCACCAAATGGAGCTTTAGACGGTTATATGTAGCTCGCCTCCAGCAGATTGAAACCGCTTGCGCATCTCCTCAAGTTATAATGGTGACATACGATATGGTTCTTCTTGCAGGGCGCCTCGCTTCGGCACCAACTCTATCATATGATCGATCCTACGCTGCGGTGGTAGCGTCTTAGGCAGTTCTGCAGGCATTGTGTCTGCAAACTCTTCTAAGACCTCAGCTATCCCATCCTATACTT
This sequence comes from Papaver armeniacum, assembly GCA_023531295.1. Classification (NCBI taxonomy): domain Eukaryota; kingdom Viridiplantae; phylum Streptophyta; class Magnoliopsida; order Ranunculales; family Papaveraceae; genus Papaver; species Papaver armeniacum. The sequence continues at coordinate 107,778 of JAJJWW010017637.1, forward strand.
CTACTACCTTTCCTGGTTTGATCTCAACAAACACGCATAGGTAGCGAGCGGAGACATCAAGGAATGGTGTGAGTAAGGTAGCGAGCGTTGAATGCATAAGATGGAGATCTCAACGGCTCGTAAATGATGGGCTCGGATCCGGGTCGGGTCTTGGATAGCTTGGGCCCATGTCTTGTAAATGGGTTGCTCCTTGTTGGGTTGCAACCGTTGCGCATGGGCTTTGGCTTTCTCGCTCCATAGACGCTTGACTCCGGTTTTCGCTCTTTTGGCTCCTTAGTTTCTCCGAACTTTATTTATTACCTAAAAACACAAAATTAATTAGTACAAATATTTATTCTTGAAAACAAAGAAAACTCATAATTTGGGATAATATCTGACTTCTGAGCACAAAAGATGAGTAAAATGCCAATAAATAGATGTATAAATATGCAATATTTGGCACTCATCAAATACCCCCAAACCCGAATTTTACTTGTCCTCAAGCGAAACAGAAATTAAGAAATCCTAACTATACCCCGTCGCAGTCTCTCGAATGCATTTAGCGTATGCACTAAGCCTTGAAACCCCTAGGTGTCCCTAGTGGACGAGTTGTAGTCTCGTGAGGGTTTACCAGAGGTGTACCCACAAAACCTTCTCCAACTTCCAGTGTAAAAGAGTCTCAAGCCTCTAAGAAGCTATGAGGACATAGAGTTTCGCATGCTAGTAACACGAAGTTAGAACTACCAAAGAACGCATTCTCATCCTTAAGTGATGAGCGAGAAGTAACCATACCATATGAAAGAATTCGGATTCGATTGTGATCATAAGCCTCGACTTCGCCTCACCATTAGGGTTTTATGATAATTGCACTCAAAAAGATCGCTTTTTAGTCTCTCATGTGTGCGAGCGGGGAATAAAAGAGAAATCCCGCACACGTTGTAGGTAAGAAGGATAACCTTCCGAAATAATTTTCGGAGACTCCACGAAGTGTGGACAAAAAGAATCTTTTTCTCGATGATCTCTAAGAAAGGAAATCAACCATTAGCAAGGATGGGAGTACTCACTTACCTTCTCACACGATCGGCAATTAATATCACTCTCTCATAAGAAACCATACAAACGTCTTCAATCTTCGGTCTTCAACTGTTGATGACGAACTTCTGAACTTTACAAAAACTTGACAAACATACATTTTTTTTTTTTTTAATTTACTTGGAATGAAAATAACAATAAAACAATAAGACACAATTTTTTTTTTTTTTTTTTTTTTTTACACTTGTCTTGATTTCACAAACTTCATTAATTCTCATCCTATTTTTCTTTTCTTTTCTTTTGTTGCACGTAAACCTTGGACTATATCAACTTTTTCTTCAAATATTCTGATGATGCTCCGCTTGCTGATGATGATGTGTTTCTACAGGTCTGCTGATTGAGAGAGAGAGAGTGATGCTAACTGCAAATCGGTATTTAGAAGAAGTTTTCATCTTTAAACGTCACCCTCATGATTGACGGAATTAGCACTCAAGAGATCAAAAGTAGTCTTGAAAGTGGTGTTAAGTTGGGTAGCTCACCATTCCTACCGGAATTGACGTACGGTGACACACACTCTAAAAGCTTTTCTAGAAAGTCACAAAGAGTGAAGGTCGGCACCTCGCTTGATGTAAAATGGGTAGTCTCCACTATGGTTGATCACAATTCTACTACCGAATATCTAAACAAAGACCTAATTCGCCCTCTAGGTATGGTTAAATCCAACTTTAACACTCTAATCAACTAAGAAACCCGATTGCGTTCTCCAAGATTTCCAAGTTCTGTTATTTCGGTTAGACTCTCTATGTAAACATATCTAGAAGCATGCTAGTAACTCTAAAATCTCTAAAAGTTGGAGGTTTTTATGCAAATTTTTGAGTTTTTTTTTTTTTTTTTTAAACATTAAGTAAAACAAAAAGACTAAAAACTCTATATGCAAATCACACCCCCAAACCTAGATCAAACATTGTCCTCAATGTGTCGACAGATACAAAGAATTTAAGCAATCACATACCAAGAGAACTATGCTGAGAGGAGAAAAGGGAAGAGACAACCGGATGCAAGAGGGTGTTGCTAAACCATAGAAAGATGAATGCTTTGAAAGCAAACAATCAAGAGCGCAAGACAAAAAGGTTGGTTAGCACACATCAAAAACTATGCAAAAAGAAAAAGAAAAGGAAAGAGAATGGATTGTTAGTCCATATGTATGTACACAAGTGAACTAGTCTAGTCCACATAGATGGGGTCTTCCAAGTCAACGGTCTCAACTTCTAGTGGAAGATGCTCCGTAAATGGTTTCAATCTCCGACCATTGACTTTGAAAATGTTCTTGTTTGCTGGGTTTTCAACTTCTATGACTCCATGGGGAAAGACGGAGACGTACCAAGAATGGTCCTAACCATCGAGAACGTAGCTTTCCCGGAAACAAATACAATCTAGTGTTGTACAATAAAACTTTCTCGACTGGGTGAAAGACTTGCGCAGAATGCGCTTGTCGTGAAACACTTTCATCCTATGTTTGTACGTTTTGGCACTATCATATGCATCATTTCTCAATTCTTCTAACTCATTGAGTTGAAGTTTTCTACGGGTTCCAGCCTTTATCAAGATCAAAATTCAACTTTTTCACAAATTTAAGATGCACGGTGTTCTAACTCAACAGTAAATGACATGCTTTCCGTACACAAGTATGTAAGGAGACATCCCAATGGGAGTCTTGTATGCAGTCCTATAGGCCCATAAAGCATCGTTTAAGCGCAAAGACCAATCTTTTCTAGAAGGATTGACGGTCTTCTCAAGGATATGCTTAATTTCCCTATTAGAAACTTCCACTTGGCCACTTGGTTTGAGGATGGTAAGGTGTTGCAACCTTATGAGTGATTCCATACTTGCGCACTAGTGATTCAAAGGGTCTATTGCAGAAATGACTACCTCCATCACTGATTATTGCCCTAGGGGTTCCAAAACGGGAGAAAATGTTCTCCTTAAGAAAAGAAAGAACAACCTTATGATCATTGGTTTTGGATGCAATGGCCTCTACCCACTTAGAGACATAATCGACAACAACAAGAATGTATAACTTACCTTCAGAGTTCGGAAATGGACCCATGAAATCAATGCCCCAAACATCAAACAAGCTCAACAATCAATATGGGTTGTAAGGGCATCATGTTTCTCCTAGATATACTTCCTAATTTCTCGGCATCGGTCACAAGCAACACAAAAAGCATGACAATCCTTAAACGGTGTTGGCCAATAGAAACCGCTTTGCAAGATCTTTACAAAGAGTTTTCTTGGCACTAAAGTGGCCTCCACATGCATGGTCATGACAGAAAGAGATGACGTCCCTTTGTTCGTAATTGGGGACACATCTCCTAATGATTTGGTCTTGGCGGTACTTAAACAAATATGGGTCATCCCAAAGGAAATGTTTAACTTCGGCCAAGAATTTAGAACGGTCTTGTTTAGACCAATGCAAGGGCATTCTACCCGTAGCAAGGTAGTTCACAATATCGCAAATCAAGGCATCTCGGACACAAGCATCAATTGCTCATCGAGGGAATGATTCCCTAATCAACAGAGACTCATCGTAAGATTCAACATTCAACCTAGACAAGTGATCAAGAACAACATTTTCTCGACCCTTTCTTATCTCGAATTTTGAGGTTAAACTCTTGTAGCAAGAGTATCCATCGAATTAGACGAGCCTTAGCATCTTTCTTAGACAAAAGATATCTCAATGCAAAGATGGTCGAATAAATGATGACCTTAGACCCTATCAAATAACATCTAAACTTGTCTAATGCAAACACAACAGCTAGCAACTCCTTCTCGTAGTGGAATAATTCAATTGAGCATCATTAAGTGTTTTACTAGCATAGTAGATCACATAAGGGAGTTTGTCTACTCTTTGGCCCAAAACAGCTCCTACAAAGATAGTCGACGCATCACACATAATCTCAAATGGTAATGACCAATCGGGATCCGACTATAGGGCAGATGTAAGGAGAGCCTTCATTTGCTCCCATGCTTCCTTACATGCATCACCAAAGACAAATGCAACATCTTTTGCAAGAAGATTGCACAAAGGTCGTGAAATTTTACTAAAGTCTTTGATGAATCGGCGGTAAAAACCCGCATGGCCTAGAAATGATCCGATGTCCCTCGCGTAACGAGGTTGAGGCAATTGTTGAATGATATCTACCTTGGCTTTGTCTACTTATATGCCTTTTTCCGAGATGATATGCCCTAGAACAATGCCCGAGTTAACCATGAAATGGCATTTTTCCCAATTCAAGACCAAATTCTTCTCCTTACACCTAATTAGCACACATGTGAGGTGATGCAAACACTCATCAAATGAAGATCCAAACACAGAAAAATCATCCATAAAAATCTCAAGAAACTTATCTACCATGTCGGAAAAATGCTCATCATGCAACGTTGAAAAGTAGCGGGTGCATTGCATGCCCAAAAGGCATACGACGATAAGCAAAAGTTCCATAAGGACATGTAAATGTGGTCTTTTGTTGGTCGGGTGCTATGTGAATTTGGTTGTAGCTTTAATAGCCATCTAAGAAGCAGAGTAACTATGTTTGGCTAACCTTTCCAAAGATTTGGTCAATGAAGGAAGGGGAAAATGGTCTTTCTTGGTTACCGTGTTCAGCTTTTCTATAATCAATACATACTCGCCACCCGGTGGTCACACGGGTGGGAATGAGCTCATTCATCTCGTTTTGAACAACAAGTAATGCCGGACTTCTTGGGTACTACCCGAATGGGCCGACCCTCCATCGGCTATCAGGACGGGGTAAATGATACCCGCATCAGCGGTTCAATCTCACCCTTGACAACATATCTTATGTTGGGGTTGAGTCTCCTTTGCATTTCCCTAGATGGTTTAGTGTTCTCTTCGAGGTTTATGTGATGCATGCAAATTGTGGGACTTATACCCTTAAGATCGGAGATGGTCCAACCTAAGGCACCTTTATGTTCTTGAAGTACTTCTAAGAGTCTACTTTCCTGTTCTGTGTCTAAACATGATGCAATAATCACAGGTAAAGTATCGAAGGACCTAAGAAGGCATACTTCAAGGTATCGGAGTAATGGTTTCAAATCAAGCTTAGGTGGTTCATCAAGAGGTGGGGCAGATTTGGTATCAGAGAGTGGAAGTGGTTCCACTGCATTCTGCCATTTAGCAATATCCATGGGTGGGACCGATTCAAGCAAAGAGTTAATTTCACCAATGTACTTAGACTCAAAGAGATCTAAGTCAAAGTTATCTAAAAAGGCTTGCAAAGGGTCCATTGACAAAATGTCGGGCAAAGAGTCTTGGATCGGACTCTCGATCATGTTAATCTCATGCAAATCAAGTATCATCACAATCAATGGGTTGTTGACTAGTGTTAAAAACATTCACTCTACGGTCATGTTACCAAAGGACAATTTCAACACACCATTACGACAATTGATGATGGCATTGGACGCCGCCAGAAAGGACGTCCTAAGATCACGGGAATGTGATTACTTGGGTTTTGCACGGGTTGAGTGTCTAAGACAATGAAGTCTACAGGAAAGAAAAATTTATCAACCTTGATTAACACATCTTCGACAATACCACGGGGGATTCTCACGGATATGTCCGCTAGTTGTAGCGTAACAGGTGTGGGCTTCAGCTCCCCAAGGACAAATTGCACATACACAGAGTATGGCAATAGATTCACACTGGCTCCTAAGTCTAGTAACGCCTTTTCGACCACATGGTCACCTATGGTGCATGTAATTGTTGGACTACCTGGGTCTCTAAACTTAGTTGGAATCTTGTTTTGGATTATGGAGATCACTTGCTCGATGAGGAAGGCACGCTTATGCACATGAAGCTTACGCTTTTGTGTGCACAAGTCCTTCAAAAACTTAGCATAGGTGGGTATTTGTCTCGATTGCTTCGAGAAATGGAATGTTTATGTTAACTCTCTTGAATATTTCCAAAATCTCATTGTATTGGTTACCCCCCTTCTGTTGCACCAACCGTTGTGGGAATGGAGCAACAGGTAAATGACTTGGCAAAGGAACATCAACATCAGTAGGACTCTTGGTCTTATCAATGGGCTCAGATTCTTTCTCTACAGTGGATGTTTTCTGTGGTGTTGTGTGTACTGGTGAGTCTGATGGAGACTCGCTTGACGGTGGTACACCTACATGGTTCTCAATAATTCTACCACTACGGAGAGTGGTGATAGCATTTGCGACTATGTGAAGTTTCATTGCGGGTAGAGGAGCCCCGCTTGAAACACATTCTTTGGATTTTATTGGGGTTGACTAGGGAATTTTCCTTTCTCTCTCTCATTCAATGCATCATGATTTGACCCATTTTAAGTTCTAGACTTGTGAAACATTGGTCGGTGGTTTTCCTAAGTTCGTAAGATTTTGGGTTACGGATCGGCCACGTCTTCAAAGCTAGTCTTTTTCTGCTGTAGTACTTGAGTGGGTTGTTGTACTTGGGGGTTTCTAGGATATGAGTATCCTTGGTTATTATTTGTTGGTCCCCTTGTACAGGCCCTTTGGACCATGAGAAGTTAGGGTGATTCCTCCACCCCCGGGGTTATAGGTTTGAGAATACGGGTTGTTCTCTTGCCTATGGTATAATACATTGGCTTGCTCGGACTTGGACTCTTGAAATGCCTGTAAGTCGAGACGGCTGTCCACTAGGTGGTCGAGCTATGGCATGCGGCACAAGTGGCCATATCAATTTGGTCACGGAGAGTAGGGGCATTAGATTTTACATTCTTTTCCAACTCAAGCACTTCTATTCTCAGGGCCAAAGAAGCCATTTTTGCATTTCCCTCAAAGTCGACTCAATTCTATGAACATTGTGTGCGGGGATAGTCCGTTTCGGTTCTCGGATGGACTCCCATTGTTGAGTCTTTCAGCGACTTCGATTAGAAAAGTCCAAGCGTCATCAAAGCACTCTTGTCAATAAATGCACCATTGCACATTGACTCGATCGTGGTACGGTGCTAACATCTAGACCCTCATACAATATTTGGACAAGTCTCCATTTTTCAAAACCATGGTGGGGACATTGGAGTAATAATTCATTGAATCTCTCCAAGTACTTTGCTAGAGTTTCATCTTCTAATTGCATAAAACTGTTTAGACTCGCGAATTGTCGCCGTTTTATGGTTGGGGAAAACTTTTGAAAAACTCTTTTGTGAGGTCATCCCAGGTTCTAATGGACTCGTGGTTGTAGGGCATGAAACCACGACTTGGCTTTGTCTTTCGGAGAAAAAGGAAACAATCTCAATTTGAGGGACTCCTCTCGTCATTTGGTTAAAATGCGAGTCCCACAAATATCCTCAAAGTCTCTCACGTGATGGTAGGGGTTCTCGCATTGACCCCTCTAAACACGGGTAGCATATGAATGGTGCTTGCTTTTCAATTCAAACCGATCAAAGATCGGCCGGTAGAATGATGCAAGAGGGCTGGCTTGCCCTAGTTGGGTACATGTAGTCCTTGAGACTACGGGGTTGGTTAAGTTCCTCACCCATAGTTTCTGTTTGAGATAGATATGGGCTTGGGTTTTCGGTTGAAGAACCGGGTATGCTTACTATTTCGTCCGGGCGGATTCTAACTAGTCGATTTGTTTGGTCTCTAAAAGACACAATCATAGCCTAGCTAGCGCATCTAGCATGTTAACATACAAGCAAGTTCAACACGTAAAAGCAAAAACTCAAAAATGACCCACCAATACAAGATTCAAGCCCAAAGATTGCTTTTTGAAGTTATAAAGCCTATCTGATTAGGTGAGTGACGGCCCAGATGTTGTGGGTTCAGTTTGGTTATATGGGTTTGAGTTTGGTTTTGTGGGTTTGAGTTTGGAGCAGTAGCAGAGCCCAGTTGGGCTTCAGATATGTCGTACGGCCTAGCTTATGCAAGCCTTAGTTTGTGCAGAGTCAAGTGACTATGGAAAGAATAGAGCCAGTGTTGGGTGACAGTGTACAGCTCAGTAGGTGGGATGCAGGATGTTACACAGCCCAGCAAAAACAACAAAAGCAACACAATTTCTAGCACACAGGGTTTTGTGCGGCATCAGTTTATGCACTGATTATGTGCACAGAGTGACACAAAGACTGCACAAGGTAATATATAAAAATCAACACGGGAGACACTAATTCTCCAAAATACACAAAAGACCGACAGAGCACAAGTGCGGGTAAGATGCAAAGACAACACAAATTGATGCATGATTAAAAAAAAAATTGTGAAGCATGTGCTAGGGTATAGGATGTGCTCACTCAATGGTGAAGCATGTGCTAGGGTGTGTATTTGAAAAACAGGCTAACTGCTAATCACAACTATGCTACTTAACAACTCATTCAAGCACCACAGAATCACAAATTGCAGGAATTGAACATTTTACAGCACAAGGCATTCCAACAGTTTAAACAATGGCACAACACATGATATTTAACACAGGGGAATAACAGAGTTGGGTATCTTCAGTTCAGAGCATATATAAAGGTGCAGAGCAGATGGCTCATAACCTCAATTTCACAGCTCAATCACAAGGTCACCAAATCACAACAAGCCTACATTCAACTCTCAGCAATTCAGGGTTTGAGAAGAATACTCAAGAAGCTAATAGTCTCAGCAGGGTTGCACAGGCCGATAAACTAGAGTATGCACAAACTCAAGAGCAACAGCTACAGGGGCTGGGCTGAGTACATGGTTCAATTTCCACAGGATATGCTCAGGTCAACACAAGGCTCAGCAAGGTTCATTCACAGATTCACAGATTCAAAGTCTAGCTTGCTATCATTCATTCATTCGAGTTTGAGATACATTACCACCAAAGATAGACTCGGGTTTAGGCAATTCCACCTCAATTCAGCTCCTTTGTTCTTTCCTTGAGCTTGCTCAGTTTGCTCCAAAAGTACCTGCTAGCTCAGCACAAAGATCAGTTCTCAAAACTTCACAGTTAAAGCAATACAGTACTAATGCTATAATGACGAAGCTCGGAGCTTTTGAATGAAATGAAATGAAACTGGAAGCTTTAATGAAATTGAGTAAGTCGGTTGCAAGTTCTCAACCTCAGCTACCGCATGTGCACAACAATGACTACGAGAGGAACAAGAGATGATGAGCTAAAATAAGCACAAACGAACACTAGTCCTAAAAGATGCGAGATATATACTGAGAGTTGAGCCAAGTTACATTAATATGCGCTTATGTAATGAAACAGAGATGCGAAGTGATATTTAAACTAAGCTACGAGATGCAAAGGCAGGAAAATCAAGAGTTAAGCTAAGTTAACACTGATCGGTGCAAAAGAGCAAAGATTGTTAAGCACATATATACAATGGATGACTCAAAATCGAGTAAAGCAAGTTAAAGATCAACAGGCACACTACCAAATCCCCAAATAGCGGCGCCAAAAACTTGGTAGAGCTTAAAGATGCTTTTCCTACGTCTAATCTGCAAGTGCACAAGGCCTATTGGAGGCGTGGCAAGCACAGTCGATCCCACGAGAAGTGGTGTGTGCTATGAAGCTAATCCAATGCTTACTATTGATTTTCAGTGATAATGTAGCACAAATGGGTTTTGTCGAAACGACTAGTTTGAAATGGTGACTGTGACTCTAAATCTAGGTAATGATAAGCACAATGTGTTGAAACTGAGGATGTTGTGACACTAGGGTGATTAACTCCACCCTCTGATCTTATACTAATGCAATATGAATTTTCACTTTGTTCTACTGCCTTCCTTGAAGACCTTAATTGGATAAATGATGACCTAATTCACCTTAACTACCCCTAGTATCACTGGTCTTATTATAGTACCAGTGATCACAGCAGTATCAAATTTCAATAAATCACTACTTTCCTAAACAATAAATACATTAAGAACAACTTGATAATTTACTTGCTTCATATAAAGTCAAAGGGTTTCATTACACCCTAGTTTAATTACTTAGAACATGAAGTAAGAGTAAAAACAAAATCAAATTAAAGTTGCAGAATTCAAAACCCTAAAACATGTTGTTCTCTCTCACAACATAAACTTCCATTTTTATACCTCACAAGTCCGAAATTAGCATTTAATGGAATACCTGCATCTATCTCTTGTTCCCCAAGCTCCGGTTCACATGCAGAGTAAACCCTAATTCCATTCATCTCTAACATAGCCTCTTGGGAAGAGAAGCTATATGAGAGATAACTAGAAATAGGGGGTGCTCGGAAGAGATGTCTGTGGCGCTGTTGGTGCTGAGGCTGGTACGGGTGGTGGGAGAAACGAAGGAGGAGATGGCTCTGCCATTTTTGGTCGGGGGAGAAGAGAAGAATGGGTGTGATGGTTTTCTCTGTGACTGTCGGGTGAGAAGGAGAAGAACGAGATTAGGTTTTGGTGTTGAGGGCTTATATACGGCCGTTTGTCTTTGAGGCGGGAGCATCTGGGAGTTGATGAGGAAGGCGGAGCGAGCGTTGGATCTTGGGGGACAGATTCGAACGGCCGAGGAAGTGTTGGGGTGTTTTGGTGTTGAGCGGAGACATCAAGGAATGGTGTGAGTAAGGTAGCGAGCGTTGAATGCATAAGATGGTGTAGGACCAGAATATCGCGACAGCAATACTTCGCGAGATTAATAAACAACCGCGTCGCGAAGGAGTCGCATGGAGGTAAATAAATAATGTAATAGATGACGACAGTTAGAACATGAGGGAAGTGTGAAGACTTGGCGAGATTTAAGAGTGCCGCGAAGGCAAACAATTGTACATTTGCGAGCATTCGCGAGACGTTTCCGAAAATAAGGGACAGTATAGCTGTCATCCACTATGTAATACCCTATATAAAGGGTCGAGTAAGTCCGTTGAGGGAGAGGTCTTTTTGAATGGTGAAACAAGTCATTAGGAGAGAGAAAGTTAAGAGTGATTGTAATTTCTTTAGCTTTGTTCTACATTTCTTTGTAAATCTTTCAAGAAAACAATTAATAAACATATCATTCTTCATCTTCAAATGAGTTGATTTAGCAGATTTGAGTGAGGGGTGTAGTGTGGGAAATCCTGCAACTACATATGCGCTAGAAACAAGGATTGAAGAAGATTAACCTTGTGAATTGGAGGAATTAGGGAGCAACAAGAAAGAAATCTTTAATAATTTTTAACGAAATTAAGAAATGGCTAGGAGAAAGAATGCATCAGAACAACCAACAATCATAAGGAGAAGTGGAAGATTAATAAGAGAAAGAAGAAATGAAGTAGGTGAACCATCAAGGATAGATGCAAGAAATGGAGAAGAAGATCTAATTCAACCATCAACACAACCACCAATTCAACCCTCAACACAACCACCAATTCAATCCTCAATACAACCACCAATTCAACCATCAACACAACCACCAATTCAACCAACACTAAACAGAGTAATCGATTATGATAGAGTGAGCGTGCATACATGGAGATCAGATTCTACTGAAGAAGGAGAAGAAATACAACAATTGACGAATGATAGACAGGAAGAGAGAAATCGAGAAGAGATGGGAGAAACAATTCGTGGAAACGAAGAAATCGCGGCATTGCGGCCGAGAGAGACAATACACGAAGAAAGGCGGTTAGAAGCGTAAGAACGCGCGAACCCGACAAGGCAAAACCACGAGTTGAGGATGGAAAATAGGAGGTTTGCAAAATAGAAATTCGAGAAGTAGTAACATATCGAGATCAAGATATCGAGTAGAGAAAATGAAAGAAGAGTATTACTCGCGTAAAACATTAATGAGGAAAATTTGGAAAGAGAGTTAAATCGGGCAAAAGAAGGTCGCGAGGAGAGAGAATTGATAGAAAATCGTTATATTTTGGTGAACAATCACGATGATGGAAATCAAGAAGATAGACGACCTCGAAGACGGGGTAACCCAATTAATGAAGAAAATCGGGGAAGAAAGAAGAAGAACTCTACATGGGAGAGAAACACAAAGGAAACAAAAGGAAATTGAAGATGATATTGAAAAGCATTATACCGAACAAGCACGTCTAACCCGCGAGAGAGAAAGATTGAGAGCAGAAATGGAAAATCGAGAGTTGGAAGAGGCGATTCGGCAAAATAATCATGACAATAGAGAGAGGAGGTGCGAGAGAGATCGCAACAATGGAGATATCGATAAAGAATATGAAATAATACAAAAAAAGTAGACACAAACGGAGAAGGAGGGAAGCAGAGTTAAAGCGACATTAGATTCAAATTACGAGGCAAATGAACAAATTCGCGAGAATTGGCGAGAGATGAGAGGAATATTGAACAGTAGAAGAGAAGGGGAAGAAGACAAGTTAGATGAAGCTATCACGAGGCTGCGAAAAATCCTTTTACATTAGAAGTGCGTTAGGAGGAATACCCCAAAATGCAACTTACCGGCGTTAACCAAACATTTTTGATGGATCCACTTGTGCAAGTACAACACATTAAGGCTTATGTGAGATGTATGCTACAATGGGAAAACCATGATGCTATATTATGCAAATACTTTGCGTCAAGTTTAACAGGAGAAGCATTGAAATGGTTTGAGGGTTTACCAAGGAATACGATTACATCATTCAATCATTTACGGGCTATATTCTTGGGAGCGTATATAAGTAACAACTCTTCGCGACCTGGCATTGAAGATGTATTTGGACTAAAACAAAGGGTGGGCGAGAGTTTAAGACATTTAAGCGTCGGATGGAAGACGATGTGCGGCGAGATGGCGGTGAGAGTAGATGAAAGATACCTCATCTTGTCATTCATAAATGCTATGTTCGCAACCAATCTACCGTATGTTCGGGTTTTGAGTCAAGAATACAATTACAATGACCGAATTACGAGAACTCCGGGAAGAATATATCGCTTTAGAAGAAAGACGAGAACGAGATGGAATCTTATCCAAAGGGGCGAACACAAATTCTAGCGTCGCGAATGGAAGTTTATTACCTCAATTAGTACACACAGTGGCGAGCACATCGCAAGGTCAACAAGAAAGAAAAGCAGTTGATATAGAGCCAAAGTTAGTGTAGTAGCGGGAAATCCCACACTACACCCCTTACTCGAATTTGCTTAATTAATACATTTGAAGATGAATAATAATACACTTTATTAATTGTTTTCTTGAAAGGTTTACAAAGAAATGTAGAACAGAACTCAAGCAATTACAACCACTCTTGATTTTCTCTCTCCTAATGACTTGCTCCACAATTCGAAAAGACCTCCTCCCCTTTACAGACTCATTTAGCCCTTTATATAGGGTAATACATAATGGATGACAGCTAAGCTACCCTTTATTTTCGGGAATGTCCCGCGAAGTGTCGCAGATGCACAAACATTCACTCTCGCGACACTTCTTAACCATCGCCAGTTCTCACGTCTTCTTTATGTCTAGTCTGTCGTTATCCATTGCGTCGTTTATTTTAGCTCTCTGCGACTCCCTCGCGACGCCGTCGTTTATTAACCCCGCGAGCCTTGTATGTTGCGATATTATGATCCTACATCTTGCCTCTTTTTCCTTGAATATTGCTTGTAGAGCGATCTTTAAGGAAAAAAATTGTGTAGCTATAATCTTTGGCTTTTGTTGGTGAAGGAATGAGTTTAAGAATACCGGTCTTGAAAAGTACGTACTTGCCTCTATTCTTTTGCGATGTTCCGGAGCTCTTTGTAATATATATGTGAAGTGTCAGTTCTTGCCCCATGAATCTTGGAAGATAATCAATCTCACGGGTTCTTCTCGCCTGTTAGGAAATACACTGTGCGATGCTTGGATCCTCTTCGAGGTATATATATGAAGTATCGTCTTGTCTCTCCTCATATTTCCTCTCGCGAAGAGAAGAATATCATGAGAGTGATTCTTTCGATTCGCCACAACTGCTTATCTTTATCTGTTTCAGTTTTGTACTTTTACACGTATTTTGATTATTAATGTCTTTTCTTGACACGTCTCTTTCAACCGCTTATTCTTGACCGTTCATGTCTCTTCTCGCATTAAATGCCTTCGTTTTTCTCGAGGATCTTATTTTTCCTATATATAGTTTTCTTTTCCTCCTCTTTTCTTTCTTTAGTTTCTCTCTGCAAATTTTCCTTCAACTCTCTCCTTCCGCAATTTGCGCTCCTGCTACTGCAAATCTTTTCTTCATCCTTTCTAATACTGATCTTAATTTCCAACCTCCCATTCATTCCCATACTGATAATGGCCTCTATGAGTCGCGCATATAAAGCTTCTTTTGAAGAAGTTCAACAGGAGTTGCTCGAGAAGGGTTTTACTTTATCAACCATTCCTGATCAAGAACCTTCATCTATTCTTTCTGCAAAACTGTTTTCTGATCATCAATGTGATGATCAAAAAATTATAGTCTCACTAGGTCAGCTTCTCGCAGGACTTCCCATCCCTTTATACAACCCTGAGTTGCCTTTATTTTATGAAATTTTGGCCCATGAAAAATTCTCTCGGGCTGTTTATCAATTAAGTGGCGATTGCATTCGCCTGATGCGTGAGTTCGCGAACCGCGGTGCAGGCAAAGGATCTTTATACTCTAACTTTCTGTCGAAATCCCAAATTCGCAGACTTGGAAATAGCCGCCGAGAAGTACACTTGTGGAAAACTTTTTTGAAAATTACACAAGAATAACTATGGTGAATGTGAAATCTACGGGGCATTCGCCCGAAGAAAAAGGATAATGTCCCCGAAGATAAATTACTCATGCAAGACATTGATTGGCACCCTGTAATAATACTTCTCCTCGTCATTCCAAAGATGAGAAATGGTGGGTCGTACCCTTGATCTTAAACGGCCCTTACATCGCGGGCTCGCATATTCTTCCTGCGAATCTCACAGGATATCATCCTTGGGAATTCAAATGGCCTGAGAAGAAGAAAGAGGTATGTTTCCGACTTCAAATTTTGCTTTCGCAACTTTCTTTCTATAATTGCTGAGTTTGTGAAACCTTTCAGATAACCAGGTTGAGAAGAAGCTACAAGAAAGATCCGTCGGAGGACACTCTGACATTGCTTCGATCGCTTACGAGTGAAGTAAGAAACACTTCCTTCCTTCTTATTTAAAACAATATTGTTGCCTCTGTTTCTTATCTTTACACGCATGCGAAGGTGGGAGTTGAAGAAACTATTGCCGCGAAGACTAAAAGTAAGGGTAAAACAGTCGCTCGCAAAGATAAATCTTCCGCTCCATTATCTAAGAAACGAAAGGCTCAGTCTTCTTCTCGCCTTAGCTCAAGTTCGATTTTTTCGATGATAATGATGATGATACAACCCCATCTTTTCAAAATAAGGCTCAACCGGTGGGATTCTCCTATGAACCAACCGTCCAGCATCTTCTCAGATTCTTTCCAGGGAATGGGAGATGCTCCTCTAGCATCCCTTTGTGGAGCTCTCGCGAACGTGTGTAACGCTGCTTTACTAGAAGGCAATAATTCATTCAATGGAGTCTCTAGAGTTGTGTCTCCCGATCTTTGAATGCACTTGGGTCTCTGGTATGTGTGCGATCATACTCTCCTCGCTAACTTGAAATTGTTTAAATAATATATATATGGGTTTTAATTTTTTTTTTTTTTTTTTTTTTTTTTTTTTTTAGGTTGGAAGAACTTCCTTTGTAGTTGCCTCAGACCTTGAGAGAAGACGCAACAACCTTGAAAAGAAGAATTCCCAATTGAACAAGAGGATTCGAGAGTTAGAAATTGAAGCTGCGTCATCTCGCGATAAAGACGAGAGAATTCAAAAGTTAAATACCGAACTTGACTCCCAAAAGGGATAAGGTGTCCACTCTTTCAAAACGCTAATCAAGCAACTTTATGGTATAAAATTTTACCTCCTTTTACTATTTTTATTTTATCGGTCGCATATTGCTACCTAACTTATTACTTTCGCAGATGTATATAATCTCTCCGATGAGGCTATTCTTCTCCATACATTTCCCGATCCTATGGATAATAACCTTCTTCTCGCTCACCTCAACAACTCTTTAAGTAGTTCATCGAACAAAATTAACTCCCTTTCATTAAATGAACTTCAGACCAAATATCGTCTTTTAGAAATTGAACATAGATCTGGTTTAAGTGCTGCCAACCAATTTAAACGAATGTTTCTCGAATCCCATAAAGAAACCAAAATTTTGAGGAAGAAAATTAGTGACCATATAGATGATAAAGATCGCATTGCTAACAATGGTGCACTGGGCATTAGCAACATTTCAAAAATCTCTCCTTGAGCTACAAATTGAGCGAGATGAATTGCTTCGCTTAATTCCTTGCTTAGTGAGCGAGAAGATCAAATTCGTTCCCTCCTTGTTATAAATAGTGACGATGAATTCGCCTCGGGCTGCGAAAATTTTAGATAATGCCAGAAATAACCTAGGTGTTGATGTTAGTCTTCACGCCGAGCATACTTCCTTGGTTAAAGATATGATATCTGACAGAGAAGGTTGCTTATTATACCTTGTTGTTTCTTACTTATGTTGTACCGTTTGTAAATTATTAATCTTGTGGTTATCTCTTTGTAGAATCCGAGAAAAGATTTCAGGCTAGGATTACAGAGCTTGAATCCGAAAAAGAGCAGCTCGCAAGAAATTTCCCAGCGAGAATTGAAGAACTTGAATCTGAAAAACAACAGCTCGCCCAGAATCTCTCCCTTCGCAATAATAAGTATTCCAAGTTGAAGAAACAATTTGAAACGACAGTGGCAAATTTTAATAATGATGCAGTTCGTTTTCGCAACGGAGCCATGGAGTATGTTTGTAAGGACCACAAAATCCCTCTGCATTCATATCCCTGGCTTCTTGAAAAGGTTCCTGAGAATCTGCCTGTCTCAGACGTTTCTGATAGTGAGGCTGGCGAGGAAGAAAATTCTGGCGATGAAAATAATCAGACTGAAGAATCAGATGAAGGAGAAGAATCACCAAAGAGATAATTCTTTTTGTTTTCTTTCACTGCTTGTAATATCTGTACATTTCGATCTTCACTTCCCTTTTTTAGTAGTTCTTCCTTGTAATATAATTGGCCAACATTATTGACATATAACTCTTTCATCAGAAGATGAATAACAATATTTCATCTTTTCCATTCCCATACTTGCCTCTGTTATTTATCTTCAGATGGAAGATTTTAGTTATTGAAATATATCGTTGCGACGGGGTCGCGAGATTTCCTTATTATCTCGCCTTATCATTTCGATAGTCATTATTTTATCTCTTCTTGTTGCGACAAGGTCGCAAATCGTCTTTACATTGTCATGCAATGGCCCATTGACCTTGCCTTATCATTTTTTGTGTGGTCTTCCAAGTCAGACCTCCCTAATTAGAGGTCCTCCCCTGCCACCTTTCATCGCGACAAAATCGCAGGACGTCCTTACACTTGCATGTAAAGACCCATTGATCTTGTCTTATCATTTTTCAAGTATTTTTGCCTCTGCAGGATGTTTTAGTTGCGACAATATGACAGGCCTAGATATTCTTGCGAACATAAAGCCCCATGACATTGCCGTCGTGCGACGAAATCGCAGGACGTCCGTACACTTTCGTGTAAAGACCCATTGATCTCGCCTTACCTTCGCGTTAGTATTATTGCCTCTGCAGGATAATTGCACAAATATGACAAGCCTAAATTCTCTTGCGAAAACATAGCCTCATGACATTTGCGTCTGTTTTGACACCCCCTAATGGAGAGCGTCGCCCTTATCATCTCCCGGTTGCCCCTTCAAGGAGGCGAAACATCGGCCATACAAGACTAGCTCCTCCCATCCGGTCTTAACAACAACTTGATTGTTTTCGCAGCCTCTTATCCCTTATACCTATAGGGTTTATGGTTACGAGGCTGCACCCTAAGTGGAGTTTTCTTCGGGCGAGTGCAACATATGCCGACTTGCCAAGAATGGCCAGGGTAGGTTCATCCATCCTGGGCACTCTGGCTCAACCGTGTACCTCGGCGCCTTGAGCATACACTGACTCCGAAGAAGAGACCCTGGCCGCCCAACCGTGGTATAACCTACATATATAGTTGGGAATCCAAGGTACCTCTTCCGGATAGGCTTTCATGGGCCCCAAATTTTCATGACTCGGGCTTCAGGAGCGGTGTAACCTTCCCCCTGAGCCATGCGAGAGATACCCCCTTATATGACGCACTTTAGGTCTTACATTTGCCTCTTACGAAATGTTATTCGCGAACTAGGGTGTACGCCATAAAGGTTCGTCCCATTCTTTTACTCATTCATATTTGTTAAATCATTCAATCATTCATGTTTCATTATTTTTGATACTTATTTGCGAAGTATTCGCACAGTCTCGTATTTTCATTTTTCTTTCTTAACTGAATTCCCATATACTCTTGTTTGCGTAGATGCTCGCACATCATTACTTCAATTGCTACCTTTTCTCCCTGTTTTTGTTGATTATTTACTTCAAATTTTTAGCTTTTGTTCGACCTCTATCACAAATGTTTCCTTTCCTTTCGCCGACATCGTTCGTGCATCTCTGGTGGTGGTGGTAATGTCTGGCTTGTTTCTTCTCCCTTTAGAAAATGATTTAGCTTCCCCTGATCAATCATCCTAAGAATAATTCTCTTTATGTTTCTACAATCGTTTGTCCGATGTCCATGGAAACGATGATAAGAACAAAATTCATGACTTCTATCGCCTGGCGGTGGTTCCATTCCCACGTTCCAAGGTGCTGGTACATTTTCCATCACAAGTATAGCTTCCCAGATCTTTTCCACACTAGCATTCAGTGGAGGCATCTTAATTGGTTCCCATATTATTCTCGCGACTTCTCTCGCCCTCCATGGTTATATTGCCTTCGTCCACCGTAAGTTTCTTGCACATGATCTAGCCTTTGAATCTTATTATTCTTCTGTTACGGTTGTAATAGTTCCTTTCTTGTTCAAACTCCTCCCGGGTCATGACTTCCCATAGCTACTATCTTCCGCTGTCCCTCACGACCCTTCCCCGCTTGCCGTCCTTGCGAAGTGCTCGCCATTGTATTTATGAATTGAGGTAACAAGCTTGCGTTCGCAGCATTCGAATTTGTGTTCGCGACCAGGATAAGAATTCATTTCATTCTCCGTCTTTCTTCTAAGGCAATATATTCTTCTTGTAACTCTCAGATTCGCCATCGTGATTGTATTTTTGACTCTAAAAATTTGAATGTATAACAAGTTAGTCGCGAAAAGAGCATTCACAAATGAGAGGATGAGATATCTCTCCTCAACCCGTCCCCGCCATTTCGCTACACATGGTTCTCCATCTTATTGTCAATTGCCTTAAGCTCTCGCCAACCCTTTGTTTCAACCCGAATACATCTTCAATACCTGGTCGTGAAGAATTGTTACTTATGTATGCTCCCAGAATGTGGCTTGTAAATGATTGAATGATGTGATTGTGTTCCTTGGTAGACCCTCAAACCATTTTAATGCTTCTCCAATTAGGCTTGATGCGAAATATTTGCATAGTATAGCATCATGATTCTCCCACCGCAAAGATACACCTCATATAGGCCTTGATATGTTGTACCGCGCAGGTTGTTCCATCGAAGATGTTTGTTAATGCAGGAAGATTGCACTTAGGAGGTATTCCTCCCATCTGTACTTCTAGCGTGAAAGGATTCTTCGCAGCCTCTGCGATGGCTTCGTCCAATTGTTTCCTTCCTCCTTCCCTTCTATTGTTCATTAGTCCTCTCATTTCAGCCAGTTCTCTTAGGATTTGTTCATTTGCCTCAGAGTTTGTCTCCACTGGTCTTTTTAGCTCTGCTTCTCTCCTTCTTCGCTCGTGTACTGTTTTGACCTTCTTGCTCGTTATTTTCTTCTCTCATCTCCTCGCGACGCTCTTCTTCGTTTCTTTCCTCAATTCGCACGCCATTATATCGGTTGTTCTCTCTTCTTGGCTGTCTCTCAGCTCTCATCTGCGCCCTCTCATATTCTTCATTAATATTTCTATTGGTACGATTTTGTTCCCTTCTTCTCTCGCGGTTGTCATGGTTGTTCTGCCGGATTGCCTCTTCCATCTCTTGATTTTCCATTTCTTCTCTTATCCTTTCTCTCTCGCGAGCTAGCCGCGCTTGTTCAATGTAGTGTCTCTCAATGTCATCCTCAATCTCTCGGTTTCTTCTCAGTTCTTCTCTCCCATGCAAGATTGTTCTCCCTTCAGCAGCTGGGTCATTTGGTTCTTGGAGTTGCATGTTTCCTTGATTTTCCCTATTCCGCTCATTTTGAAGATTTTCGGGTTGAGGGATATAACGATCTTCTATTTCCCCTCTTCTCTCGCCATGCTCTATACTCGGATTTTGTGTTTCTTCCTCGGTATTTTCTGTTGGTAAAACTCTCCTTCTTTCTTCCCTATTCGATCTTGAACTTGATCTCACGCTACTTCTAGATCTCCTATTTTGCAACCTCATATTTTCCATCCTCAATTCATGATTCGTCTTGTCAAGTTTGCTCGTTCCTCCGCCTCTAGCCGTCTCTCTTCGTGTATTGTTTGTCTCAATCTTTCTAATGCCGCAATTTCTTCGTTTTCTCCATTCATTCCTTGCTCTCCTTGTCCACTTTGTTCATTCCTGCTGCTTCTTCTTCCCTCTCGTCTTCAGAATCAGACCTCCAAGTATGTACACTTACTCTATCATAATCCACAGCCGCGTTTGCTACTGGTGAGATCGGTGGCTGATTTTGATTTTCTCCATCATTTCTCATATTCATCCTTGACGACTCTCCTGTTTCGTTCCTCCTTTCTCCAGCAAGTCTCCCACTTCTTCTTACAATCGTTGGTTGCCCTTGTACGT
The DNA here is from genome assembly GCA_023531295.1 of Papaver armeniacum. Taxonomy (NCBI): domain Eukaryota; kingdom Viridiplantae; phylum Streptophyta; class Magnoliopsida; order Ranunculales; family Papaveraceae; genus Papaver; species Papaver armeniacum. The sequence goes on from JAJJWW010017637.1 coordinate 128,566, forward strand.
TTCTTCTTCTAGCCATTTCTCTTTTTCAATGAATTCTTGAGTATCTCTCCAAATCTCTTTCTCTGTTAATCCAAATTCTTTCCAATTTCTTCGTCAATCTCTGCTCAAGTCCCTGTTTCTAGCGCATATGTAGTAGCGGGAAATCCCACACTACACCCCTTACTCGAATTTGCTTAATTAATACATTTGAAGATGAATAATAATACACTTTATTAATTGTTTTCTTGAAAGGTTTACAAAGAAATGTAGAAACGTAACTCAAGCAATTACAACCACTCTTGATTTTCTCTCTCCTAATGACTTGCTCCACAATTCGAAAAGACCTCCTCCCCTTTACAGACTCATTTAGCCCTTTATATAGGGTAATACATAATGGATGACAGCTAAGCTACCCTTTATTTTTTCGGGAATGTCCTGCGAAGTGTCGCAGATGCACAAACATTCACTCTCGCGACACTTCTTAACCATCGCCAGTTCTCACGTCTTCTTTATGTCTAGTACAGTCGTTATCCATTGCGTCGTTTATTTTAGCTCTCTGCGACTCCCTCGCGACGCCGTCGTTTATTAACCCCGCGAGCCTTGTATGTTGCGATATTATGATCCTACAGTTAGTAGCTATGGGAAGTCGTGATCAAGAAGAGTTTGAAAGAGAAAGAAATTTCCACAACCGTGGCGGAAACAATAAAATTCAAAGACTTGATCAACCACAAGAAACCTATGGAGGTCAAAGGTATAATTCGCAAGAGACTTATGGAGGCCGGAGGCGAGAATTATAATAGAGGACAGCGAAGTCGCAGAGTAGTGCGGGAGGAAATTAAAATGCCGCCATTGAATGCCGGTGTGGAAAAGATATGGGAAGCAATACTTTTGATGGAAAATATACCAGCACCATGGAACATGGGAAGTGAACCACCACCTGGAGATAGAAGTCACGAGTTAATTCTTACCACCGCTTTCATGGGCACCTAACAAATGACTGCGTAGAAACATCAAGAGAATTATCCTAAGAATGATTGATCAGGGAAAGTTAAACCACTTTTTAAAGGAAGAAGAGAAAGTTCAACATTTACCACCCCCACCGGCAAAGGGAAAAGAAACATTTGTTATAGAAGTTGGGACAAAGGCTAAAAATTTGTTTTGCAACTCCATTGTCCACTCATACCACACTATTGAAGATTTTCATGACACTGTACTTAGTAGAGTTTTCGCGAGGGATGTTGATGATAAAGAAGTGATGAGTGTTGCGAAGACATCGCAGCCTAAAAGAGTGGCAATTGCAGATTATTTCTTTCTCAAATTTGAAGAAGTACCCAAAGGAAAAGAAGTACATGATAGCCCACCTGGTTGTGAAGTGGAAACTAATCCAAAACCTATTGATGGCGAAGATGATGAAGCGGAAACTTGTTGGGCAATCAATAGAATATTGATCGATACTGGCAGTTCAGTCAACATTCTTTTCTACCATACTTACAAAACTATGGGTGGGAGAGACGAAGACTTGATTCCTTCAACATACAAAATATATGGCTTCAATGGTACCGCGAACAAGCCCAAAGGAGAAGTGCATATGAGGATACCCTTGCGGGGTTATCAAGCGATATTTTGTTTTGTGTAGTTGATGTGGAATCTCCCTACAATGCATTGATTGGAAGACCATGGCTTCATGAAATTTCGGGTATAGCTTCGACATACCATCAGTGCATAAAATTTCCACATCCTAGCGGTGTGGGGATTATAAAAGGAGATTGGATAGAGGGGCAAAAGTGTTATGAGGTGGATGTAGAAAAGCTGCCGAAGAGAGAACAAAGAAAAAGAAAGGTTGGATGAAGAATGTACGGGATGAACAAAGAAAAGAAAGATTAATGGTAGATGCCATAGAAACAAAAGAAGAAGAGATCTTTGCTAAGTGACCGCACAAAAATAATCGAGTATCATGATGCAAAGGAGACATTGAAATGGTGGAATGATGCGGAAGCATAAGGAAGTAAGAATAAAAGGTGTAAAAAATGAATAATTGTGAGAAAAGATAACAATTTAGTGATGAAAGCATGATAAGGATGAGAAGCAGGGAGGATGGTTGTGGAAACATTGTGCGAGAATCTCGCCATGAAGAATGTATTCAAATCTATTGAATAATGGAAATGAGATTGTGCGATACCTTCGCAGACAAATGATTGAATAAATTGATAAAATGAATGAGTGAGTGAATGGGACAAACCTTTATGGCGTACACCTAGTTCGCGAATGATATTTCGTAAGAGGCAAATGTAAGACCTAAAGTACGTCATATAAGGGGTATCTGTCAACATGGCTCAGGTGGAAGGTTACACCGCTCCTGAAACCTGGGTCATGGAAATTTGGGGCCCATGAAAGCCTATCCGGGAAAGATACCTTGGATTCCCAACTATATATATAAGTTTATACCCTGGTTGGGCGACCGAGGATCTTTTCCAAGGAGTCAGTGTATGACCAAGGCGCCGAGGTACACGGTTGAGTCAAGAGTGCGGGGAGCATGGAACTTCCTTACCACTCTTGACAAGTCTTGGCACACGTTGCACTCGGCTCGAAGAAAACTCCACTTAGGGTGCAGCCTTGTAACCATAAACCATATAGGTATAAGGGATAAGAGGCTGCGAAAACAACCGGTTGTTGTTAAGACCGGATGCGCGGAGATAGTCTTGTATGGCCGATGTACGCCTCCTTGAAGGGGCAACCCGGGGAGAAGATAAGGGCGGCACCCTCCATTAGGGAGCTGATAAGTGTCAAAAGACGCAAATGTCATGAGGCTTTATTCTCGCAAGAGAATTTAGGCTTGTCATATTTGTGCAATGATCCCCTGCAGAGGCAATAATATTAACGCGAGGGTAAGGCGAGATCAATGGGTTTTTACATGAAAGTGTAAGAACGTCCTGCGATTTCGTCGCAAAGACAACAATGTCATGGGATTTTATGGTCGCAAGAACATTTAAAACTGTCATATTGTCGCAAATACAATACCTGCAGAGGCAAAAATACTTAAGAAACGATAAGACAAGATCAATGGGTCATTACATGAAAATGTAAAGACGTCCTGCGACCTTGTCGCAATGAGGGGTGGCAAAATAAGACCTTTACTTAGGAAGGCATAATAAGACCACACAAATAATGATAAGGCAAGATCAATAGATTTCTTAATCCATGAAGATATCTTGCGATCTTGTCGCGGGGGTATTCTTCAAAAAAAAAAAAAAAAAAAAAAAAATGATATATATATCTCGCGAGAATGATTATATTATTTAACTCGCAAAGTTGATTATATCTTATGAACAGAGGCAGAGGCAAGTGTGAAGTTATAATTATAAAGAAGGGTTGTTTGATTAATATATTTGAACAAAGGAAGCAAAAGTTGAAGTTTACATTCAATAGTCAAAGATATATTACAAGAAATCAAAAAAGAAAGAGAAGTTATTTCTTTGCTGGTTCTTCTTCTTCATCCGATTCGTGGTTCCATCATTCTCGTCGCCGATTCTTCTTCTTCACTAGCTTCACTATCGAAACATACGAGATAGGCAAGTTCTCGGGAACTTCTTCAGCGAGAAAGGGATATGAATGAAGAGGGATGTTGTGATCCTTACAAACTATTTCTATAGCTTGATTGCGAAAACGAACAGCATCATTATTAAAATTCGCCACTGTAGTTTGGAATTGCTGCTTCAATTTTGAATATCTGTTCTCGCGAAGAGAGAGATCCTTTGCGAGACGCTCTTTTTCGGCTTCAAGTTCTCCAATCCTTGTCTGAAATCTCTTTTCAGATTCTGAAAACATGAGGAAATGAATTAATGTTAATAATACAAAAGGGAAAAAATAACGAGTAAAAGTAAAGAAGTATAACAAACAACCTTCTCTTTCAAAGATCATATCCTTGATTAAGGTATTTTGCTCGGTGTGAAGACTAACATCAACACCTAAGTTATTTCTAGCATTATCTAAAACCTTCGCAGCCCGGGCAAATTCATCATCATTATTTATGACAAGAAGTGAACGAATTTGGTCTTCTCGCTCGCTAAGCATGGTATTCTCGACGAAGGAGTTCATCTCGCTCAACTTGCACATCAAGGAGAGATTTTTGAAATTTTGCTAATGCCTATGCACCTCGTTAGTAATGCGATCTTTCTCATCTATGAGATCACTAAATTTCTTCCTTAAAGTTTTGGTCTTCTTCTTGGAGTCAACGTACTTTCGTTTAAAAAGATTAGCCAAATTTAAACTAGATCTATGCTCGATTTTTAAGAGATGATGTTTGGATTGAAGATCCTTTAATGAAAGAAGGTTAGCATCATTTGAAGAACTACTTAGAGATTCATTGAGGCGAGCAAGGAGTACATCATCATCCATGGGCTCGGGAAATGAATGAAGAAGAATGGACTCTTCGGAGAGATTATATATGTCTGCGAAAATAGTAAATTAGGCAAAGAAAAGTAAATGGTAAAATAAAAGAAATCCGAGGAATAAAAAAGTGTTATACCATAAAGTCGCTTATTTGCGCTTTCAAGAGTAGATACTCTATTTTGTTGAGAAGTAAGTTCAACTTCCGGTTGTTTAATCCGTTCATCCTTTTCGCGAGATGACCAGCCCCAATTTCTAGTTCTCGAACCCTCTTGCTCAATTGCAAGTTCTTCTTTTCAAGGTTGTTGCGTCTTCTCTCGAGGTCCGAGGCAGCAACAAAAGCAGGCTCTCCCAGACTGTAAAAAAAAATATATATATAGAGAAATAATTAAAGATAAGAGCGGAGTCACAAAGAGGTAAAGAGGTGTTAACATACCAAAGCATTGAGAGCATTTAAAAGGCTGGGTGTTATTGTTCGAGAAACTCCACGAAAAGACTCGATATCCTCCAACAACGGGGCATCACAGATCTTAGCGATAGTTTCGCAAGTAGCGGACAAGTTGCTATCGCCAAAACCTTGCATAGAATCGGTAAAGACATTAGATAAAAGCGCCATAGCAGAAGTATCTGAATGACTTCCCTTAGCGAGAAGAGGTGCCAATCTCATTTTCATCTTCCGAATTCTCGCTAGATTGGGAATTAGAATGTGAAGGAGGTTGGAGTCTCCGTCTTTTGGAGGAGGGGCCAAAGATTTGTCCTTGCGAGAAATGGCCTTGTTCTTGCCTTTAGCCTTCGCAGACTTGACTTCTCCATCATTAATCTTTGCGATATCAACTTCATCAACACCAATCTTCACACACGAATAAAGATAAGAAAGCAGAGGCAACAATATTGTTTAAAATAACAAAAGAAAATGTTTCTTACTTCATCCGTGAGTGATCGAAAGTATCTCCTTGAGGATATTTGGTGAGGATCCTCTTTGTATTTCTTTCTCGATCCTGATGACCTAAAATTTTTCTAAAAAGTTAATGAAGGAAAGAAATGGAAGACATAGCAAAGCAAATCTAAAATGAATGATATGTATATACCTCTTTTGTCTTCTCAGGCCACTTAAACTCCCAAGGATGATAATTCGCGAGATTACCGGGAGTGCATGTGAGCTGCGATATAAGGTCCACTTAGAAGGAGAGGAACAACCCACCACTTTTCATCTTTGGAGTAGCGAGGATATTATTTTTACCCGAATGCCGAGTCAATGTCCCGCATAAGCAATTTGTCAAGCATCAACGTTATCATTTTTCTTCAATCGAACACCCCAGTGAGATTTATCGTTTCTCATAGTTATGATCGAATAATTTACAAAGAAATTATCCACAAGATACTTCTCGGCAACTATTGGTATATTCGCAAATTGGGGATTTCTAACATTGTCGGGATATAAAGATCCTTTAGAAGCATCGCGAGAGGCGAATTCAAGCATCAGCGAATACAATCGCCGTTCAATTGATAAATAGCCCGCGAGAATTTCTCGTGAGCAAGGATTTCATAAAATAATGGTATTTCGGGATTATACAAAGGAATGGGGAGCCCTGAGGAGTTGACCTAGCGAGACTATAATTCTCTCGATCATCACATTTATGATCGAGAAAATAATTTTGCGTAAAGCATAGATGAGGATTCTTGATGGGGAATGGTAGATAAAGTGAAACACTTTTCCTGTAATTTCTTTTGAATATCAAGTAAAATGAGGAGCGTATGTACGACCAAGTGAAGCCATTATCAGAGTATAGTAATGAAGGGAAAGTGAAGAATTGAAAAGGAAGCGAGACGAAGCGCAAATTACGGAAGGAGAAAGGTGAAGAAAAGTTGCGAGAGGGAAAATAAAAAGAGAAGAAGAGAAAGAGGAGAAAACTATATATAGAGAAGAGAGTTCTCGAGAAAACAAATGCATTTAATAAGAGAAGAGACGTGAATGGTTAAGAATAATCGGTTGAAAGAGACGTGTCAAGAAAAGAGTGGAAGAAGAAACACCTATAATAAATTCCGTACACAAACAAAACGAGTGAAAATAAACAATCGCAAGATAAAGATAAGTAGATGCGGCACTTTAAAATACAAGTTCTCATGACATTCTCTTCTTCGCAGAGAAGACATGAGAAGAGGCAAGATGTAGGACCAGAATATCGCGACAGCAATACTTCGCGAGAATAATAAACAACCGCGTCGCGAAGGAGTCGCATGGAGGTAAATAAAGAACGTAATAGATGACGACAGTTAGAACATGAGGGAAGTGTGAAGACTTGGCGAGATTTAAGAGTGCCGCGAAGGCAAACAATTGTACATTTGCGAGCATTCGCGAGACGTTTCCGAAAATAAGGGACAGTATAGCTGTCATCCACTATGTAATACCCTATATAAAGGGTCGAGTAAGTCTGTTGAGGGAGAGGTCTTTTTGAATGGTGAAACAAGTCATTAGGAGAGAGAAAGTTAAGAGTGATTGTAATTTCTTTAGCTTTGTTCTACATTTCTTTGTAAATCTTTCAAGAAAACAATTAATAAACATATCATTCTTCATCTTCAAATGAGTTGATTTAGCGAGATTTGAGTGAGGGTGTAGTGTGGGAAATCCTGCAACTACAGATGGAGATCTCAACGGCTCAGAAATGATGGGCTCGGATCCGGGTCGGGTCTTGGATAGCTTGGGCCCATGTCTTGTAAATGGGTTGCTCCTTGTTGGGTTGCAACTGTTGCGCGCGGGCTTTGGCTTTCTGCTCCATAGACGCTTGACTCTAGTTCTTCGCTCTTTTGGCTCCTTAGTTTCTCCGAACTTTATTTATTACCTAAAAACACAAAATTAATTAGTACAAATATTTATTCTTGAAAACAAAGAAAACTCGAGAATTTTGGATAATATCTGACTTCTGAGCACAAAAGATGAGTAAAATGCCAATAAATAGATGTATAAATATGCAATATTTGGCACTCATCAGGTAGGCCTTCGTCATCAAGTTTCCATAGCTGCATGCTTGAAATTATCTGCTGTTAGCTTTTTGCAGAACTTTTATTATTGTCAACTTATGTTTCCATAATCTAAATACATGTTCAAATATTTTCCATCCAAAAAAAAGATAGATTTTACATCGGAAGAGGACTAGATTTGGTAACGTATCGGACTATAACATATTGGTTGCAAATATCTTTACAACTCTTAAATTTGGAACTTTTTACTTGATAAGATAATATTCGAATTATCGAGTCTTTTTCTACCTGGCGTCATAAGGGGCGACCAGAAAGAATTAGGCGACTAATAAGACAAAATAGGGTCACTTAAAACTAAAATAAAGCCACCCCTTATCTAAATTTTTTCAAAATGTTTAAAATGCCCTCAATAATCGGTAGAAAATACTACAATCGGTAGTTTAGTTTGATATATGTTGGTTTATGTTACTAAAATTATAATCGGTAGTTAAAATGGTAGTCTCGTGATGTTCTTTATCTACTGATTGTGGTTGTAGCCTCAAATTCAAAATTTTCAAAAACCAATGGAATTTTGAGTTTCTCTATTTTCACAATCGGTAGACTCGTGATGTTTATTATCTACCGATTGTACAATCGGTAGTCTCGTGATGTTCATTATCTACTGATTGTGCTAGTAGTCCCAAATTCGAAATTTTCAAAAACTAATGGAATTTTGAGCTTCTCTATTTTCACAATCGGTAGACTCGTGATGTTTATTATCTACCGATTATACAATCGGTAGTCTCGTGATTTTCATTATCTACCGATTGTGCTAGTAGTCCCAAATTCAAAATTTTCAAAAACCAATGGAATTTTGAGTTTCTCTATTTTCACAATCGGTAGACTCGTGATGTTTATTATCTACCGATTATATTATCGGTAGTCTCGTGATGTTCATTATCTATCGATTGTGCTAGTAGTCCCAAATTCGAAATTTTCAAAAACTAATGGAATTTTGAGCTTCTCTATTTTCACAATCGGTAGACTCGTGATTTTTATTTTCTACCGATTATACAATCGGTAGTCTCGTGATGTTCTTTATCTACCGATTGTGCTAGTAGTCCCAAATTCGAAATTTTCAAAAACCAATGGAATTTTGAGCTTCTCTATTTTCACAATCGGTAGGCTCGTGATGTTTATTATCTACCGATTTTACAATCGGTAGTCTCGTGATGTTCATTATCTACCGATTGTGGTAGTACTCCCAAATTCGAAATCTTCAAAAACCAACGGAATTTTGAATTTCTCTATTTGCACAATCGGTTGTTTCGTGATGTTTATTATCTATCGTGATGTTATTTATCTACCGATTGTGTTAGTAACCCAAAATTCAAATTTATCAAAACCAATGGAATTTTGAATTTTCTCAAAGAAGAGAAGAACATAGTCACAATCGGTAGATAAAAAAAAATACTAAACTACCGATTATGAAGGGACATATAAGTATTTTCAACCTATTTTGTCTTTTTCTGTCGCCCCTAATTCTTTCAGGGTCGCCCCTAATGACGCCAGGTTTTTCTAGAATGCTTTGATCATTGTAAGGATACTAGACTGAATTTTTACTTGATAGGATAATATTCCTAGTTATTGAATCTTTCTCTGGAATGCTGCACTTATTGTGACGATACTAGACTAGACATGTACAAAAATTGCTAGGTGAGCTCCTAAGATAAGATTTACTCCATAGTCCATAATATGCAAACATTGTAGAATGATTATTTGGGCACCACTCCATTTTGTGGGAACCATTAAGTACTTAGAGCAACCACAGTGGTGGACTAAAACCAAATTTTTGGTCGAAAACCCAGACACTGCGGAGAGGAGTAAAGACCAAATACCAGACTAAAACCAAAAACCAAACTATATTTGGTCTTTGGTTTTGTTTTGGTCTCAGCGTAATTTGACACTACGCATTTGGAAGGCGGAATCGTAAATTGTGTTTGGTAGTGAGACGTAACTTTAATCTATGCCTTCTTGAAACACAACTTTAATCTACGCCCGATGGGACGTAGTTTACATTTGCGCCCGATACCAAGTGGCACGTTTGTATTGCGCCTCATCCAGGCGTAGTTACAAGTTACGTCGACCGTGCGTGATTTTAAAGTTCGCGACTACGGGCGCAAATTATAGTTCCGCCTGTTACTACATGGGCGCAATTTAAATCTACGCCCCATCCTTCACCGGTTTGATGTATTTTCGAAATTTCAAATTATTTCTAATACATCCTTCCACCATTTTTTCATGTATTTTCGAAATTTGAAATTATTTGTAATACCGTTGGGAAATTTGGAACGTTGGAAATTTTGGAACGTTGGCCATTTAAGACCGTTGGAAACTAAAACTGCTGCCGCCGTATATCTATAAATACAGACGAGTTATTCAATCTATCTATCACAACAATAACAGAGTCATTGCATTGTCTTTCAAACCAGTTTAATAGTTTTTTCATTGAACTCATTCCATTGTCTTTCAAATTAGTTTTCGAGTTTTTTCATTAAACTCAGGTTAATGGCACCATGAATTCCTTGAGATCCTAATTTTTCAACAATCGAAGATTTAACGATGTCTAAAATTCATTTATCAATATCTCAAGATCCCGGTGTTGGAACTGATCAATCCTAAGTGGAATTATAGAGTCGCATCAAACATGATATTGAACAAATATTACCTAAGAAGCCGAAGCGGCCTTGGACCTCGTGGCAAAAACGATATCAGGGAATAAGCAAAGATGTGGCTTTGTTCTCTGCAAAAGAGGGGGAAATAGAACGTGAACATCATACTGGATGGGGTCCTGAAAGGGCGGTAAGTTTTCTACAATTTTTGTAACACTTATTTTGTATTGTTTACTTGCACATGAACTAAACTGTTACCGAAAACAATAATAGCTCGAAGAAGCAAGGCTGCGGTTCAAGGATTGTAATGATGGGAAGCCATTTAAGCACGAAGATTGCTACCCAATTATGTTGGAAAATATAAAATATAATCGACGCTCAACATTTGTGTTTGACACAACGCACGATGAGGAAAATTATGAGAATGACGAAGAGGATGGGGAAGAACATGATCAAGGAACTCAAGTCGAGGGCGTTAATGACAGTGAGATAGGAGACATAGAGAAAAGACACCGCGGTAAGTATTTGGGAAAGAAAGAAGCGAAACGACTAAAGAAAACAGGGAGAGAAAAATCAACGGCCCAAGAGGAAATGATGCGACCACTTATTCAAGAACAACAACATTTTAATTCCCATTACGAAGCACAATAAAAATTCAAGATGGAACATAGAGCAGCCGAGTTTGCCGCAAAACAAGCTGAGTTTGCGGCAAAACAAGCTAAGGAAGCGGCAGCTGAAGACTTACGCATCATAATGCAGGATCTCGATAAATTGGATCCCTTACAAAAAGAGTATTTCGAACTTCTAAAGGCGGACATTGTGCGGAATAAGAGAAACCAATCTTGAGCATAGGTGTATTATGTCTAATAGGTTTAGTAGTTTAATTGTGTTTTAATATTAATTTTTATTCTTGCCAGTTTATTATGTAATTTTTGGATTTTAATATTATTTTCGTTCGATTGAATTAACTTTAAAACCCTTTTAAACTACTTAGCAGTAATTAATTAAAACATGACGATGAGTACATAGAGAAGAGATAATACATTTAAAGTAAAAAAAATAAATAGACAAGCATAAATTTTTAATAAAAACAAATCAAATAGTTATACCTATCCTTGTGCCCAATTATTTAACTATCCCCGTATTCTGACCATATGTGTTCGATCAAGTCATCACGCAATTTATTATGCGTTTGTTTGTTACGCATTGCACGACCACGTTGCTCAGCTCTAATTTGTGAAAGTGCTTCACTATTTTCTCTTGATATAACAACTGGTGATGGGTTCCGACGCTGTTCATATATATGTGGCCGATCACCGGTAGACGCTCATCCTCGACTATCATATTATGTAAAATAATACAGGTTTTCATGATATAGGAAAGCACATCTGGATCCCACATTCTTGCAGGTTGTTTGATGAATCCAAATTGTTGTTGCAGAACACCAAATCCTCGCTCTACATCTTTCTATGCACTCTCTTGCATCCCTGATTTTTTTTCCCCTCTGGATGTTTAATGGACATAATAATAGTAGCAATCTCTGGGTATATGCCATCACCGAGATAATACGGCATATCATATGAACGTCCGTTTACCACAAAGTTCACTGGTGGTGCTTTTCCTGTGACAAGACTTTGAAAACATACGATCGGTTCATCACATTAATATCATTGTTTGAACCGGGCATACCAAAAAATGCATGCCAAAACCAGAGATCATACGAAACCACTGCCTCCAACACAATACTTTCGCTCCCTTTATACGCGGTGTAAGTCCCTGATTCTGCCGACGGACATTTATCCCATTTCCAATGAATGCAATCTAGACTACCCAGCATCCCTGGAAATCCCCTGCTTCTGTTTTGCTTAAGAAGCAGTTCAACGTCACCAGCAGTTGGTTCACGCAAATATTCTTGCCCATACAAGTGGACAATAGTTTTACAAAAACTACGAGTAGCTTCCAAAACAGTAGTTTCTCCAATGCGTAAGTACTCGTCTATTGCATCAGCCGCACATCCGTAAGCTAACATTCGGATTGCTGCTGTTACTTTTTGATGAGGATTCAATCCCATAACTCCACAAGCATCAAGCTTTTGAACAAAATAACGATTTACTCGCGCAACTTCGTAACTATTCGATTAAACAATTGTCGACGCATTCTAAATCTTCTACGAAATACATTAGGTGGAAAGCGCAGGTTCGGGCAAAAGTAGTCTTTCCATAGAAGTTCAGCTCCCTCATCCCGATTTCTCCATAATTTGATACGAGTTTGAGGCCAGCGCGAATTTGTAATAAGGAGTCCCAAACTAACAGCCATGTTATTTTGATGAATTGCTACTACATCATCAACGGAGGAATAAAAACTATTATTATTAGAAGAAGAAGAACCTGAAGAACAATAGTTTGAGGTGTTCTCGTAGTTTTCCATTATAATCAGAAGAATAGGTGTGTTAGTTTGTAGATACTGAAGACGAGGTGTTTAATTTATAAAGAAAATCCAAGAGTAAATAATAATAAAAAAAACATAAAGTTTTGGATTTTGTGTGAGACTGGATATACATTAAATTTAAAAAAATAAATAAGATAAGAGACATTGAAAAGAGTTGACATACTGAAGTAGACATACTGAAAGATTCGTTTACACACTCAAAATGGAAATGACCACTCACTGTCACTCTAACAAAGTTTTTTTGTCTGACTGACTATACACTAAAATGAAAAAAACAAGACATCAACTATCAGTCTAACCATCACTTGAAATGACTATACACTGTAAAATGAATCTTATTAGGAACAAATTAACCATTCATATCATATGTATTCTCCTCCAAAGACGCCGAACGCGGAGGGATAAAAGGCATATTGACTCGGCAAAGGGGATTAATCGACGACATTGTTGAAGTGATCCTTGTCCCATTGTTGAAGCTGATCCTTGTCCCATAGTATTCCAAACTGGTTGTGGTATTGTTTGGGAAAAGTGATCGAATCCAAGAGTAGGTTGGGAATGTGGTGCCATATGCAAATGAGAGGGTTGTACCTCCAACATGTGTTTTTGATGTCTCGAGTATTTCTATTTCCGCATCTTTCGCCCTCCTCATGTCCAATTGCTCATTTGTTAGATTTAACGTAAAAGCACGTAATTGATGACCGAAATCAGCATGCTCTTGATAAAATGAATAACATTCATCCTGTCACATAAAAAAAACATGAGCACATATTATTGTGAAATAAAAACATATAACAGTGAACCTATACTTACGGGGGATATTTGATGTTGAGGCAGAATAGGTATATGTTCAGCAGGCTTTTGAATCGTGTGATTATGAAGGTCACCTAAGCATACCCATATAATGGAACATCCCAATCGGGATATGTTGCATAATCTTTAAAGTTAGTTACCTTTCGCCAATATTGCATATACATATCATACAAAACAACTTGCACAATATCTATTGCGTCGACCCAACCTTCCTCGATTAGGCGTTTTCCTTGTTTATCATCGATATCCCCAACTATTATATGTAGATTTATGGGAACACCATAGGTGGGATGGTTTTGCCTCCAACACCTTTCTCCAAGGTACATGTTATGATGTACAATTAGTAAGGGAGTATGCATGAAGTAAGTATGTTATTATCATAACGGTGTTATTGCCATCTAATAATAATGCTCTCATAAAAACTATTAAATAATACTCACAACGCCATTCCAAGAAAATATAACCCTTGTGTTTGAGAGTAAGGAAGTTTTGATTCCCATTTCAGATTCAAGGATTTGTCTGCATGATTCCCAAGGTTGCCATGTAACTTGGTCCGCGGTCAACTTATTAAGTAAAGTTCTACAACAAACAATATCAACCATCTTCTTCTTTGGTTTCCACCTACTACTTCTAGGACATATTGGTTGATCATCCTTAGGCTGGACTATCTCGGGTGCACATATGCCCAAATATTCGTAGCCCCAAAACTAAATCAAAATAGCAAGCAAAAAAATGAATTTTTCTCAACCTAATAAATTAAACATTAAAAGGAAGAAGAAGTATATGAAAAGAATTTACCTCTAATACTTGGAAGGGCCCGCTTAGTGTCTTCCGCTTCCTACCAGCTATACGGAGTGCCTCATACAATCTCGAAAAAGCGGCACCACCCCAATCATAGGTGGAAACTGCATCAAGATCGTCAAAAGCAGCTAACCATCCCGCATCAATATAGTTCTTTGCATTAGAAAAGAAAAATTGTCCCAAAACATACATAAAAAAGCAGTTGCTACTCTTTCAGCCATGGCTTTATCATTTTCAGCCACACGTAATTTTTAAGTACGAAATATGAACTCAAAAATTTAACTGTAATTGAATTAGATTTCCATGACGTGCCTTTTGCACAAAGCGAGCCATCTTGGATATCTAGAAAAATATTATCACGGACATATTCAAATTGGTACTTTTTAGAATCATACGGAACATCAACCCCATCTCCAATAATCACTCCTGTCAACATGACCCAATCAAGAGGTGTGAACCCCATCTCACCAAAAGGGAAGTGAAAAGTATTCGTCGTATCCCAAAACCTCTCCACAATATATTCGACCATGGCATGGGGGGTTTCGCCCAATTCCATGTTCAATAGTCTATCCCATCCCGCTCTTTCAATAATATATTTGACTCTAGGACTAAGTCTAGAAATAACCTTATAGTGAGTAATGATCGAATGCAGGTTACCACGATGTGTATACTGAGAGTTATTGTTGTCTAAAATTATGATATCCGTAGAAGCGTGTGGTTTATCATCTTCCACGGCAGGAAACCTCCTTAACCCGGGAACATCAATCTCCTTAATTTGACCACTAGAGATTAAATTATAATTATCATCGCCACTGATTTTTTGTTTCTTGTTCGTCTTTATGCGATTATTGAACCCGAAATCGACATACGTACACATACAATAAACAAAAAGTATGCATCACGAGATGAATCAATCAAAACAATAGTCAAATTAACCAAACATTAATCACCCCAAAACAGTAATAACCCTAATCAAAAACAATAGTCAAATTAACCAAACAATAATCACCCAAAAACAGTAATCATCCTAAAACTAGACATAATGAATCACAGAGTAGGGCATAATAAAATTCTCAAATGCAATTATATTCACCATATGTCTACGTATAGGGTTTAAATTTATTTATTTTTCCCTCTAAATTCAAATTCGATCTAAACCCAATAAAAAAATTTAGGACTTGGGTTGATCTCTAATCAAGAAATAAAACGACTAAAGGTGATAATAATTCAATATTTTGATCTTTATTTGCTGAAATTGAATTAACAAAAGATTGAGATCACATACCTCATCGCACGGAAAAATTAAAGTTAATCTTTCTTTTGTACGTTGTTGTTGTTTTGTACGTTTTTGTTGTTGGATACTGAATCTAACAGTAGAGAAGAAATTGACGCAAGGAAGAGAAGAAGGTCTGAAACGAAAACAAAAGAAGTGAAACGATGAAAACGATGGAAGGGGTTTACTAATTCTGCCCTATCGATGAAAACGAGGAGATGAGAAGGGTTTTACAAACGTGCGGGACGAGTGTGCGGTGGGGCGCAATTATGAGATACGTCTCACAGAAATAAAGGCTAGTTTAAACAGTACGCCCCATCAGGTATAATTCCAAGTCACGCCCCATCAGGCGTAGTTACAAGTTACGCCCCATCGGGCGTAATGTCGTATTTACGTCCCACGAGGCGTATTTTGTATTTGCGCCCCATCAGGCATAGTTTTGGATTATGTCTCTCCATGGGGCGGTTTTACATATTACGCTTGACACCAAATGCAACTTTAGACTACGCCCGACATCAGGCGTAAATTAAAGTTACGTCTGACCCAAACGCATTTAACATCTACGCCCCATGTCAGACGAACCTCCGTAACTCCGCTCCACCAAATTTACTCCTCCACCGTAGCGTCTCACCACGGACTAAACCCAATTCTTTTACTTTTTTTTTTTGTTTTAGTCTTTAGTTTTACTCGTCCCACTGCAGTTGCTCTTAGACTATCCATCCTACAAAGCAAATGGGTGACCTAATTATATGAAATGATTAAGTTACTGTTTGATAAATTTATTATTTATTTAAAAGTAAAGTAAAGTTTTTACAAGAAACTAGATGGGAGCCTAGCAACAAGTTGGGCTCCAACACCTTTTTGAACGACTAAACCTATTCTAACGAAAAGATAATTACCAACATTAATATTTACATCATGTCTAGCTATGTAGTTTTTCAATCTTTTAAAACTCAATAGTTTCAAAACCAAGTTCACCCAAGGTAGTAAAGGTTAAAGTACCACAACTATATCCATTGGATCTACAGATATCAAGATATTTAACCCTCTTGCGCTCAACCGCTTTAGCCAAGGCGAGACCCGGTGTAAAAGCCTGCACACCACCCCCAGCAAAAGGCGAAACACGGGTCACATCAAAAAAAGTATCACGACCCTCCTCCCAATTGTAGACCAAGATATCCGCCACCCTAGCATCACCACCATCACGAGATAGGAACCCCAAAGCTGCTTCAACTTTAGAAGGTACACTAGCACGATAACAAATATCTGCAAATATATCTCTAAGAAGATCATGACGAAATTTAATACCGACCTCACTGGCACAATGAAGCGCGTGATCACCATAAACATCCATGTCCCTATTGCAGCAACTACAAGAACTGTTGGCAGCAAACAAGGGGATACCAAGTCTGTAGCAAAGCACATCACTAAACTGACGCGGCCCGATCTTCTGTCCCAAACCATCAGCAGGGATAGCAAAAAGTTAGTCTTGTGCATGTGCAGTCTTGTTACACTTCCAAAGAACTAAATCTCGCTTTGACATATTAAACAGAGAGGGCATTGTCTTACACACGCCTGCAAAATATTGAGCTGCCAATGTATGCATGGGATGAGGGGCAGTACTGAGATTGCAAAGTTGTGACGAATCAATACCATAAAACCTGCTGGAAACTGTCAAAAGCATCTTGATATGCTGGGCCCTTGACTTGAATGCATGAGCCTTGTAGAATAGTGTCCTGTAAGTATAAAGTATGAGAACAAGAAGCCAAATAACAATATTGCTTATTATTGTAGATGGTGGATTTTCGACAAAGGCTAAAATCGTAAACCCATACTTATATGTATTCTGATCCAGCAATCAGATGAATATTGAGGCTCATGTCTCTTATTGAAAGCATGAAAGATCATGCTATGAGAATCTCTAACTGAGAATACTGTCTCTCAGAGTATATATAGATATGTAGTCTCTCAGCTGAGGCAACAGCATATCTCACGAATACTGAGCAATTTCAGTAATTACTTCTATGTAGAATCGAAAGATTAGACGGCTCTAGACAGCTTGCCGCTAGTATAGAACAATAACGTCTTCGGGATGTAACAATGTTTTCCCCGACTATATGAAATAAATATGACCTTCAACAAGCTCATATCACTCAATTCTGAATAATTAACGCTCCTAGACGATCGTGCTAGTATAGAGCCATTAATTAATTATTCTCGAAATCAATAGATTCATTAACTGAATCTCTGGAAAATATTCAATATTTTTCATAATATTTCGTTACTTCAATTTATGGTTCTTCCCAGCAGAATTCCATGGGTTAGTAATAAATATTCAACACACGGGCATCTG
Source organism: Papaver armeniacum (assembly GCA_023531295.1). Classification (NCBI taxonomy): domain Eukaryota; kingdom Viridiplantae; phylum Streptophyta; class Magnoliopsida; order Ranunculales; family Papaveraceae; genus Papaver; species Papaver armeniacum. The sequence continues at coordinate 146,246 of JAJJWW010017637.1, forward strand.
AGTTACCTTTGAGTAAGCCCCGACCAAAATGGTGTAAATGTATTTGACAAATAATGCATTAACAAACACCTGAATGAACAAACAAGTATTTCAAAATACGACGAGACGATGAACCTATGCAAATAGGAAAGAAAATAATAAAATAATAGTCAAGGAGCTAGGGGACTGGCTCACCGCCCGGCCAGCCATGCCGTGACCAGTCCCACGCCCAAATTCTATATTTTATCATATTTTATTATTTTCCTTGATCTCATGAAAATCCTTTCATTTGAGCAAATATCCTTCGTTTGAGGAAACTCCTCGGTTTCATGGTGTTTTTCACACCGAGGAAATAATATAAAATTGGGGAAAATATTGTGGGGCGTGATTATTGGCCAACCGGCCATGCCTTGATCCCGGTCGGCCCCACACCTCATGGTTCCTCATTATTTTATTATTATTTCCCTAATCTCACGAAAACTCATTAATCTCATGATATTTCCTTGATCCCATGAAAAATAATATCAAATTAGGGGAAACCCGGTGGGGCCAGGGCCATAAGCCCACGGTCATGCCCTAGATATGGCCCCACACGCCCTATTTTATATTATTATATTTTTCATGTATCCTTAATCCCATGAAATTCCTTGATTTCATGATGTTTCCTTCAAATTATGAAATTCCTTCAAATTATGGTAAAATACACAAAAAATACATAAAATTAAGGAAACTTGTGGGACCAGGGCCCAAGCTGGCAGTCATACCTAGCCGATCCCACAAACCCCTTATTTTATTATTATTATTTTTATATTTCCTTGATTTTATGAAATTCCTTGATTTCATGATATTTCCTTCAAATTATGAAAATTCTTTCAAAATTATGAAAATCCCTTTAAATCATGAAATAATACATAAAATAAGGAAAACTCACGGGATCGGGCCCTAGCCGGCCAACCATGCTCAAGCCGGTCCCACACGCCCTTATTTTATTATTATTATTTTTGTTTCCTTCATCTCATGGAACCTCTTTGATTTCAACAAAACTCCTTGGTTTCAACAAACTCTTTGGTTTTATCATATTTCCCTAAAATCATGAATCATAGTTATAAAAAGGTACGAGGTTTATGTCCATGATAGCCAGGGCTATCAGACGGACATCATTTAATGGGGACCCTGATCCGAAGGTCGGGAAGCTCCGGATGGGTAAATCATTGGACAGCAGGGAAAGACTCACGTTATTCAAAAAAATTGGCGTAATATAATTCCATATAACCGTCCATTCGATCTCTTGAGTTTCCCGATATTTTTTCGGGAATACTTCGTTGAAATACTTATTTCGCTGACTTTGCCTTCGACTTTTCTTTGATCATCATTCCATCATATGATAGTTCTTCTTTCTCTCTCGAAGTCTCTGAATCTTACTTCTCTCAGGTAAATCTTAAACCCTAAATTTGCCATTATTTCCTAGAATTGAAATAAACTCCATAAAATTGGTACCAAATTTCCATTGAATTTTGTTTTCTTAATCGTGTTTTGTTTTGAATCCAGAGAACAATCACTTTGGAAGATCTTCTTACCATCCTCGAGAAACGTGGATTTAATATAATACTTCAAAACTTGAACATATAAACTCTTTTTTGTCTTTCGATATTACAGGTGATAATAAATCTCGAATGGGTCAGGCTTTCTCTAAATTTTTTAGGTTTACTTATTTCGTCTGATTTTTTATTTTTTTTCACACCTTTTTTAATTTGTTATTGAATTATTTCTTTTTCTTCTTTCCCGTAGGTGATGATAGGCTGATTTGAAGATTTGTTCTCCTATTCTGTATGGTTTCCAATTCAAAGAACCCAATCCATTAGTGTTTTACAGTTGAGGTAGGAGTTTTCCTTCCCTCGATTTTGGATAACCAATAACCCATTATTGGTACTTTTACAAGCTAATCTTGATTACCGATTCACTATTTCCTTTCTTTTTCGTTTGCGTCTTATTGGTTGGGGTGATGGTGCTGGTGATTGTGGTGTTGGTGCTGTTGTTGAATATGTTATTTTTCATTTGTTTTAAGTCTGAGGTTCTGTTGCTTACACGGTGATGGTGGGATACAGTTTTTTTTTCTTATGGTAATCTTAAATAGGGTTAGTAGTGCTTGCTGGAGCTTATTTGGTTTTTATACAGTTGTTGATTGTTTCAAAAACTTAGGGTTTAGGCTTTACAAACTTCATGTTCTCGGTAAACTTCTATCTCATTGTTCACCGCATTATTCTTTGGTTTGTTGGGTATTCTATCTCATTATTCTTTACTTAAATTTTTACTTATTAGATCTATTTAAATATACATTAGTGTAGGGTGCGCTTCTAATGGGAAATGGATGTATCGGCACTTATATACCCGAGGATGAAGCTGTTCTTTGGGATTTAGGGGAAATGGTACCTTACTTGAATCATAGGACTTTATTTGTAAATGTAATTTTGCTTTTTCATTAATGTAGATTCCTTAGAAAGTAAAAAATCATCAATGTAGTATTATACAACTAAATACTGATTGGGAAAAAAATCGAGTCTTTTCCGTTTGATCTCCTTCTTCTCGATCAAAAATTTCGTGGGATGATTAACCTACAACTTTAGGTTTGTTTTCCCATCGAAGACGAAGTTTAAAAACAATAATTAAAGGAACGTTACATAATAGTAATTCATGCTTAGACACCTCATATCAAGGTCTTCATCCTTACACTATTAGGTAATAAAAATTCTTTCTTTGGTGTTGATTACCTGTGATTTTTGAATTATTTATAGGTTTGATTCATAGGATATATAATTCACTGGACAAAAATTAGGTTCGGCACAAATAGGCATTCCATGTACATATTTTATACAGGAAGTGATGTATGATAGCTTAATTGCAATTCAGGTTGCACATGTCTGCAGGATCTTAATAAGGGTTGTACGTGTTTGCAATTCATTGCTATTGTCTTCAAGAAGTGTGTGAATCATTGCTTTAGTCAGGTGATTAGATAAGCCAAGTCTTATGCAAATCCTTTAATGTGTGACGGATGTAATATTGCTATGTGTGCTCCTAAGCCTCTTGACAGCTAAATTGTGGCTATTAATTAGTACTTTAAACAAGGATCTTACTTTGTAGTGATTAAAAAGTTTGATTTGAGGAGAAACCATTATGAAATAAGAAATATTTTTAATAGATCAATTTTGTCATGTCCCTAAGTGGGGGTTTGGAAGGAGGAGGAATTGATATGTGATGATTTTAGATTGGTTACCTTTGATGTTGTTATACCTTACAACAAATCATATATATGTGTGTGGTAAAGCTATGACTAATAGATCTGTCAACCAAATGAAAAGATAATGCCTTTTCGTGTTTTCAGAAACCTTGGTGTCTTAGTTAACGGATATGGTGTGGGGAACACATATGAATCAGCGAGGATCTCAAGGTTTGCTCAATGGTGGGACTTTCACCCTATTAGTTACAAAAATCAACTCAAAGATTATCACAAAACAATTCAGTAACCCAAATTTTGTCTTCTTTGCAATATGTTTTTTTTTTCGATGTTCTGGCTATAGATTTTATGTTCTCTTCCAAATTTACCTCAGCGGAAGGTCAGTATCCTGATAATCTGTCTTCAAGTTTGTGCGGAAGAGGGAAAGTGGTCTTTCTGGTAATAGCGCGTCACTGTTTTAGTTTTTTTTTTCGTAATATGAACAAATTCGAGGTGTCACTGGTGTTAATAGTATTCTTTCTTGAATCTTTTGGATGCAAAGATGTTAAACAAATTTGAGGTTTTAATAGTGTTGCTTCTTGATAAGTATGTGAATATTACGGGGAAAACATTTCATTTTGATGGTAACATATAGTTTCACTTATTATTCCAAAAGTATTCTGTATTTTTCTTTGTTGCTATGGCGATTTGGTTTGGAATTTTTATTTGGTGCTATGGTGATTTGTTTTATTGAATTTTATTGATATGTTTTAACTTTCTCACTTTAGAAACTTTGATAAGTTCCTTTGAGCTTACAATTCAGAAAGTGAAAGTGATGACAAAGTCATGGACACATTCTTTTTATCACGGATACACTTGTCGGTCTCCTTAATTTATCTTTCTCACTCTAGAAACTATAAGCAGATAAGTTCCTTCGAGCTCTAGGCTGTCTGGGGACATTGATGGGAAATATTTGTTACCAGGGACATCGTCATTTCTACCTCTAATTATAATCTTCTGCAGCATAATTAATTTGCTATGGAAGGGATTCTAACCATAGAGTAGATTGGAAACCCTTCCCTTGGAGTTAGGAACTTTGGGAGGTTTTCTTTGGGTTCTTTTATTTGATTATTGTAGGATTCAAATATCGCACAACATATTTTCTTAGCATGCGAGATTCAATTATTTTCTTAACTCATGAGAAGAGCTTGCGAGATTCATTATTTTCCATAACTCGCGAGAATGTAGCAAGGGCTCGTGAGAATGTCTCGCGAGAAGGTAGCGAGAGCACGAGAAATTATTAAAGGGGTCGCGAGAATGGCTCGCGAGAAGGTAGCGAGAGCCTGAGAAATTATTAAAGGGGTCGCGAGAATGTCTCGCGAGAAGGTAGCGAGAGCTGCGAAGTTATTAAAGGGCTCGCGAGAATTTGAGCTAATATGTGGTGTCATCCATTATGCAAACACCTATATAAAGAGAAGAAGCGGGGAGAGAGAAAGGGAGACACTTTTAGGAGAGAGAGATATTTTTAGGAGAGAGATATTTTTAGAAAAGTATTTATTTTCTTTATCATCTTCTTCCCCAAATAATTAGATCTAGAGCTCCAGAAAATATCCATTGACGGAGATTTCCAATGTAATATTAATGTAACCTCAACAATCATAGTGAAGAATCGTGGATGTAGATCACATTGATCGAACCACGTAAAAAATCCTTGTGTCAATTTATATTTCTAGCACTTATATTTGAAATTTAGGTAATTAATAAGTTTAGATCTACAAAATATAGTGAGGGGTGTAGTGTGGGATTTCCTGCAACTACATATTGGCGCTAGAAACAGGGAGAGAGTAATGGATTTTGTCCTTCCTGTGACTTGTTAGATCAAGAAATTTCCATGAAAATTAGTTACTGTTCATACTTTTTATTTAGATCTATAAAATTTAGGTTCAAAAATGGAAGTTTTGTGGAAGAAATCACACTTTCAGGGAGAAAATACCGTCAACAATTCAAGGACATGAAAAGAGGAAGAGAAAAAAATAGGTTGATGTGATGAAGTTCAAGGAAGAAAGCCAATTTTTAATGGAAGATTTCATATTCGGAGAAAAAAAGAAAAGAGGAAAATTGTTAAAGGAAATTAAAGAAGAACGAAGAAAAGGATAAGAACAAAACGCTGTGATTTTTATCACAAAAAGAAGCTCGCACAGATGGTTTGAGTTGGAGCGAAGAAGCTTGATGTTGCGAGATCAAATCTCGCCACAGTCATATTTTTGAACTTTTAAGAGGGGGAAAATGGAATAAAACTATAGCATTGTGTGTTTCCTTCGCAAGCAGCAAGTAGCCCAGATGGTCATTCACGAAGAGAATAAGCTTGGGGTTGCGAGTTCGAATCCCACCTTTTACATATTTTTATACTTCCGAGAGCGAAGAAGTAAATAAAGTTATAGTATTGTGTGTTTGTTTCACAAACAGCAGCTAGCACAATTGGTCACTGGCGAAGAGTATAAACATAAGGTCGCGAGTTCGAGTCTTACCCTTCGCGAAGAATTTTTGTCATCTTTTTCCTTGAATATCAAAGGGTGAATATAAGTCATGTATTAGCATTCTGCGATCCTTTCGCACAGGAGGAGTAGCACAATTGGTCACGAGCGAACATGAGGAGCTTAAGGTAGCGGGTTCGAATCTCCCTCCTCGCAAAGAATTTTTTGCTTCACAAAGAAGGGAAAAAATGGATACTTTCGCAAGGTTGTTTCATTCTTTCGCAAACAAGAGGCAGCACAGTTGGTCACCTGCGAAAGTAATGAGTTCATGGTCGCGAATTCAATTCCCATTGAACGTCCATATTTTGTATGAATTTTTCGCAATAGTATCTCGCAAGAAGAAAGTAGGTGATTATTTCGCAGAAACACTTCGCAGAGGCTTGGATAGCACAGTTGGTCAGGAGGCATGAACGCGAGCATAAGGTCGCAGGATCAATTCTTGTCTTTCGCACATTTATTTTTATTATGCGAAATTTCGCACAGACTTTGATTATCTCGCAAAGAAGAAAGTTGATGATTATCTCGCAACTTAATCTCGCAAATGAGGGTGAGAACAGTTGGTATGGTGCGAGAATATGCAAGAGGCAGGTCAAGGGTTCAAATCTCATTTCCCACAATTCTTTTTGCTGCGAGATATTTATATTTTATGCGACGTTCATACATTTCAAGGATGATAGCTTCGCAAGCAAATCATATACTTCGCAAGAGACAACAACGACAAATCGCAAATGATATGATATTATGAGAATGAATGAAAGAAGTGACGAGAAATGAAGAAATGAATGAAAGAATGAAGACATGCGATAATTTCATAAAGATAATGAGAAGAGATAATCAAAAATGAATGATTCAATGAATTGACAAAAATGAATGAGCAAATGAATGGGACGAACCTTTATGGCGTACACCCTAGTTCGCGAATGACATTTCGTAAGAGGCAAATGTAAGACCTAAAGTGCGTCATATAAGGGGGTATCTCTTAACATGGCTCAGGTGGAAGGTTACACCGCTCCTGAAACCTGGGTCGTGCAGATTTGGGGCCCATGAAAGCCTATCCGGGGGAGGTACCTTGGATTCCCAACTATATATGTAGGTTATACCCTGGTTGGGCGTGAGGGTCTCTTTCAAGGAGTCGGCGTATGATCAAGGCGCGAGGTACACGGTTGAGTCAAGAGTGCGGGAGCATGGAACTTCCTTACCACTCTTGACAAGTCTTGGCGCATGCCGCACTCGCCGAAGAAAACTCCACTTAGGGTGCAGCCTTGTAACCATAAACCCTATAGGTATAAGGGATAAGAGGCTGCGAAAACAACCGGTTGTTGTTAAGACCGGATGGGAGGAGCTAGCCTTGTATGGCCGATGTACGCCTCCTTGAAGGGGCAACCGGGGAGATGATAAGGGCGACACCCTCCATTAGGGAGAGTGTCAAAACGACGCAAATGTCATGAGGCTGTGTTTTCGCAAGGAAACTCAGGCTTGTCATATTTGTGCAATGATCCTGAAGAGGCAATAATACTAACGCGAGGGTAAGACGAGATCAATGGGTCTTTACACGAAAGTGTACGGACGTCCTGCGATTTCGTTGCAAGACGGCAATGTCATGGGGCTTTATGTTCGCAAGAATATTTAGGCCTGTCATATTGTCGCAAATGAAACATCTGCGAGAGGCAATAATACTAAGAAAAGATAAGACTAGATCAATGGGTCTTTACATGAAAGTGTAACGACGTCCTGCGATTTTGTCGCAAGACGACAATGTCATGGGGCTTTATGTTCGCAAGGATACTTAGGCATCATATTGTCGCAATGAGGGGTGGCAAAATAAGACCTTTAACTAGGAAGGCAAAATAAGACCACACAAGATAGATAAGGCAGGATCAATAGGTTTCTGCATGAAAATGTAGAGACGTCCTGCGATCTTGTCGCAATGACAAATTCAGCAGAAATATTTATAAGATTATGCTTAATCTTCCATTTGCATACAAATAACAGAGGCAAGAAAAATGAGGCAGGCGTAAGAGCTTGCGAGGAACAATAAATACGTGAAGAAGAATGCATATATTAACGACAAAGCCAGAGAAATGAAGAAGGGAAGCAATTTAAAGTTACATCAATTTTAGAGAGGCAAAATGAGAATGAAGATACAACTCCCTCATCCAATATTTTCTTAGAGATTCTACCTTCAAAGATAAAGAACAGAGGCAATTATGGATAACTAAGAAAAAAATTTATGTTCTTCATCTTCTCGGCAAGAATCACTTCCAAAGAAGATATTCACCAATGAACAACAAGAATCCTCACCAAAAATGGAATAATAACCCATGAACAAGAGGCAATACTTCTTATACTTCAAGGATTAATACTTCTTATTCACTTCGCAAAGTTTCGGAACTTCGCAAAAGAATAGAGCATAGCATGAGGCAAAGAACATGGAGCGAGAGTTTCGCATGATGGATTCACAATACTTCTTATATTTAGAGGATTAAGTACTTCTTATACTTCTTCAAGGATACTTCATACTTCTTATACTTCTTCAAGGATACTTCATACTTCTTATACTTCAAGGATACTTCATACTTCTTATACTTCAAGGGTTGATACTTCTTATTTATTTCACAAAGCTTGAACTTCGCAAAAGAATAGAGTCAAGTACGTACTTTTCAAGTCCAAAGTATTCTTTCGCTCGTTCCTTCATCAAAGAAATATCAAAAACTACTACAACAACAGATTTTTCCTTAAAGATCGCTCTTCAAGCAATATTCAAGGAAAAAGAGGCAAGATGTAGGATTCAAATATCGCACAACATATTTTCTTAGCATGCGAGATTCAATTATTTTCTTAACTCGCGAGAAGAGCTTGCGAGATTCATTATTTTCCATAACTCGCGAGAATGTAGCAAGGGCTCGCGAGAATGTCTCGCGAGAAGGTAGCGAGAGCCTGAGAAATTATTAAAGGGGTCGCGAGAATGGCTTGCGAGAAGGTAGCGAGAGCCTGAGAAATTATTAAAGGGGTCGCGAGAATGTCTCGCGAGAGAAGGTAGCGAGAGCCTGCGAAGTTATTAAAGGGCTCGCGAGAATTTGAGCTGTATGTGAGCTGTCATCCATTATGCAAACACCTATATAAAGAGAAGAGCAGGAGAGAGAAAGGGGAGACACTTTTAGGAGGAGAGAGATATTTTTTAGGAGAGAGATATTTTTAGAAAAGTATTTATTTTCTTTATCATCTTCTTCCCCAAATAATTAGATCTAGAGCTCCAGAAAATATCCATTGACGGAGATTTCCAATGTAATATTAATGTAACCTCAACAATCATAGTGAAGAATCGTGGATGTAGATCACATTGATCGAACCACGTAAAAAATCCTTGTGTCAATTTATATTTCTAGCACTTATATTTGAAATTTAGGTAATTAATAAGTTTAGATCTACAAAATATAGTGAGGGGTGTAGTGTGGGATTTCCTGCAACTACAATTATGTCTTGACAGCTTTGTCTCATTCATTACAGGGGTTGATGTTGAATTCTCCTGGAACTTTGGCATTCGATGTTTATATGTGGGATCATCTCTGCAAGTGTACCCCTAATATTCGACTTTATTGGTGCTTTTGTTGTTTAGTCTTGATTACGCATGGTCTGTTATGATTGTTTCTTTAATATTTTTATTGTTTTGGTACCAGCCCTTGCATTAGATGAAACGAAAGAGTGGAGTAAATCATGCGCGGTTAATTGCATCAAGTGAGACAATTACAGTACGTATCATTGTATTTTGAAAATTGTTCAGTAGCCTGTATAAATTGTCTCTCTTTGGTTGAACTATTTCACTGGGAGTCAAACATGAGAGGCATTTGTATGAGCAAATCTTTAAAAAGTATTGTATCTTGCATGTTTATCCGTTTTAGATTACATCTTAACAGTGATTGTTTATGAATAATTACAGCATCCTAATTATGACGATTGGTAGGGTGTAGAATACATCCTATTTTACTATCTATTGTTTATGCTTTCTTTGCTATTTTTCTTGTAAATTATGTATTTTACGCTTGTTTTGAGTTTTATAGCTACTTTGGAGTCGCACAGAGGAAAAGAAGAAGAAATCACCCAATTTGAGCCAAAAGGGCAAAAAGATCATTTTACAGGCGAGTGATATATGGATCCCAGTTAAGGTTAAGGGGCAACTCTTTTGGAGGAGTACTAAAGCCAGGCCTAGTCAAGGTTAAGGGGGATTGATATCAGGGTACCCCTTATCATCTACCAGAGGGTGCATTTATCGGCTCTCATGTTGGGTGTATTAATCTATCCTAACACTCATACCCTAGTTCAGTCGAGAAGATTTTCTTCTCTTCTCTTCTTCACTCTCATCATATTCACCTGAAACTAAGAGCAGCAACTACTCGAGAGGTAAAATTGCATCAGAAATCGAGAGAGATTGGAGAGGGATTAATTGGTTTGTTGGTTGAGCAGATTGAAACCCAGAGAAGATCAGACCGAGAAGAAGTTATTAGGGTTAGAATCGAGTCTGTGATTGAAGCTCAGGAAGATGGAAACAACAGAATCGGAGAAGATGTTCATGGTTTTGAGGTTGTATATCTGTGAATCGAGATGATGGGTTCTGCTGTTCGATCTGTGAAGATGGGTTGGTGGTGGATTGATAGAAAAGGTGAAGATTGAGTTCGAATGGAGAAACAGAAGGATCGGTTCGCTGTTGTTGTTCGAATAACAGAGAAGAAATCAAGGGAACTGGAATTTGAGTTCAACAGAGAAATGGGTTTGTTGTGGTGAAGGAATTGAACAAAGAATGACGCTGGAGGTAAGGAGGATATGAGGCTGAGTTGTTGGTGAAGCTGCTCCTGTTAAACCGAGAAATTGAGATTGAAGTTGTGATGAGTTTGTAGCTAAATCGAGAGATGGTAAATCGAGAACAACAGATGGGTTCTCGTGCTGTTGGTAGCTGCTGTTTGAGAACTGGAATGGTAGGTGTTGAAGCCGAGTTTTAAATGGGTGAAATGAGTTTCTGAAGGTGGTGATGCTTCTATTACAGGAATGATGATGGAATGGTGCTTGAATTATTAGATGTATGTGCTAGGAATGATGCAGGAATGGGCGAGAACGGCGAAATTGGCACGAGAATGTCATAAAAACGAGAGGAAACTCTGTCAATTTCTCGCCTTGGCGAGTCAACTCAGTCCGTCGGTACACCTTGCCAGACGAGTCCGATGATCGATCCGTCCATGTCACTCAGTTGAGTAAGACGATTCAGACCAGTTAGATGTCTAACTGACTCGGCTAACTCCCCTTCTTCTGACCCGATTGACTAACGCGGGACCGACGGTTTGACCATTTTGACCGTTAGTCCTAACGGTGGGTGACGGAATATTCCGTCGAATATACCGATGACGGTGAAATTTTCGGGTGGCGCGGTGACGGATTCCGGTCAAATTAAGCCATAATACCGATTCCGGCGAGCCAAAAATTCCAGAATTTTCTGTGGATTTCTCTCATGGGTGTGAAGACTTGGACTTGGAATTGGATGGAGAATTTGTCTCAAATTTGGAAAGAGAAGATGGAAGAGTTGAGAAAGGCTTGGATTTGGAAATTGAATTGCTAAAGGAAAAGGATTCTATTCCTTGGAAGATTTGGAGAATATTGAAGCCTATAAATAGAGAAGTTTTCTACATCTTTTTACACATCTCTCTACACACACAACACTTGTGTTTTTGCTTTTGAAAATTCTTCTTCTTAATTATTTGTGTGAACTTGAAAATTCTCCTTTTAATTATTATTTGTGTGAATTTCAAAAACATGAGTAGCTAATTTTCTTATTGATTGAGGATGAATTCCTAGTTCTTAATATATGATTTGAGTTTTTTTTAATTCTATCTTGAAGTTTTTCACATGATTATCGTTTGTTTTTTACTATTAGGAATGTTTATTCATTCATTCATGATTGATAGGTTGTTTAGAGTGCACGATAAATTGATTTGTTAATTTGATCTAAAGCTAGTGAAAGTTAGGAGATAAGTAATCGTTTCTTGACTCTTTACATAAGTAGCAAACACGAGACCTTGCGGAGGGATTCCGTGGAGTAATTGTGTGTCGTTAGCAAGTAGACCTTGATCTAAGAGTCTAACTACTAATATTAACCTAATAAGTTCATAAATCTTAATGCGTTTATTTAAATTACATCTAGAGTGATCTACTACTAGGTGGTTTGGTAAATAGAATCCGGTAGTCGAGAACTTCCGTATCCAGGTGATACAAGGGATTTAGGGGTTTATGATCTAGTTTGCTTTACCTACGGTTGGTGATAATTAGTGACTAATGAAAAGTAGAAAAGAACATAACTTGATTCATTGTTTTGCAACGAAGAAGGATTCCTTGATCTTGTCTCTCTTATTGATTTCAACTTTATCTTTTAATTGCCTTGTTTATTTTTTTTTGCTTTTTACACCCCCCTTTTTGTGACAATTTTTATAACTAGAATCTCTTGCTCCTCGTGGGAACGAACTTGACTTCCATTATATTATTTTTAATTGAGTGGAAATATTGATTAATTTGATTGCACCTACGACACGCATCAAATTTTGGCGCCACTTCCGGGAGCAAACGGATGATTTTAGTTGTTCTTATTTTTCTTTTTGCTATATTCTTGCTTTGTTAGATTCTATACCGTATCTAACTTAGTTTTTGAGAATCTTGTTTGGTGTTATACCTTTGGTGAATGCTTAAGAAGGGAAGACCCAGGTCCAATACGTCTTCGATCCCGGCACTCAACTAAAGGATTTCATTCGAAGCGATTAACACTCCACTTCCTCCTTCTTCATCAAGTGATTCGGACAAAGAGGAAGAAACAATGGTGAACGTACACTCAAGGACCTAGCTTCTCACAAGCTTGATACACAACAATGGTGTATCCAAACTAACTCAACCTTCGAGATCAAGCCTGGGTTGATTAGAGAGTTACCAAAGTTCCATGGCATGGTGAATGAGGACCCAAACAAACATCTTATGGACTTTTGTACCATAGTTATGGCTATGCTTCCACCTAGGAGACTAATGTGGATGGAGCAATGTTGAAAGCTTTCCGTTTTCTTTGGCGGGCAATGCTAAGGAATGGTTATATTATTTGCCTTCCGGAAGTATCACAACATGGAATGGGATGAAGAACCTTTTCCTCGAGAGATATTTTCTCGCATCCAAAGCTACTCAAATTCGCAAGGAGATTTGTGGATTGAAACAACATGTGGGAGAGTCGTTGTATGAATGTTGGTAGCGATACAAGAGGTTGGTGGCAAGCTGTCCACACCATCAATTTAGTGATGTTATGATACTCCAATACTTCTACGAAGCTCTCAATCCAAGTGATAGGTCTCTTCTTGACGCCGCGGGTGGTGGTGCACTAGTGAACAAGACGGTGACCCAAGCTACCGAGTTGATTGAAAGTATGGCTGCGAACTCGCAATAATTCTACACAAGGGATGAACCAATGGTTAGGCGAGTGCATGAAGTTAGTGATTCATCATCACATCTTGATCAAAGGATGAGTAACATGGAGATAATGATGCAAAGGATGGCGCATGTAATTATTCGGATGGTGAGACCGAACAAGTGAATGCTTTATATCCAAATCAAAGGCCAAGGTACGATCCATACTCCAATACCTATAATCCCGGGTGGAAGGATCATCCCAACTTTAGTTATGCAAACAAGCAAGCGGCGGCTCCTAATCCATATGCACAACAAGGTGGTTTTCAACAATCACGTTTCCAACCTCAACAACAATTTCAACCACAACAAGTCAAGGAGCGTGATTCTTCAATTGATGACAAGCTCAATGCATTGATCCAAGGTATGCAAGGTATCACCACTTTGGTCCAATAACATCAACAAAAGACCGATTCGGCAATCAAGGATTTATAAATTCAAGTGGGGCAATTAGCAACCGATGTGAACCTATTGAAAGCTCAAGCATCCACAAAGCTTCCTTCACAACCATTTGTTAATCCAAGAGAGAGCGTTAATGCGATTACTTTGAGGATTGGGAAACAAGTGGAGAAACCAAATGAACAAAATGAGGTGAATGATGAGAAAGAGGAAATTGAAACCGCGCCAAAGGAGAATACATCCCCAACCAACCAACCCGAGGAGACGGTTCCTACTTTCACAACTCCACCCCCGTTTCCTAGCCGATTTGCTAAATCAAAGAAAGACTTGGAATACAAGGATATGTGGGACATCCTTAAGAAAGTACAAGTCAATATACCACTCATTGAAGCTATTCGTCAAATTCCTCGTTGTGCAAAGTTCTTAAAGGAGTTGTGTATGAAGAAGAAAAGGTTAAAGGGAATGAAGTCATGAGTGTGGGGGAGAATGCTTCGGCGTTCATTCTCAAGAAACTCCCACCAAAATTAAAGGACCCGGTAGTTTCAATATACCTTGCACAATTGGTAAAACAAGGTTTACTCGAGCTTTACTAGATTTGGGAGCATCGGTTAATGTTATGCCTTCCTCAATTTATGATTCTTTGAATCTTGGTCCTCTTAAGGAGACCAGGGGTAGTTCTTGAACTTGCTAACCGATCTAATGTTTACCCGAAAGGGATTGTTGAGAATGTTTTGGTGCAGGTTAATGAGCTTGTATTTCGGTCGATTTCTATGTCTTAGACATGAATGATGAGAATTCTTCCAAGTCTACACCTTTGCTATTGGGTAGACCATTCTTGAGCACCGCCTAACAAAGATTGATGTCCAAAATGGCACCTTGACTATGGATTTTGATGGTACACTCATCCACTTTAATATCTTTGAGACAAAGAGATACCCTAGTGATATGAAGTCATGTTTTCCGTGAAAGAGATTGATCCGGGCTAATGAATCTTGCAAGAGCTAAGTCGGGCCGTCGACTTTAAAACAAGCGCTTAATGGGAGGCAACCCATAGGTTTTGTATTTCTTATCCTTTTTCTTTTTATTTTCTTTTGCTTTTTATTTTTGTTATTTCTTTTTCTTGTTTCTTATCATGTTAAAGTTTCCCACCTTGACTTTACTAGGAGGATTCAATTACATTGAGGACAATGTAAGGTTTAAGTGTGGGGAGTGGTTAAGCATGTATTTAAAAAAAAATTACAAAAATTAAAAAAATTAAAAAAATTAAAAAAAAAAAAAAGTTTTACATAAAACTCCAACTTTTAGATATTTTAGAGTCACTAGCATACTTCTAGTTATGTTTACATAGAGATTTTGACCGACATAATTGAACTTGGAAATGTTAGAGAACTACATTCGGATTTCTTGCTTGTTAGAGTGTTAAATAATGAATTTAATCATGCTGGTGATGCGAATTTGGTGCAGGGAGAAATGCATTATTAGAGTTGCTGATCAATCATTAGTGGAGACTACCCGTATTCATATCATGTGAGGCAGTGACAGAAATTTTTCCATTTACTAAAGAGCTTTCTTTTGAGTGTGTGTCACCGTACGTGAATTCCGGGTAGAATGGTGAGCTACCCAACCTCCCACCAATAAAAGCACTACTCTTTAATCTCTTGAGTGCTAATTTTGTCAATCATGAGGGTGACGTCTATAGATGAAAGCTTCCGTCTTGTAGTTCGATTTGCAGTTAGCACCATTCTCTCTTAACAACAACGGATCCATAGAAACACTCTCATCATCAACAAGGAGCGACATCAAAATCTACAAGGAAAGTTGGAAAAGTTCAAGGTTTACGAGCAACGGAATGAGAAAAAGAGCAAATTTTATATTTAAGTAAAGCAACATACAAAGAGCAGAATTTTACATATATGTTGAGGACTTACAATACAATGAGGTAATTATATATCCAAGTATAAAGACTTATTCACAAGAGCGAAGAAAATCAAAAGGTGAGAATTGTCGAAGTTTATGATTTCAAGACGATATAAGTTGTGAAGAATCAAGCGGTAAAATACTTCTCCCACGGCCATGGTTTATTTTGTATTTAATTTCTCTTGTAGTTCTTAATAATAATAAAAAAAAAAATTGAAAAAGAAAAGAAAAGAAGAAAGAAAAAAAAAACAAGAGAAATATTTGTTTTGTTAATAAGCCGTGGGGAAGGAAAATCTATAAGAAAGTTTCAAGCGACAAGGATTCAAGGTAAAGGTTACAAATTGTTAAGGATTTATGAAATTCGAGAATTTATCACCAATAGTTGAAGACGAAGACCAAGGAGATCAAGACGAGGAGCGGAAGACGTTTCTATTGGATGCCGTGAGAGTGGTGTTATCATAATTGGCGATCGGATGTGAAGGTGAGTAAGTAATCTCATCCTCGATAATAATGGTTGATTTCCTTTCGTAGAGATCGTCAGAAAAATGGTTTTTCAAAATATTAAAAGATGTGGGTTTTTAAAAAATATTTGGAAGTTGTCCTTCCCACCATTCAACGTGTTGCAAGTTTCTCTCTTCATTCCTACTGCACACATGTGAGAACCATAAAAAGCCGTCTTTTGAGTGCAATTATCATAAAATCCTTTTTGGTGAGGCGAAGTCGAGGCGAAATGCTTATTGATCGTTTCTCAAACACGCGTTCTCTCATTATGGTGTGGTTATTTCTCACTCAACATTTAAGAACGAGAATATGTTCTTTAGTATTTCTAACTTCTTATTACTAGCATGCAGAAACTCTATGTCCTCATAGCTCTTTGGATGCTTGGGACGCTTGAACGCTTTGGAGTTGTGAGTTTTTAGTTTGATTTGCTCGAGGACTAGCAAAGTCTAAGTGTGGGGAAATTTGATAGGGTGTAGAATACATCCTATTTTACTATCTATTGTTTATGCTTTCTTTGCTATTTTTCTTGTAAATTATGTATTTTACGCTTGTTTTGAGTTTTATAGCTACTTTGGAGTCGCACGGAGGAAAAGAAGAAGAAATCACCTAATTTGAGCCTAAAGGGCAAAAAGGTCATTTTACAGGCGATTGATATATGGAGCCCAATTAAGGTTAAGGGGCAACTCTTTTGGAGGAGTACTAAAGCCAGGCCTAGTCAAGGTTAAGGGGGATTGATATCAAGGTACCCCTTATCATCTGCCAGGGGGTGCACTTATCGGCTCTCATGTGGGGTGTCTTAATCTATCCCTAACACTCATACCCTAGTTCGGTGAGAAGATTTTCTTCTCTTCTCTTCTTCACTCTCATCCTATTCACTGAAACTAAGAGCCAACTACTCGAGAGGTAAAATTGCATCAGAAATCGAGAGAGATTGGAGAGGGATTAATTGGTTTGTTGGTTGAGCAGATCGAAACCCAGAGAAGATCAGACCGAGAAGAAGTTATTAGGGTTCGAATCGAGTCGTGATTGAAGCTCGGGAAGATGGAAGCAACGAGAATCGGAAAAGATGTTCATGGTTTTGAGGTTGTATATACGTGAATCGAGATGATGGGTTCTGCATTGTTCGATCTGTGAAGATGGGTTGGTGGTGGATTGATAGAAAAGGTGAAGATTGAGTTCGAATGGAGAAAGCAGTATCGGTCATTGTTGTTGTTCGAATCACGAGAGAAGAAATCAAGGAACCGGAATTTGAGTTCAACGAGAGAAATGGGTTTCTTTGTGGTGAAGGAATTGAACAAAGAATGACATTTTGGAGGTAAGGAGGATATGAATTTGAGTTCTTTGGTGAAGCTTGCTCTGTTAAACCGAGAAATTGAGATTGAAGTCGTGATGAGTTTGTAGCTAAATCGAGAACAACGAGATGGGTTCTCGTCTTTGTTGGTAGTAGCTTGTTTGAGAACTGGAATGGTAGGTGTTGAAGCAGGAGTTTTAAATGGGTGAAATGAGTTTCTGAAGGTGGTGATGCTTCTGTTACAGGAATGATGATGGAATGGTGCTTGAATTATTAGATGTATGGGCTAGGAATGATGCAGGAATGAAGCTGAGAACGGTCGGAAATTGGCCTGAGAATGTCATAAAAACAGAGGAAACTCTGTCAATTTTCTGCCTTGGCGAGTCAACTCGATCCGCGAGTACACCTTGCCGGACGAGTCCGATGATCGATCCGTCCATGTGACTCGGTTGAGTAAGACGATTCGAGACCAGTTAGATGTCTAGCGGCTCGGCTAACTCCCCTTCTTGACCCGATTGACTAACGCCGACCGTGACGGTTTGACCATTTTGACCGTTAGTCTTAACGGTGGGTGATGGAATATTAGTCGAATATACGATGACGGTGAAATTTTCGGGTGGCCGGCGGTGACGGATTCGGTCAAATTCCGGCCATAATACCGGTTTTCCCATGAGCCAAAAAAATTCAGAATTTTACGTGGATTTCTCTCATGGGTGTGAAGACTTGGACTTGGAATTGGATGGAGAATTTGGCTCAAATTTGGAAAGAGAAGATGGAAGAGTTGAGAAAGGCTTGGATTTGGAAATTGAATTGCTAAAGGAAAAGGATTCTATTCCTTGGAAGATTTGGAGAATATTGAAGCCTATAAATAGAGAAGTTTTCTACATCTTTTTACACATCTCTCTACACACACAACACTTGTGTTTTTGCTTTTGAAAATTCTTCTTCTTAATTATTTGTGTGAACTTGAAAATTCTCCTTTTAATTATTATTTGTGTGAATTTCAAAAACATGAGTAGCTAATTTTCTTATTGATTGAGGATGAATTCCTAGTTCTTAATATATGATTTGAGTTTTGTTTCAATTCTATCTTGAAGTTTTTCACATGATTATCGTTTGTTTTTACTATTAGGAATGTTTATTCATTCATGATTGATTGATAGGTTGTTTAGAGTGCACGCTAAATTGATTTGTTAATTTGATCTAAAGCTAGTGAAAGTTAGGAGATAAGTAATCGTTTCTTGACTCTTTACATAAGTAGCAAACACGAGACCTTGCGGAGGGATTCCGTGGAGCAATTGTGTGTGAAAACAACGTTAGCAAGTAGACCTTGATATAAGAGTCTAACTACTAATATTAACCTAATAAGTTCATAAATCTTAATGCGTTTATTTAAATTACATCTAGAGTGATCTACTACTAGGTGGTTTGGTAAATAGAATCATAGTCGAGAACTTCCGTATCCGGTGATACAAGGATTTAGGGGTTTAGCACTGATCTAGATGCTTTACCTACGGTTGGTGATAATTTGTGACTAATAACAAGTAGAAAAGAACATAACTTGATTCATTGTTTTGCAACGAAGAAGGATTCCTTGATCTTGTCTCTCTTATTGATTTCAACTTTATCTTTTAATTGCCTTGTTTATTTTCTTTTGCTTTTTACACCCCCCTTTTTGTGACAATTTTTACAACTAGAATCTCTTGCTCCTCGTGGGAACGAACTTGACTTCCATTATATTATTTTTAATTGAGTGGAAATATTAATTAATTTGATTGCACCTACGACACGCATCAACGATCCCTTACACCATGAAGCACTAGCTGTATTAAGGGATACCCAAAAAAAAAATTGAGGCCAATGTGTGGAGAGAAATGACTGGTGTATATGTAAGGATCACAACCTTTTCGCGGTACATTTATTGATATCTCAGATTCTCAATTGTCCTTGGCGAGATATTTATGATCCTTGAGGTTCTAAGAGCAAGCTGCATGGGACGAGTAAAACTATCGACTAAAAACCAAAAAAAAAGTTAAAGATATGGTTTTAGTCGTGGTGAGACACTAGGTTGGAGGAGTAAATTTGGTGGAGCGGAGTTAGAATGGTTCGTCGATATGGGGCGGTGTTTAAAATTGCGTTTGGGTTGGACGCAACTTTAAGTTACGCCTGATGTTGGGCGGTGTTTACATTTGCGTTTGGTGTGGAACGTAATCCTGAACTACGCCTGGTCGGGCGCAATTACAAAATACGCCTGAATGGGACGCAAATTTGAAACTACGCCTGATGGGGCGTAACTTGGGACTTCGCCTGATGGGGCGCAACTTGTGGTAACGCCTGATGGGGCGCAACCGATTGGCTCCGCCTGATGGGGCGTAAGTTGTGATAACGCTTGATGGTACTCAGAAATTGCCAACCTCTATCCCGTAAGGATCTGGCACGCGTGTAAAGATTAGCCACTTCTACTACTTACCACCCATGCATTGATAACGCGTGTAAAGAAATTGCCAACCTCTGTCCCGTAAGGATCTGGCACGCGTGATAACGCTTGAGCTGCAACTACTACTACTTACCACTTCCTCTTAAATAAAGATTAGCCGGTTTTTAGGTTACCTTTTTGGCGGAGTTAGTTCTGTTGTACTAACCTATTGATAATGTGATGAAATGTATGTACGCAAATAAGAAAAACGGTGAAGGATGGGGCGTAGATATAAATTGCGCCCCATGTAGTAACAGGCGGTACTCAGAAATGCGCCCCATGCATTAACAGGCGGTACTCACAAATGCGCCCCATGCATTAACAAAGCGTAACTTATAATTGCGCCCATGCATTCAGGCGTAACTTATAAGTGCGCCCGCATTCAACAAAGCGGTACTAGTGATTGCGCCCGACTACATGCGGACTTTAAAATCACCTTGGTCCGACGTAACTTGTGACTACGCTTGAATGAGGCGCAATATTATGGTGCCGCTTGGTATCGGCGCAAATGTTAATTACGTCCCATCGGGCGAGTCTAAAGTTACGTTTCAATAGGGCGTACATTAAAATTACGTCTCATTAACAAACGCAACTTACAACTACGCCCAATCGGCGTAGACGTTGGTCGCTTGGACTATAACTAAACCAAAGACCAAATTTGGTTTGGTTTTTAGTTTTAGTCGGGATTTACTCGATACTCCACTCGATAGTGTCTCTGTTTTCGACCAAATTTTTAGTTTTGGTCGATGACTGTGGATGCTCTAAGGCTGTAAATTTAGTCCTTTGTGTCTAATCCTTTACATGGATTTAAACACTTTCTGTAATTAAAGGCGAAACATCTATAGAACTTAGCAAGTGAGCATGATGTGAGGCCCCCTATAGGAAAATATCTGCAATAAGTTTCGTATAGCTTATGACTAGAACCATCAATAATCCAATTTCCTTCCTATTTTTGAATCTTTAGAAATGGATTGTTTATGTGCATCTATCATGTGTCCGTCAATGGGATATATGCCTACATGGTCTTGAATCATTGTGAGCATGGTTTATGATGTATAAACAAGACTTTGATTATTCGGAGCGAATCATACTGGGGCTAAGAAAAAGTAAATGTATTATTCATCTTTTAATTTGAGTGAATTTGATAGGCCTATTGAGCAAAATTTGGCATAGTTAAACAAAAGTATATATATATTCCTAAAATTAGGATTATTCTTCATACAGATAGGCCAAGATAATTGCAATACTTTGTAGATGCTCGATGTTGGTTTGATGAAATGGACGTCAGCTACAAGATTGTGGTTTCATACATACAACACGACAGATGAGCAGTTAATGCAGACGTCCAACAGATTGTCAAACCTTTATCGCAGGCCAAAGAATCCCCATAGGCTCTACACAAACAATAATTATCAGCTAAATTGGTCATGTTATTAAAATTAGGAGAATTTCATCAAGAGAAACTTAAGAACTTAAAATGTCACGTTAATTGTTTAATTTACTTAGATGTGTTTACAATGTCTGCTAATCCTTTTCGTATTTCAAAATCAAGTAAACTCTTGATTTCGAAGCTTTATTATCTTGGATTTTCTGCCGCCTGGACTAAATTTGACCACTAAACCAAATTACGGCTAACCTTTATGTACACACGCCCGAGTGTTGTTCTATGTGCGATGATAACCCAGACCATTCTCCATTACTTGATTTCACTGATAAGTTTTGTTATGTGTTCCACCCATAGGCTGTGTAAGTTAGCAAATCGAATCGAAGCACAAATCATTATTTACTTGCCAGGAATCAACATGCCTTTTGTAATGAGCACAAGCATATCTTCCTCTAGATGCAAACCAATGATTGGATTCATGAAAATTTATTTGAATAAAATGTGGTAGTAGAAACCAAATCTTTAGTGTTTTAATCTTTAATGGCTTTGGACCTAATATTTAGTATTTGAATTTTTAATATTATGGTCCCTAATGTTCGATAATCTTATTACGGGGGAAGGGTCATCTTCATGTTGATGTGATTTTGTGTTGTAAATGCAGGGCTATCGACCCTCTTTTTGTCGAAAAAGGTAATACACCTAATTTGGGTTCTTTATTCTTTGCTTCGAATGTTACCAAGAATTATTAGGTTAATTGCAAAATGATTTCAGTCCGGAATTAAAAACTAATAGTAACAGAGTGTATTATGATCTCATTTTTCTTTTCTTAGTAGGATAGGTCTTTATGTTCCTCACACATCGGCTAACCTATTGTATGAAGCAATATGAAAAGGTAATTGCACCTTCTTTTATTTATATGGTCATGTATATTAGCATTACCGATTGAAGTTTAATTACTTTCATGTATATTATCAAAATTATCAAAAACACGAGACATTTCCATTAAACAAAAAATAGTTGTTCCCCTGTATTGTAACAGATAGGAGAATGGTGAGCTCATGCTAGCTTTTTCAAATTGTAGTTTTGTATGGTCATATTTCATTAGGTATACTTCTATTTGTGCATACCTTATCGAATTCTGTTAGTTAAACCCTTAACTTAATTAAAATCATCTATGATTGCCTCTTTTGTTAAGAGATCGAAGTTGACTAAAGTAAGAAAACATCTCTTGAAGGATGCGACAAAGTCAACAATTCTAGGATTACAAGGTAGCTTGCAGCAAAATCTGGGCGACCATGAAAATATAAAATATACTTCAGTCAGATTTGAGTCTGTACATGATAGGTGTAGAATATACCGTATTTACTATCTAGAGTTTATGCTTTCTTTGCTATTTTTTCTAGTAAATTATGTATTTTACGCGTGTTTTTGAGTTATTAGGTATTCTGAAGTCGCACGGACGAAAAGATGGAGAAATCACCCAATTGGAGTAAAAAGGGGAAAATTATCATTTCATGGGCGAACACTACCCGGAGCCCAATCAAGGTTAAGGGGCAACTCTTTTGGAGGAGGACTAAAGACATCTCAGCTAAGGATAAGGGGAAGCCCATTTAAATGTTAAAGGCATCCGGTTAGGTACTCAAGGCACCTATGCAAGTTAGCTGGGGATGTCATTGGCCGGCCCATAATGGTACCCAGATCCAACCCCAATACCCTAAATTGAGAATTTATTTCTCAATCATTTCTTTCTTCATTCTTTGTCTGAAAGTGAGAAAAGCAAGTGCTGCTTTGAATTGAGATCGAGAAAATGTCAGAGAAATCGTGAAAATTGAGGAAGAAATTGATAGATGAAATTGATGAGATAAAGAAGAATAAGAAATCGAGAGAAGATCGGAGGAATCGACTGCTAACTCGAGTTCATGGTGGTCTCGTGGTGGAGAACCGAGAAGGAAGAAGAAGATGGATCTGGTGATGAAATACAAGCAAATGACAGTGAAATTGAGTTGGGTTTTGGTCGAATCTGCATTTGACCCTAGTTGGAAACGTGCCATGGATGTTACAAGGGTTTGAGATGAGAAGTCGCCGCTACAAATTTGAGAAACCGAGATGGGGTTTCTTTGCTAATGAAAGATTAAAGAGTGGGTTATGCTTATATACAAATCGAGAGGAGAATTTGAAGCTAGTGTTTCATTCGAATTTGAGGTGCTCTTGAAGAAGCAGATTTAAGGATTTGATGGAGAAATTGATGAAACTCGGATGGGGATTAGAATTTCTTTACGGATGAAGGTGGTGATTCTATTGGTGTAAGAGGCGGCGAAATTGGTGTTGCGGGGATGTGATTTGAATCGAAGTTGCGATCAGAGCTGCGGTCGGATGGCATGAATGGCAATTACAAGACCGAGACAGAGAAATGGTCATTTGTTGTGGTGGGATGATGTTGAAGTTACTAGTGGATTCGTTGCTTGTGAATTCTGCGGGAAGTTATGATGTGGTGGTGTTCTTTGTTTTGAGAAGGGTGTCTTGTTGTGATAATGGTACAAATTTGTGAGAAATGGTTGCGGTTGTGGCTTGAATTTGGAACAACATTAGATGTATGCTAGGATTGAACTGCAAGAGTGTTGGTGGTGTTATTTCAAGCATTTTGTTGCGGTGGTGCAATCAAATACTCGGGGAAGCAATGAATTGTTTAAGCTCATTTGCGGTGGTGGTCATTGTGAAGCATGAGAAATACGGTAGGTAAAGATTAATGGATTTGTGTTGGTGGTGCTCTTGCTTTGAGAATACGGAGTGAAATGCTCGGGATTGAATGGAGTCATGTGTAGTGCAGTTCATGGAGGATAAGTTGCAGGTGCAAATATAGCTGCAATTAGGCCATGGGTTCTGGTATAGCTGAGAAAGGCAAGAAGCTACTAGTTGAAAGGAGCTGTAGAGTTGCAGTAGGAGAATGTGTGCAGCTCAGCTGAATGAGTGCAATGGAGTTGCTGCCGCAGGAGATGTAGCTGCAGCTGGAATAGAGTGGTGGTGAAAATGGAAGGATGGTTAAATTGAATTGCAGACTAAGGTGGAGTTGAAGCCAAAAATGGAGGTTGCAACTGAGATGTCAGTGGGTGAATTGGTGTTAATTCTGCAAGTTTGAGCTGAGTCTAGGAGATACAGCTGATGTTAATGGGAATAGCATGTGGAACTGGTAATGCACATGCACTGTGAGATGGTGATGATGGATCTGCTAGTGTTGGCTGAGATTGAATGCTCTAGATGAATGTAAGGAGCTGGAACTGTGCAGTCTGAATGGTGGAGGTGTGCAATATGTAACTGATGCTGAACTTAAGTGGCAGAATGATTATTCTTGCAGCTGGAGTATTGTATAGAGAAGCACATGGGGTTTGAATAGAAAACAAGAAGATGGAATTGTTACGGGGGCATGACTCGGACTTGGCGATTGCGGTGTTCAAGTGTTGCGGTGAGCAAGAAGATGAATGGGATTGAGGCAAGAGATGTTGTGAAGCTGTTGGTTTGTATTGGCTGAATTGATTGATGGTAATATGCTGTGAAAGCTACAGAAGGTATAACCATCATGGCTGGTGATGCACAATGATCATGGTGGAACAGCTCAGGCCTGTGCACTGGCCTAGAAGGCTAGAACCAAGTCAGCTGAGTTAGCATCGACTCGAGGTCGACTAGACCACCGACTCATATGACTCGGTTCTGACTCAGTGATTTGACTCGGTCTGACTTTGACCGATTTGACCCATTGACCGGTGACCGGGCAGACTTTGCCGGTCACCTGAGATGTTTGACGGCGACTTTTCCGGCCAAGTTCCGGCCATAATCCCAGTTTTCCGGTGACCGTTTTGGACCCAAAAATTCAGGAAGATATGTTTTCACACATGGGTTTGGTGGACCACTTGGAGATGGGTTTTGAGAAGATTTGACCTAAATTTGGAAAGAGTATCCTTTTGGAATGGGAGAAGCATATAAATAGAAAACTCTTTCTCAAAACCTATATATCTCCATTAGGGGAGAACTCATATTTTTGGTTCTAGGGTTTAGAAACATGATAGGTTTTCTCTTCCTTCTTGTTATGAACTCCTATGCCATGAGTAACTAAGTTTTTATTATTGGTTGAAGATGTAGTTGGATTTTGCAACCAAGTTATGATTTTTATGAATTAGTTTTCTCTCAATATTATCGTTTGATTTCTACGGGTTATAATAATTGCATGATTGACGTATTGCAATATGATTGAATGTTTGTTTAGTTAAGTCTAGAATTGATTGAACTCACATCCATATCTATAGTTATTTTAGGGTTCATCATCGAGCGATAATGATGCGTGTCGTACCACAACAAATTAATTAATACTTTACTACCTAATTAACAAGTAATATAGGGTAGTCAAGGTCGATCCCACGAGGAGCACGAGATTCTAGTTGTAAAAATTGTCACGAAAGGGGGGTGAAAATAAACAAAGCAATTAAAAGATAAAGTTGAAAGCAATAAGAGAGACGAGATCAAGGAATCCTTCTTCGTTCTGAAACAATGAATCAAGTTATGTTCTCTTCTACTTGTTATTAGTCACATATTATCACCAACCAGTAGGATAGCAGGTCCGCTTAGCTAGCCCCAAAATCCCTAATTTCACCGAGTAACAGTTAAAGCTTAGTTATCGATTCTATTCAAAAGAACCACCTTGAGGTTAAACACAAGATGTAATTCCCTGAATGCATTAAGATTTATGAATTTAGGTTTAGTACTAGTAGTTAAACTCGGTTCGCTTGGTTCACTTTATAGCGTTGTTTCTACACACAATTGCTCCACGGAATCCCTCCACAAGGTCTCGTGTTTGCTACTTATGTAAAGAGTCAAGAAACGATTACTTATCTCCTAACTTTCACTAGCTTTAGATTAAATCAACAAATCAATTTAGCATGCATTCTAAACAATCTATCAATCAATCATGAATGTCTTTAAGATCATTCCTATTAGTAAAAACAAACGATAATCATGAAAACTTCAAGATAGAATTAAAAACAAAAACTCAAATCATATTAAGAACTAGGAATTCATCCTCAATCAATAAAATTAACTACTCATGTTAAAGAGTTCACACAAAGAATAAGAAAAGAAAAGTGTGTGTAGAGAGGTGTAAAAAGATATGTAGAGAGAGATGTGTAGAAGTTGTAGAAAACTTCTCTATTTATAGGCTTCAAAATTCTCCAAATCTTCCAAGGAATAGAATCCTTTTCCTTTTGCAATTCAATTTCCAATTCCAAGCTTTTCTCAACTCTTCCACCTTCTCTTTCCAAATTTGAGTCCAATTCTCCATCCAATTCCTAGCCCAAGTCTTCACACCCATGAGAGAAGTCCATAGAAAATTCTGGAATTTTTGCTGGAAAAGCGGGATTGTGTCAGGAATCCCGTAGGAATAGGTCACCGCGGTCACTGGAAAGTCTGTCCGTCAAGTGAATATGCGACGGAATATTAAATCGATCCTGTTAGGACCGACGGTCAACGTCGATCCAACCGGGTCAAGTCGGAGAGGAGTCGGACTACGAGTCGGCGGTCTTAGTTGGTGAGTGGTCTTATTCACCAGGTCGGATTGGCCGAGATCGGTTATCGGGATCGTGAGTCAACTCGCCGGAGAGAGGAAATTTGGCGAGTTCTGTTCGATTCTGAGGACTTCCGGCCAAGTGCCTCTACTTTCTTCACTCTAAGAATCCTAACATTCATCTATTCATTCGAGGCATTCATTCAATTGCAAAGCTTCAAGTCGTTACCGGCTCTTCACGGTTCACAATCACTATACTCGCTCATCTTTCTCTCGAGCTTTGACAGCAACACTCAATCGATTATCTTCACAACCCATCGAAGTATTCTCATTTTACTTAACACGAGCTCGTCATCATCATTATCATTCCTGAGCTCCATTGCTTATCTCGTAAACCCCTGTCATCCTCATCAAATCTTCAATCGATACAACAATCCACTGTTACGAACGTCGACCATCTTCTCTTCTCAGATTCGAATCAGCTCGACCACAGATCCATCTACTCTCCGCTCGATCTACTCGCTTGACCAAAACATTGATTCGATTGGGCAACAACAACCACGAGTCTTCCTAACACCACCGGACTCTATCGATTTTCTCGATCTGTTCTCTGGTTCACAACAGTGGCAATTTTAACAACACCGAAACCCATCTCTATGTTCTTGAGTTCATGGCCATCTCCTGTAAATCTTGATTCAATCTCTCGGTTCTCAACAACGGCGAGCCATCGATCCCCTCTAAACAAAAAACCTAATTCGAACTTGATAACAGCAGCCATGACTCTGTGTATCGATTTCACCTTCTCTTCTCTCCTTGCCCTGAGTTCGATCTCTCTCACAGCAGCAGATACTGCTTTTCTCCCTCGATCTCTCACGGCGGAGATCTTTGCTTTAAATTCGAGTGAAAATGAATGTGAGAAATTGATTTTAGGGTTGAAATGATTTGGGTGGATAATTACACCCCAGGGATAGGTACCACCCTCTAAATGATAAGGGCCATCCTACTTGGAAACCCCCTTAACATCTGCTGGCCTGGCTTTAGTACTCCTCCAAATTGGGTCGCCCCTTAACCTCAATTGGGCTCCATATATCAATCGCCTGTAAAGTGACCTTTTTGCCCTTTTGGCTCAAATTGGGTGATTTCTTCTTCTTTTCCTCCGTGCGACTCCAAAGTAGCTATAAAACTCAAAACAAGCGTAAAATACATAATTTACAAGAAAAATAGCAAAGAAAGCATAAACTACTAGATAGTAAATTAGGTGTATTCTACACCTATCAGATAACCTTGAATGAGTAGCATGATATGATTATGGTTTGTAGTGATACATCCTTGTAGTCATATGTAGAAATTGACCTTTGTCCGAATTGTTATGCGCAATGTATGACAATTGCATTGATTTGCCTATTTCTGAAACTTAATGCTCCTAGGAATTGAACTTAATTAGCACAAGGCGTTAGGTTATTCTTTAGGTAGAATTCACATACGCAGCTCTAATGTGTGTGTTGATGACTTAAGAAATTTACGGAGTATTCTTGCAATAAGGTATTCTAGGGCTATCGAGACGGACATCATTTAATGGGGACCCCGATCCGAAGGTCGGGAAGCTCGGATGGGTAAATCATTGGACAGCGAGGAAAGACTCACGTTATTCAAAAAAATTGGCATAATATAATTCCATATAACCGTCCATTCGATCTCTTGAGTTTCCTGATATTTTTTCGGGAATACTTCGTTGAAATACTTATTTCGCTGACTTTGCCTTCGACTTTTCTTTGATCATCATTCCATCATATGATAGTTCTTCTTTCTCTCTCGAAGTCTCTGAATCTTACTTCTCTCAGGTAAATCTTAAACCCTAAATTTGCCATTATTTCCTAGAATTGAAATAAACTCCATAAAATTGGTACCAAATTTCCATTGAATTTTGTTTTCTTAATCGTGTTTTGTTTTGAATCCAGAGAACAATCACTGGAAGATCTTCTTACCATCCTCAGAAACGTGGATTTAATATAATACTTCAAAACTTGAACATATAAACTCTTTTTGTCTTTCGATATTAGGGTGATAATAAATCTCGAATGGGTCGGGCTTTCTCTAAATTTTTAGGTTTACTTATTTAAATCGATTTTTTATTTTTTTTCACACCTTTTTAATTTGTTATTGAATTATTTCTTTTTCTTCTTTCCCGTAGGTGATGATAGGCTGATTTGAAGATTTGTTCTCCTATTCTGTATGGTTTCCAATTCAAAGAACCCAATCCATTAGTGTTTTACAGTTGAGGTAGGAGTTTTCCTTCCCTCGATTTTGGATAACCAATAACCCATTATTGGTACTTTTACAAGCTAATCTTGATTACCGATTCACTATTTCCTTTCTTTTTCGTTTGCGTCTTATTGGTTGGGGTGATGGTCTTTGGTGATTGTGGTGTTGGTCTTTGTTGTTGAATATGTTATTTTTCATTTGGTTTAAGTCCGAGGTTACTGTTGCTTACACGGTGATGGTGGGATACGAGTTTTTTTTTTTTTCTTATGGTAATCTTAAATAGGGTTAGTAGTGCTTGCTTTGGAGCTTATTTGGTTTTATACAGATTGTTGATTGTTTCAAAAACTTAGGGTTTAGGCTTTACAAACTTCATGTTCTCGGTAAACTTCTATCTCATTGTTCACCGCATTATTCTTTGGTTTGTTGGGTATTCTATCTCATTATTCTTTACTTAAATTTTTACTTATTAGATCTATTTAAATATACATTAGTGTAGGGTGCGCTTCTAATGGGAAATGGATGTATCGGCACTTATATACCCGAGGATGAAGCTGTTCTTTGGGATTTAGGGGAAATGGTACCTTACTTGAATCATAGGACTTTATTTGTAAATGTAATTTTGCTTTTTCATTAATGTAGATTCCTTAGAAAGTAAAAAATCATCAATGTAGTATTATACAACTAAATACTGATTGGGAAAAAAATCGAGTCTTTTCCGTTTGATCTCCTTCTTCTCGATCAAAAATTTCGTGGGATGATTAACCTACAACTTTAGGTTTGTTTTCCCATCGAAGACGAAGTTTAAAAACAATAATTAAAGGAACGTTACATAATAGTAATTCATGCTTAGACACCTCATATCAAGGTCTTCATCCTTACACTATTAGGTAATAAAAATTCTTTCTTTGGTGTTGATTACTGTGATTTTGAATTATTTATAGGTTTGATTCATAGGATATATAATTCACTGGACAAAAATTAGGTTCGGCACAAATAGGCATTCCATGTACATATTTTATACAGGAAGTGATGTATGATAGCTTAATTGCAATTCAGGTTGCACATGTCTGCAGGATCTTAATAAGGGTTGTACGTGTTTGCAATTCATTGCTATTGTCTTCAAGAAGTGTGTGAATCATTGCTTTAGTCAGGTGATTAGATAAGCCAAGTCTTATGCAAATCCTTTAATGTGTGACGGATGTAATATTGCTATGTGTGCTCCTAAGCCTCTTGACAGCTAAATTGTGGCTATTAATTAGTACTTTAAACAAGGATCTTACTTTGTAGTGATTAAAAGTTTGATTTGAGGAGAAACCATTATGAAATAAGAAATATTTTTAATAGATCAATTTTGTCATGTCCCTAAGTGGGGTTTGGAAGGAGGAGGAATTGATATGTGATGATTTTAGATTGGTTACCTTTGATGTTGTTATACCTTACAACAAATCATATATATGTGTGTGGTAAACTGCAGCTAATAGATCTGTCCAACCAAATGAAAAGATAATGCCTTTTCGTGTTTTCAGAAACCTTGGTGTCTTAGTTAACGGATATGGTGTGGGGAACACATATGAATCAAGCAGGGATCTCAAGGTTTGCTCAATGGTGGGACTTTCACCCTATTAGTTACAAAAATCAACTCAAAGATTATCACAAAACAATTCAGTAACCCAAATTTTGTCTTGCTGCAATATGTTTTTTTTTTTCTGATGTTCTGGCTATAGATTTTATGTTCTCTTCCAAATTTACCTCAGCGGAAGGTCAGTATCCTGATAATCTGTCTTCAAGTTTGTGCGGAAGAGGAAAGTGGTCTTTTACGGTAATAGCGCGTCTTGTTTTAGTTTTTTCTTCGTAATATGAACAAATTCGAGGTGTCACTGGTGTTAATAGTATTCTTTCTTGAATCTTTTGGATGCAAAGATGTTAAACAAATTTGAGGTTTTAATAGTGTTGCTTACTGATAAGTATGTGAATATTACAGGAAAACATTGCATTTTGATGGTAACATATAGTTTCACTTATTATTCCAGTATTCCTGTATTTTTCTTTGTTGCTATGGCGATTTGGTTTGGAATTTTTATTTGGTGCTATGGTGATTTGTTTTATTGAATTTTATTGATATGTTTTAACTTTCTCACTTTAGAAACTTTGATAAGTTCCTTTGAGCTTACAATTCAGAAAGTGAAAGTGATGACAAAGTCGTGGACCTGTTCTTTTTATCACAGATACACTGTCAGTCTCCCTTAATTTATCTTTCTCACTCTAGAAACTATAAGCAGATAAGTTCCTTCGAGCTCTAGGCTGTCTGGGGACATTGATGGGAAATATTTGTTACCAGGGACATCGTCATTTCTACCTCTAATTATAATCTTCTGCAGCATAATTAATTTGCTATGGAAGGGATTCTAACCATAGAGTAGATTGGAAACCCTTCCTTTGGAGTTAGGAACTTTGGGAGGTTTTCTTTGGGTTCTTTTATTTGATTATTGTAGGATTCAAATATCGCACAACATATTTTCTTAGCATGCGAGATTCAATTATTTTCTTAACTCGCGAGAAGAGCTTGCGAGATTCATTATTTTCCATAACTCGCGAGAATGTAGCAAGGGCTCGCGAGAATGTCTCGCGAGAAGGTAGCGAGAGCCTGAGAAATTATTAAAGGGGTCGCGAGAATGGCTCGCGAGAAGGTAGCGAGAGCCTGAGAAATTATTAAAGGGGTCGCGAGAATGTCTCGCGAGAAGGTAGCGAGAGCCTGCGAAGTTATTAAAGGGCTCGCGAGAATTTGAGCTGTATGTGAGCTGTCATCCATTATGCAAACACCTATATAAAGAGAAGAGCAGGAGAGAGAAAGGGGAGACACTTTTAGGAGGAGAGAGATATTTTTTAGGAGAGAGATATTTTTAGAAAAGTATTTATTTTCTTTATCATCTTCTTCCCCAAATAATTAGATCTAGAGCTCCAGAAAATATCCATTGACGGAGATTTCCAATGTAATATTAATGTAACCTCAACAATCATAGTGAAGAATCGTGGATGTAGATCACATTGATCGAACCACGTAAAAAATCCTTGTGTCAATTTATATTTCTAGCACTTATATTTGAAATTTAGGTAATTAATAAGTTTAGATCTACAAAATATAGTGAGGGGTGTAGTGTGGGATTTCCTGCAACTACATATTGGCGCTAGAAACAGGGAGAGAGTAATGGATTTTGTCCTTCTGTGACTTGTTAGATCAAGAAAATTTCCAAGAAAATTAGTTACTGTTCATACTTTTTATTTAGATCTATAAAATTTAGGTTCAAAAATGGAAGTTTTGTGGAAGAAATCACACTTTCAGGGAGAAAATACCGTCAACAATTCAAGGACATGAAAAGAGGAAGAGAAAAAAATAGGTTGATGTGATGAAGTTCAAGGAAGAAAGCCAATTTTTAATGGAAGATTTCATATTCAGGAGAAAAAGAAAAGAGGAAAATTGTTAAAGGAAATTAAAGAAGAACGAAGAAAAGGATAAGAACAAAAGCCTTTGTGATTTTTATCACAAAAAAAGCTCGCCTACAGATGGTTTGAGTTGGAGCGAAGAAGCTTGATGTTGCGAGATCAAATCTCGCCACAGTCATATTTTTGAACTTTTAAGAGGGGGAAAAATGGAATAAAACTATAGCATTGTGTGTTTCCTTCGCAAGTGACAAGTAGCCCAGGATGGTCATTCACGAAGAGAATAAGCTTGGGGTTGCGAGTTCGAATCCCACCTTTTACATATTTTTATACTTAGGAGAGCGAAGAAGTAAATAAAGTTATAGTATTGTGTGTTTGTTTCACAAACAGCATGACTAGCACAATTGGTCCTTTGGCGAAGAGTATAAACATAAGGTCGCGAGTTCGAGTCTTACCCTTCGCGAAGAATTTTTGTCATCTTTTTCCTTGAATATCAAAGGGTGAATATAAGTCATGTATTAGCATTGCGATCCTTTCGCACGGGAGGAGTAGCACAATTGGTCACGAGCGAACATGAGGAGCTTAAGGTAGCGGGTTGAATCTCCCTCCTCGCAAAGAATTTTTGCTTCACAAAGAAGGGAAAAAAATGGATACTTTTCGCAAGGTTGTTTCATTCTTTCGCAAACAAGAGCGGCACGAGTTGGTCACTGCGAAAGTAATGAGTTCATGGTCGCGAATTCAATTCCCATTGAACGTCCATATTTTGTATGAATTTTTCGCAATAGTATCTCGCAAGAAGAAAGTAGGTGATTATTTCGCAGAAACACTTCGCAGAGGCTTGGCTAGCACAGTTGGTCAGGAGGCATGAACGCGAGCATAAGGTCGCAGGATCAATTCTTGTCTTTCGCATATTTATTTTTATTATGCGAAATTTCGCACATACTTTGATTATCTCGCAAAGAAGAAAGTTGATGATTATCTCGCAACTTAATCTCGCAAATGAGGGTGAGAACAGATTGGTATGGTGCGAGAATATGCAAGAAAGCGGAGGTCAAGGGTTCAAATCTCATTTCCCACAATTCTTTTTTCTGCGAGATATTTATATTTTATGCGACGTTCATACATTTCAAGGATGATAGCTTCGCAAGCAAATCATATACTTCGCAAGAGACAACAACGTGACAAATCGCAAATGATATGATATTATGAGAATGAATGAAAGAAGTGTGAAATGAAGAAATGAATGAAAGAATGAAGACATGCGATAATTTCGCAAAGATAATGAGAAGAGATAATCAAAAATGAATGATTCAATGAATTGACAAAAATGAATGAGCAAATGAATGGGACGAACCTTTATGGCGTACACCCTAGTTCGCGAATGACATTTCGTAAGAGGCAAATGTAAGACCTAAAGTGCGTCATATAAGGGGGTATCTCTTAACATGGCTCAGGTGGAAGGTTACACCGCTCCTGAAACACTGGGTCGTGCAGATTTGGGGCCCATGAAAGCCTATCAGGGAGGTACCTTGGATTCCCAACTATATATGTAGGTTATACCCTGGTTGGGCGGCCAGGGTCTCTTTCAAGGAGTCGGCGTATGATCAAGGCGCCGAGGTACAGTTGAGTCAAGAGTGCGGGAGCATGGAACTTCCTTACCACTCTTGACAAGTCTTGGCGCATCTGACTCGCTTGAAAAACTCCACTTAGGGTGCGGCCTTGTAACCATAAACCCTATAGGTATAAGGGATAAGAGGCTGCGAAAACAAGCTGGTTGTTGTTAAGGCCGGATGGGAGGAGCTAGCCTTGTATGGCCGATGTACGCCTCCTTGAAGGGGCAACCAGGGGAGATGATAAGGGCGACACCCTCCATTAGGAGAGTGTCAAAGCAGACGCATGAAATGTCATGAGGTTGTGTTTTCGCAAAGGAAACTCAGGCTTGTCATATTTGTGCAATGATCTGAAGAGGCAATAATACTAACGCGAGGGTAAGGCGAGATCAATGGGTCTTTACACGAAAGTGTACGGACGTCTGCGATTTCGTTGCAAGGCAGCAATGTCATGGGGCTTTATGTTCGCAAGAATATTTAGGCACTGTCATATTATCGCAAATGAAACATCTGAGAGGCAATAATACTAAGAAAAGATAAGACTAGATCAATGGGTCTTTACATGAAAGTGTAACGACGTCCTGCGATTTTGTCGCAAGACGACAATGTCATGGGGCTTTATGTTCGCAAGGATACTTAGGCCTGTCATATTGTCGCAATGAGGGGTGGCAAAATAAGACCTTTAACTAGGAAGGCAAAATAAGACCACACAAGATAGATAAGGCAGGATCAATGGGTTTCTGCATGAAAATGTAGAGGCGTCTGCGATCTTGTCGCAATGACAAATTCAGCAGAAATATTTATAAGATTATGCTTAATCTTCCATTTGCATACAAATAACGAGAGGCAAGAAAAATGAGGCAGGCGTAAGAGCTTGCGAGGAACAATAAATACGTGAAGAAGAATGCATATATTAACGACAAAGCCGAGAGAAATGAAGAAGGAAGCAATTTAAAGTTACATCAATTTTAGAGAGGCAAAATGAGAATGAAGATACAACTCCCTCATCCAATATTTTCTTAGAGATTCTACCTTCAAAGATAAAGAACAGAGGCAATTATGGATAACTAAGAAAAAAATTTATGTTCTTCATCTTTGAAGGTAGAATCACTTCCAAAGAAGATATTCACCAATGAACAACAAGAATCCTCACCAAAAATGGAATAATAACCCATGAACAGAGGCAATACTTCTTATACTTCAAGGATTAATACTTCTTATTCACTTCGCAAAGTTTCGGAACTTCGCAAAAGAATAGAGCATAGCATGAGGCAAAGAACATGGAGCGAGAGTTTCGCATGATGGATTCACAATACTTCTTATATTTAGAGGATTAAGTACTTCTTATACTTCTTCAAGGATACTTCATACTTCTTATACTTCTTCAAGGATACTTCATACTTCTTATACTTCAAGGATACTTCATACTTCTTATACTTCAAGGGTTGATACTTCTTATTTATTTCACAAAGCTTCGGAACTTCGCAAAAGAATAGAGTCAAGTACGTACTTTTCAAGTCCAGTATTCTTTCGCTCGTTCCTTCATCAGAAAAGATCAAAGACTACTACAACAACAGATTTTTCCTTAAAGATCGCTCTTCAAGCAATATTCAAGGAAAAAGAGGCAAGATGTAGGATTCAAATATCGCACAACATATTTTCTTAGCATGCGAGATTCAATTATTTTCTTAACTCGCGAGAAGAGCTTGCGAGATTCATTATTTTCCATAACTCGCGAGAATGTAGCAAGGGCTCGCGAGAATGTCTCGCGAGAAGGTAGCGAGAGCCTGAGAAATTATTAAAGGGGTCGCGAGAATGGCTTGCGAGAAGGTAGCGAGAGCCTGAGAAATTATTAAAGGGGTCGCGAGAATGTCTCGCGAGAAGGTAGCGAGAGCCTGCGAAGTTATTAAAGGGCTCGCGAGAATTTGAGCTGTATGTGAGCTGTCATCCATTATGCAAACACCTATATAAAGAGAAGAGCAGGAGAGAGAAAGGGGAGACACTTTTAGGAGGAGAGAGATATTTTTTAGGAGAGAGATATTTTTAGAAAAGTATTTATTTTCTTTATCATCTTCTTCCCCAAATAATTAGATCTAGAGCTCCAGAAAATATCCATTGACGGAGATTTCCAATGTAATATTAATGTAACCTCAACAATCATAGTGAAGAATCGTGGATGTAGATCACATTGATCGAACCACGTAAAAAATCCTTGTGTCAATTTATATTTCTAGCACTTATATTTGAAATTTAGGTAATTAATAAGTTTAGATCTACAAAATATAGTGAGGGTGTAGTGTGGGATTTCTGCAACTACAATTATGTCTTAATGACTTTGTCTCATTCATTACAGGGGTTGATGTTGAATTCTCCTGGAACTTTGGCATTCGATGTTTATATGTGGGATCATCTCTGCAAGTGTACCCCTAATATTCGACTTTATTGGTGCTTTTGTTGTTTAGTCTTGATTACGCATGGTCATTATGATTGTTTCTTTAATATTTTTATTGTTTTGGTACCAGCCCTTGCATTAGATGAAACGAAAGAGTGGAGTAAAATCATGCGCGGTTAATTGCATCAAGTGAGACAATTACGATGCGTATCATTGTATTTTGAAAATTGTTGGTAGCTTTGTATAAATTGTCTCTCTTTGGTTGAACTATTTCTTGGGAGTCAAACATGAGAGGCATTTGTATGAGCAAATCTTTAAAAAGTATTGTATCTTGCATGTTTATCCGTTTTAGATTACATCTTAACGGTGATTGTTTATGAATAATTCTGACATCCTAATTATGACGATTGATAGGGTGTAGAATACATCCTATTTTACTATCTATTGTTTATGCTTTCTTTGCTATTTTTCTTGTAAATTATGTATTTTACGCTTGTTTTGAGTTTTATAGCTACTTTGGAGTCGCACGAGAGGAAAAGAAGAAGAAATCACCCAATTTGAGCCAAAAGGGCAAAAAGATCATTTACGGGCGCGAGTGATATATGGATCCCGGTTAAGGTTAAGGGGCAACTCTTTTGGAGGAGTACTAAAGCCGAGGCCTAGTCAAGGTTAAGGGGGATTGATATCAGGGTACCCCTTATCATCTACCAGAGGGTGCATTTATCGGCTCTCATGTTGGGTGTATTAATCTATCCTAACACTCATACCCTAGTTCAGTCGAGAAGATTTTCTTCTCTTCTCTTCTTCACTCTCATCATATTCACCTGAAACTAAGAGCGCAACTACTCGAGAGGTAAAATTGCATGAGAAATCGAGAGAGATTGGAGAGGATTAATTGGTTTGTTGGTTGGCGATTGAAACCCCGGAGAAGATCGGATGAGAAGAAGTTATTAGGGTTAGAATCGAGTACGTGATTGAAGCTCGGGAAGATGGAAACAACGAGAATCGGAGAAGATGTTCATGGTTTTGAGGTTGTATATACGTGAATCGAGATGATGGGTTACGCATTCGATCTGTGAAGATGGGTTGGTGGTGGATTGATAGAAAAGGTGAAGATTGAGTTCGAATGGAGAAACGAGAAGGATCGGTTATTTGTTGTTGTTCGAATCACGGAGAGAAGAAATCAAGGGAACTAGAATTTGAGTTCAACGAGAGAAATGGGTTCTTTGTGGTGAAGGAATTGAACAAAGAATATTATTTGGAGGTAAGGAGGATATGAATTTGAGTTCTTTGGTGAAAGGCTGCTCTGTTAAGCAGAAATTGAGATTGAAGTTGTGATGAGTTTGTAGCTAAATCGAGAGATGGTAAATCGAGAACAACGAGATGGGTTCTCGTCTTTGTTGGTAGGCTTCTTGTTTGAGAAGCTGGAATGGTAGGTGTTGAAGCCCAGGAGTTTTAAATGGGTGAAATGAGTTTACGAAGGTGGTGATGCTTACATTACAGGGAATGATGATGGAATGGTGCTTGAATTATTAGATGTATGTGCTAGGAATGATGCAGGAATGGAGCTGAGAACGGCCGGAAATTGGCCTGAGAATGTCATAAAAACAGAGGAAACTCTGTCAATTTCTCTGCCTTGGCGAGTCAACTCAGTCCGTCGGTACACCTTGCCAGACGAGTCCGATGATCGATCCGTCCATGTCACTCAGTTGAGTAAGACGATTCAGACCAGTTAGATGTCTAACTGACTCGGCTAACTCCCCTTCTTCTGACCCGATTGACTAACGCGGACTGACGGTTTGACCATTTTGACCGTTAGTCCTAACGGTGGACTGACGGAATATTCCGTCGAATATACCATGACGGTGAAATTTTGGTGTGGCGGTGACGGATTAGGTCAAATTCCGGCCATAATACCAGTTTCCGGCGAGCCAAAAATTCCAGAATTTTCTGTGGATTTCTCTCATGGGTGTGAAGACTTGGACTTGGAATTGGATGGAGAATTTGTCTCAAATTTGGAAAGAGAAGATGGAAGAGTTGAGAAAGGCTTGGATTTGGAAATTGAATTGCTAAAGGAAAAGGATTCTATTCCTTGGAAGATTTGGAGAATATTGAAGCCTATAAATAGAGAAGTTTTCTACATCTTTTTACACATCTCTCTACACACACAACACTTGTGTTTTTGCTTTTGAAAATTCTTCTTCTTAATTATTTGTGTGAACTTGAAAATTCTCCTTTTATTTATTATTTGTGTGAATTTCATAAACATAGAGTAGCTAATTTTCTTATTGATTGAGGATGAATTCCTAGTTCTTAATATATGATTTGAGTTTTTTTTAATTCTATCTTGAAGTTTTCACATGATTATCGTTTGTTTTTTACTATTAGGAATGTTTATTCATTCATTCATGATTGATAGGTTGTTTAGAGTGCTCGATAAATTGATTTGTTAATTTGATCTAAAGCTAGTGAAAGTTAGGAGATAAGTAATCGTTTCTTGACTCTTTACATAAGTAGCAAACACGAGACCTTGCGGAGGGATTAGTGGAGTAATTGTGTGTCGTTAGCAAGTAGACCTTGATCTAAGAGTCTAACTACTAATATTAACCTAATAAGTTCATAAATCTTAATGCGTTTATTTAAATTACATCTAGAGTGATCTACTACTAGGTGGTTTGGTAAATAGAATCCGGTAGTCGAGAACTTCCGTATCCGGTGATACAAGGGATTTAGGGGTTTAGCACTGATCTAGCTGCTTTACCTACGGTTGGTGATAATTAGTGACTAATGAAAAGTAGAAAAGAACATAACTTGATTCATTGTTTTGCAACGAAGAAGGATTCCTTGATCTTGTCTCTCTTATTGATTTCAACTTTATCTTTTAATTGCCTTGTTTATTTTTTTTTGCTTTTTACACCCCCCTTTTTGTGACAATTTTTATAACTAGAATCTCTTGCTCCTCGTGGGAGCGAACTTGACTTCCATTATATTATTTTTAATTGAGTGGAAATATTAATTAATTTGATTGCACCTCGACACGCATCAAATTTTGGCGCCATGCTTGAGGGAGCGACGGATGATTTTAGTTGTTCTTATTTTTCTTTTTG
Source organism: Papaver armeniacum (assembly GCA_023531295.1). Classification (NCBI taxonomy): domain Eukaryota; kingdom Viridiplantae; phylum Streptophyta; class Magnoliopsida; order Ranunculales; family Papaveraceae; genus Papaver; species Papaver armeniacum. Next base: position 185,777 of record JAJJWW010017637.1, read on the forward strand.
CTATATTCTTGCTTTGTTAGATTCTATCCAGTATCTAACTTAGTTTTTGAGAATCTTGTTTGGTGTTATACCTTTGGTGAATGCTTAAAAAGGAAGGCCGAGTCAATACGTCTTCGATCCGGCACTCAACTAAAGGATTTCATTCGAAAGCTTGATTAACACTCCACTTCCTCCTTCTTCATCAAGTGATTCGGACAAAGAGGAAGAAACAATGGCTGAACGTACACTCAAGGACCTAGCTTCTCACAAGCTTGATACACAACAATGGTGTATCCAAACTAACTCAACCTTCGAGATCAAGCCTGGGTTGATTAGAGAGTTACCAAAGTTCCATGGCATGGTGAATGAGGACCCAAACAAACATCTTATGGACTTTTGTACCATAGTTATGGCTATGCTTCCACCGGAGACTAATGTGGATGGAGCAATGTTGAAAGCTTTCCCGTTTTCTTTGGCGGGCAATGCTAAGGAATGGTTATATTATTTGCCTTCCGGAAGTATCACAACATGGAATGGGATGAAGAACCTTTTCCTCGAGAGATATTTTCTCGCATCCAAAGCTACTCAAATTCGCAAGGAGATTTGTGGATTGAAACAACATGTGGGAGAGTCGTTGTATGAATGTTGGTAGCGATACAAGAGGTTGGTGGCAAGCTGTCCACACCATCAATTTAGTGATGTTATGATACTCCAATACTTCTACGAAGCTCTCAATCCAAGTGATAGGTCTCTTCTTGCCGCCGCGGGTGGTGGTGCACTAGTGAACAAGACGGTGACCCAAGCTCCGAGTTGATTGAAAGTATGGCTGCGAATTCGCAATAATTCTACACAAGGGATGAACCAATGGTTAGGCGAGTGCATGAAGTTAGTGATTCATCATCACATCTTGATCAAAGGATGAGTAACATGGAGATAATGATGCAAAGGATGGCCGCGGTAATTATTAGGATGGTGAGACCGAACAAGTGAATGCTTTATATCCAAATCAAAGGCCAAGGTACGATCCATACTCCAATACCTATAATCCCGGGTGGAAGGATCATCCCAACTTTAGTTATGCAAACAAGCAAGCGGCGGCTCCTAATCCATATGCACAACAAGGTGGTTTTCAACAATCACGTTTCCAACCTCAACAACAATTTCAACCACAACAAGTCAAGGAGCGTGATTCTTCAATTGATGACAAGCTCAATGCATTGATCCAAGGTATGCAAGGTATCACCACTTTGGTCCAATAACATCAACAAAAGACCGATTCGGCAATCAAGGATTTATAAATTCAAGTGGGGCAATTAGCAACCGATGTGAACCTATTGAAAGCTCAAGCGTCCACAAAGCTTCCTTCACAACCATTTGTTAATCCAAGAGAGGCGTTAATGCGATTACTTTGAGGATTGGGAAACAAGTGGAGAAACCAAATGAACAAAATGAGGTGAATGATGAGAAAGGGAAATTGAAACCGCGCCAAAGGAGAATACATCCCCAACCAACCAACCCGAGGAGACGGTTCCTACTTTCACAACTCCACCCCCGTTTCTAGCCAGGTTGCTAAATCAAAGAAAGACTTGGAATACAAGGATATGTGGAATATCCTTAAGAAAGTACAAGTCAATATACCACTCATTGAAGCTATTCGTCAAATTCCTCGTTGTGCAAAGTTCTTAAAGGAGTTGTGCATGAAGAAGAAAAGGTTAAAGGGAATGAAGTCATGAGTGTGGGGAGAATGCTTCGGCGTTCATTCTCAAGAAACTCCCACCAAAATTAAAGGACCCCGGTAGTTTCAATATACCTTGCACAATTGGTAAAACAAGGTTTACTCGAGCTTTACTAGATTTGGGAGCATCGGTTAATGTTATGCCTTCCTCAATTTATGATTCTTTGAATCTTGGTCCTCTTAAGGAGACCGGGGTAGTTCTTGAACTTGCTAACCGATCTAATGTTTACCCGAAAGGGATTGTTGAGAATGTTTTGGTGCAGGTTAATGAGCTTGTATTTGGGCGATTTCTATGTCTTAGACATGAATGATGAGAATTCTTCCAAGTCTACACCTTTGCTATTGGGTAGACCATTCTTGAGCACGCCAGGAACAAAGATTGATGTCCAAAATGGCACCTTGACTATGGAGTTTGATGGTACACTCATCCACTTTAATATCTTTGAGACAAAGAGATACCCTAGTGATATGAAGTCATGTTTTCCCGTGAAAGAGATTGATCCGGGCTAATGAATCTTGCAAGAGCTAAGTCGGGCCGTCGACTTTAAAACAAGCGCTTAATGGGAGGCAACCCATAGGTTTTGTATTTCTTATCCTTTTTCTTTTTATTTTCTTTTGCTTTTTATTTTTGTTATTTCTTTTTCTTGTTTCTTATCATGTTAAAGTTTCCCACCTTGACTTTACTAGGAGGATTCAATTACATTGAGGACAATGTAAGGTTTAAGTGTGGGGGAGTGGTTAAGCATGTATTTAAAAAAAAAAATTACAAAAAATTAAAAAAATTAAAAAAATTAAAAAAAAAAAAAAAGTTTTACATAAAACTCCAACTTTTAGATATTTTAGAGTCACTAGCATACTTCTAGTTATGTTTACATAGAGATTTTGACCGACATAATTGAACTTGGAAATGTTAGAGAACTACATTCGGATTTCTTGCTTGTTAGAGTGTTAAATAATGGATTTAATCATCTTGGTGATGCGAATTTGGTGCGGGGAGAAATGCATTATTAGAGTTCTTGATCAATCATTAGTGGAGACTACCAGTATTCATATCATGTGAGGCACCAGACCGAAATTTTTCCATTTACTAAAGAGCTTTCTTTTGAGTGTGTGTCACCGTACGTGAATACGGGTAGAATGGTGAGCTACCCAACCTCCCACCAATAAAAGCACTACTCTTTGATCTCTTGAGTGCTAATTTTGTCAATCATGAGGGTGGCGTCTATAGATGAAAGCTTAGTCTTGTAGTTCGATTTGCAGTTAGCACCATTCTCTCTTAACAACAACGGATCCATAGAAACACTCTCATCATCAACAAGGAGCGACATCAAAATCTACAAGGAAAGTTGGAAAAGTTCAAGGTTTACGAGCAACGGAATGAGAAAAGAGCAAATTTTATATTTAAGTAAAGCAACATACAAAGAAGCAGAATTTTACATATATGTTGAGGACTTACAATACAATGAGGTAATTATATATCCAAGTATAAAGACTTATTCACAAGAGCGAAGAAAATCAAAAGGTGAGAATTGTGAAGTTTATGATTTCAAGACGATATAAGTTGTGAAGAATCAAGCGGTAAAATACTTCTCCCACGGCCATGGTTTATTTTGTATTTAATTTCTCTTGTAGTTCTTAATAATAATAAAAAAAAAATTGAAAAAAGAAAAGAAAAGAAGAAAGAAAAAAAAAACAAGAGAAATATTTGTTTTGTTAATAAGCCGTGGGAAGGAAAATCTATAAGAAAGTTTCAAGCGACAAGGATTCAAGGTAAAGGTTACAAATTGTTAAGGATTTATGAAATTCGAGAATTTATCACCAATAGTTGAAGGCGAAGACCAAGGAGATCAAGACGAGGAGCGGAAGACGTTTCTATTGGATGCCGTGAGAGTGGTGTTATCATAATTGGCGATCGGATGTGAAGGTGAGTAAGTAATCTCATCCTCGATAATAATGGTTGATTTCCTTTTCGTAGAGATCGTCAGAAAAATGGTTTTCAAAATATTAAAAGATGTGGGTTTTAAAAAATATTTCGGAAGTTGTCCTTCCCACCATTCAACGTGTTGCGGGATTTCTCTCTTCATTCCTACCTGCACACATGTGAGAACCATAAAAAGCCGTCTTTTTGAGTGCAATTATCATAAAATCCTTTTTGGTGAGGCAGAAGTCGAGGCGAAATGCTTATTGATCGTTTCTCAAACACGCGTTCTCTCATTATGGTGTGGTTATTTCTCACTCAACATTTAAGAACGAGAATATGTTCTTTAGTATTTCTAACTTCTTATTACTAGCATGCAGAAACTCTATGTCCTCATAGCTCTTTGGATGCTTGGGACGCTTGAACGCTTTGGAGTTGTGAGTTTTTAGTTTGATTTGCTCGAGGACTAGCAAAGTCTAAGTGTGGGGAAATTTGATAGGGTGTAGAATACATCCTATTTTACTATCTATTGTTTATGCTTTCTTTGCTATTTTCTTGTAAATTATGTATTTTACGCTTGTTTTGAGTTTTATAGCTACTTTGGAGTCGCACGGAGGAAAAGAAGAAGAAATCACCCAATTTGAGCCTAAAGGGCAAAAAGGTCATTTTACAGGCGATTGATATATGGAGCCCAATTAAGGTTAAGGGGCAACTCTTTTGGAGGAGTACTAAAGCCAGGCCTAGTCAAGGTTAAAGGGGATTGATATCAGGGTACCCCTTATCATCTACCAGAGGGTGCATTTATCGGCTCTCATGTGGGGTGTCTTAATCTATCCTAACACTCATACCCTAGTTCGGTCGAGAAGATTTTCTTCTCTTCTCTTCTTCACTCTCATCCTATTCACTGAAACTAAAGCGACAACTACTCGAGAGGTAAAATTGCATCGAAATCGAGAGAGATTGGAGAGGGATTAATTGGTTTGTTGGTTGAGCGGATCGAAACCCAGAGAAGATCAGGGCCAGGAAGAAGTTATTAGGGTTCGAATCGAGTACGTGATTGAAGCTCGGGAAGATGGAAGCAACGAATCGGAGAAGATGTTCATGGTTTTGAGGTTGTATATCTGTGAATCGAGATGATGGGTTCTGTTTGTTCGATCTGTGAAGATGGGTTGGTGGTGGATTGATAGAAAAGGTGAACATTGAGTTCGAATGGAGAAAGCGAAGTATCGGTTATTTGTTGTTGTTCGAATCACGAGAGAAGAAATCAAGGAGGCTGGAATTTGAGTTCAACAGAGAAATGGGTTTCTTTGTGGTGAAGGAATTGAACAAAGAATGAGCTTGGAGGTAAGGAGGATATGAGGTGATTCTTTGGTGAATTGCTCTGTTAACCAGAAATTGAGATTGAAGGCTGTGATGAGTTTATAGCTAAATCGAGAACAACGAGATGGAGTTCTCGTCTTTGTTGGTAGGCTTGCTGTTTGAGAACTGGAATGGTAGGTGTTGAAGCCGAGTTTTAAATGGGTGAAATGAGTTTGAAGGTGGTGATGTACATTACGGGAATGATGATGGAATGGTGCTTGAATTATTAGATGTATGGGCTAGGAATGATGCAGGAATGAAGCTGAGAACGGTCGGAAATTGGCCTGAGAATGTCATAAAAACAGAGGAAACTCTGTCAATTTCTCTGCCTTGGCGAGTCAACTCAGTCCGCCGGTACACCTTGCGGAGCGAGTCCGATGATCGATCCGTCCATGTGACTCGGTTGAGTAAGGCGATTCGAGACCGTTAGATGTCTAAGCCCGGCTCGGCTAACTCCCCTTCTTCGACCCGATTGACTAACGCCCGATTGACGGTTTGACCATTTTGGCCGTTAGTCCTAACGGTGGGTGACGGAATATTCCGTCGAATATACCGATGACGGTGAAATTTTCGGGTGGCGGCGGTGACGGATTCGGTCAAATTCCGGCCATAATACCGGTTTTCCGGCGAGCCAAAAATTCAGAATTTTACGTGGATTTCTCTCATGGGTGTGAAGACTTGGACTTGGAATTGGATGGAGAATTTGGCTCAAATTTGGAAGAGAAGATGGAAGAGTTGAGAAAGGCTTGGATTTGGAAATTGAATTGCTAAAGGAAAAGGATTCTATTCCTTGGAAGATTTGGAGAATATTGAAGCCTATAAATAGAGAAGTTTTCTACATCTTTTTACACATCTCTCTACACACACAACACTTGTGTTTTTGCTTTTGAAAATTCTTCTTCTTAATTATTTGTGTGAACTTGAAAATTCTCCTTTTAATTATTATTTGTGTGAATTTCAAAAACATGAGTAGCTAATTTTCTTATTGATTGAGGATGAATTCCTAGTTCTTAATATATGATTTGAGTTTTGTTTCAATTCTATCTTGAAGTTTTTCACATGATTATCGTTTGTTTTTACTATTAGGAATGTTTATTCATTCATGATTGATTGATAGGTTGTTTAGAGTGCACGCTAAATTGATTTGTTAATTTGATCTAAAGCTAGTGAAAGTTAGGAGATAAGTAATCGTTTCTTGACTCTTTACATAAGTAGCAAACACGAGACCTTGCGGAGGGATTCCGTGGAGCAATTGTGTGTGAAAACAACGTTAGCAAGTAGACCTTGATATAAGAGTCTAACTACTAATATTAACCTAATAAGTTCATAAATCTTAATGCGTTTATTTAAATTACATCTAGAGTGATCTACTACTAGGTGGTTTGGTAAATAGAATCCGGTAGTCGAGAACTTCCGTATCCGGTGATACAAGGGATTTAGGGGTTTAGCACTGATCTAGATGCTTTACCTACGGTTGGTGATAATTTGTGACTAATAACAAGTAGAAAAGAACATAACTTGATTCATTGTTTTGCAACGAAGAAGGATTCCTTGATCTTGTCTCTCTTATTGATTTCAACTTTATCTTTTAATTGCCTTGTTTATTTTCTTTTGCTTTTTACACCCCCCTTTTTGTGACAATTTTTACAACTAGAATCTCTTGCTCCTCGTGGGAACGAACTTGACTTCCATTATATTATTTTTAATTGAGTGGAAATATTAATTAATTTGATTGCACCTACGACACGCATCAACGATCCCTTACACCATGAAGCACTAATTTGTATTAAGGGATACCCAAAAAAAAATTTGAGGCCAATGTGTGGAGAGAAATGAGTAGGTGTATATGTAAGGATCACAACCTTTTCGCGGTACATTTATTGATATCTCGGATTCTCAATTGTCCTTGGCGAGATATTTATGATCCTTGAGGTTCTAAAATTTGTAAATTTAGTCCTTTGTGTCTAATCCTTTACATGGATTTAAACACTACGTAATTAAAGGCGAAACATCTATAGAACTTAGCAAGTGAGCATGATGTGAGGCCCCCTATAGGAAAATATCTGCAATAAGTTTCGTATAGCTTATGACTAGAACCATCAATAATCCAATTTCCTTCCTATTTTTGAATCTTTAGAGCCGATTGTTTATGTGCATCTATCATGTGTCCCGTCAATGGGATATATGCCTACATGGTACTGAATCATTGTGAGCATGGTTTATGATGTATAAACAGTACTTTGATTATTCGGAGCGAATCTGCCCTGGGGCTAAGAAAAAGTAAATGTATTATTCATCTTTTAAGCTGAGTGAATTTGATAGGCCTATTGAGCAAAATTTGGCATAGTTAAACAAAAGTATATATATATTCCTAAAATTAGGATTATTCTTCATACAGATAGGCCAAGATAATTGCAATACTTTGTAGATGCTCGATGTTGGTTTGATGAAATGGACGTCAGCTACAAGATTGTGGTTTCATACATACAACACGACGAGATGAGCGGTTAATGCACTTTTGTTGAGTCGGTGACGTCCAATGAGTTGTCAAACCTTTATCGCGAGGCCAAAGAATCCCCATAGGCTCTACACAAACAATAATTATCAGCTAAATTGGTCATGTTATTAAAATTAGGAGAATTTCATCAAGAGAAACTTAAGAACTTAAAATGTCACGTTAATTGTTTAATTTACTTAGATGTGTTTACAATGTCTGCTAATCCTTTTCGTATTTCAAAATCAAGTAAACTCTTGATTTCGAAGCTTTATTATCTTGGATTTTCTGCCGCCTGGACTAAATTTGACCACTAAACCAAATTACAGCTAACCTTTATGTACACACGCCCGAGTGTTGTTCTATGTGCGATGATAACCCAGACCATTCTCCATTACTTGATTTCACTGATAAGTTTTGTTATGTGTTCCACCCATAGGCTGTGTAAGTTAGCAAATCCAGAACTGGAAGCACAAATCATTATTTACTTCAAGCAGGAATCAACATGCCTTTTGTAATGAGCACAAGCATATCTTCCTCTAGATGCAAACCAATGATTGGATTCATGAAAATTTATTTGAATAAAATGTGGTAGTAGAAACCAAATCTTTAGTGTTTTAATCTTTAATGGCTTTGGACCTAATATTTAGTATTTGAATTTTTAATATTATGGTCCCTAATGTTCGATAATCTTATTACAGGGAAGGGTCATCTTCATGTTGATGTGATTTTGTGTTGTAAATGCAGGGCTATCGACCCTCTTTTTGTCGAAAAAGGTAATACACCTAATTTGGGTTCTTTATTCTTTGCTTCGAATGTTACCAAGAATTATTAGGTTAATTGCAAAATGATTTCAGTCCGGAATTAAAAACTAATAGTAACAGAGTGTATTATGATCTCATTTTTCTTTTCTTAGTAGGATAGGTCTTTATGTTCCTCACACATCGGCTAACCTATTGTATGAAGCAATATGAAAAGGTAATTGCACCTTCTTTTATTTATATGGTCATGTATATTAGCATTACCGATTGAAGTTTAATTACTTTCATGTATATTATCAAAATTATCAAAAACACAGACATTTCCATTAAACAAAAAATAGTTGTTCCCCTGTATTGTAACAGATAGGAGAATGGTGAGCTCATGCTAGCTTTTTCAAATTGTAGTTTTGTATGGTCATATTTCATTAGGTATACTTCTATTTGTGCATACCTTATCGAATTCTGTTAGTTAAACCCTTAACTTAATTAAAATCATCTATGATTGCCTCTTTTGTTAAGAGATCGAAGTTGACTAAAGTAAGAAAACATCTCTTGAAGGATGCGACAAAGTCAACAATTCTAGGATTACAAGGTAGCTTGCAGCAAAATCTGGGCGACCATGAAAATATAAAATATACTTCAGTCAGATTTGAGTCTGTACATGATAGGTGTAGAATACACCGTATTTACTATCTAGAGTTTATGCTTTCTTTGCTATTTTTTCTAGTAAATTATGTATTTTACGCGTGTTTTTGAGTTATTAGGTATTCTGAAGTCGCACGGACGAAAAGATGGAGAAATCACCCAATTGGAGTAAAAAGGGGAAAATTATCATTTCATGGGCGAACACTACCCGGAGCCCAATCAAGGTTAAGGGGCAACTCTTTTGGAGGAGGACTAAAGACAGCTCTGATTAAGGATAAGGGAAGCCCATTTAAATGTTAAAGGCATCCGGTTAGGTACTCAAGGCACCTATGCAAGTTAGCTGGGGATGTCATTGGCCGGCCCATAATGGTACCCAGATCCAACCCCAATACCCTAAATTGAGAATTTATTTCTCAATCATTTCTTTCTTCATTCTTTGTCTGAAAGTGAGAAAAGCAGCGGCTGCTGCTGAATTGAGATCGAGAAAATGTCAGAGAAATCGTGAAAATTGAGGAAGAAATTGATAGATGAAATTGATGAGATAAAGAAGAATAAGAAATCAGAGAAGATCGGAGGAATCGCAGCTGCTAACTCGAGTTCATGGTGGTCTCTGTGGTCGGAGAACCGAGAAGGAAGAAGAAGATGGATCTGGTGATGAAATACAAGCAAATGACAGTGAAATTGAGTTGGGTTTTGGTCGAATCTGCATTTGACCCTAGTTGGAAACGTGCCATGGATGTTACAAGGGTTTGAGATGAGAAGCTGCCGCTACAAATTTGAGAAACTGAGATGGGGTTTGCTGCTAATGAAAGATTAAAGAGCTGGGTTATGCTTATATACAAATCAGAGGAGAATTTGAAGCTAGTGTTTCATTCGAATTTGAGGTGCTCTTGAAGAACAGATTTAAGGATTTGATGGAGAAATTGATGAAACTCAGATGGGGATTAGAATTTCTGCTACAGATGAAGGTGGTGATTCTATTGGTGTAAGAGGCAGCAGAAATTGGTGTTGCAGGGGATGTGACTGAATCCGAAGTTGCAAAGTACGGGAGGCTGCGATCGGATGGCATGAATGGCAATTACAAGGCGAGGCAGAAATGGTCATTTTGTTGTGGTGGGATGATGTTGAAGTTACTAGTGGATTCTGTTGCTTGTGAATTCTTTGGAAGTTATGATGTGGTGGTTGTAGTAGCAGGATTTCCCACACTACACCCCTTACTCGATTTTGCTTGAGAAGGTATTCCTCCCATCGTACTTCTAACGTGAAGGGATTCTTCGCGGCCACGCAATGGCTTCATCTAACTTTGTCTCCTTCCTCCTTCCCTTCTATTATTGAGTAATCCTCTCATTTCAGCCCGATTCTCTTAAGATTTGTTCATTTGCCTCGAATTTGATTCTCTTGGTCTTTTTAGCTCTGCTTCTCTCCTTCTTCGCTCGTGCCTATTTTGACCTTCTGCTCGTTATTTTCTCCTCTTCTTTCCTCGCGGCGCTCTTCTTCGTTTCTTTCGTCAATTCGCACGCCATTATATCGGTTGTTCTCTCTTCTTGGTTGCCTCTCAGCTCTCATCATCTGCACCCTCTCATATTCTTCATTAATATTTCTATTGGTACGATTTTGCTCCCTTCTTCTCTCGCGGTTGTCATGGTTATTCTGCAGGATTGCTTCTTCCATCTCTTGATTTTCCATTTCTGCTCTCATTCTTTCTCTTTCGCGAGCTAGTCGCGCTTGTTCAATGTAGTGTCTCTCAATGTCATCTTCGATCTCTCGGTTTCTTCTCAATTCTTCTCTCCCATGCAAGATTATTCTCCTTAAGAATTTGGGTCATTCAATTCTTGGAGTTGCATGTTTCCTTGATTTTCCCTATTCCGCTCATTTTGAAGATTTTGGTGAGGAATATAACGATCTTCTATTTCTTCTCTTCTCTCGCCATGATCTATATTCGGATTTTGTGTTTCTTCATTGGTGCTTTCTGTTGGTAAAACTCTCCTTCTTTCTTCTCCATTCGATCTTGAACTTGATCTCATTCTACTTCTAGATCTCCTATTTTGCAACCTCATGTTTTCCATCCTCAATTCATGGTTCTGTCTTGTCAAGTTTGCTCGTTCCTCTGCCTCTAGCCGTCTCTCCTCGTGTATTGTTTGTCTCAATCTTTCTAATCTTTGCGATTTCTTCGTTACTGGATTCATTTCTCCATTCATTTCTTGCTCTCCTCCTCCTTGTCCATTGTTCACCAACTGCTGCTCCTCTTCTCTCTCGTCTTCAGAATCAGATCTCCAAGTATGTACACTTACTCTATCATAATCCTCGGCCGTGTTCGCTACGGGGGAGATTGGTGGCTGATTTTGATCTTCTCCATCATTTCTCCTATTCATCCTTGATGATTCTCTGTTTCATTCCTCCTTTCTCCAGCAAGTCTCCCACTTCTTCTTACAATCGTTGGTTGCCCTTGTACATTTCTTCTTCTAGCCATTTTTCTTTTCCAATGAATTTTTGAGTATCTTCTCCAAATCTTTTTTTTTCTGTTAATCCAAATTCCTTCCAATTTCTACGTCAATCTCTGCACAGTCCCTGTTTCTAGCGCATATGTAGTAGCAGGATTTCCCACACTACACCCCTTACTCGATTTTGCTTAATTAATCCATTAGAAGATGTAAGATCAAGAACATTTATTGATTGAATTCATAAAGTGTTTACACAGGAAAATAGAATTACACTTAGAAGTTAAAGTGCTCTTAAACTTTCTCTCTCCTAATGACTTGCCTAACAATTCTAAAAAGATCTCTCTCTCTTTACAGACTCACTCGACCCTTTATATAGGGTAATACATAGTGGATGACAGCTAAGCTATCCTTTATTTTCGGGAATATCTCGCGAAGTGTCGCGAGTGTACAACTATTCAATCTCGCGACACTTCTTATCCCTCGCCAGGTTCCACGTCTTTCAGCTATTTTGCGTGTCGTTATTTCCCATCGCGTCGTTTATTTTAGTTTCCTGCGACTCCCTCGCGGTACCGTCGTTTATTGATCCCGCGAGCCCTATGCATTGCGATATTATGATCCTACATCTTGCCTCTTTTTCCTTGAATATTGCTTGAAGAGCGATCTTGAAGGAAAAATCCGTTGTTGTGGTAATCTTTGATCTTTGTTGATGAAGGAACGAGCAGAAGAATACTGTACTTGAAAAGTACGTACTTGCCTCTATTCTTTTGCGAAGTTCCGAAGCTTCTTTGAAATATATATGAAGTATCGTCTCTTATCTCTCCTCATATTTCTCCTGCGAGGGGAAGAGTACCATGAGATTTTTACAATATTGTTTCTGCGACTGCTTATCTTTAGAATCTTCAGTTTTGTACTTTTACACGGATTTTGATTATTAATGTCTTCTCTTGACACGTTTCTTTCAACCACTTTTTCTTGACCGTTCATGTCTCTTCGCATTAAATGACCTCGTTTTTCTCGAGGCTCTTTTCCCTTATATATAGTTTTCTTTTCCCCTCCTTTTCATCTTTTAGTTTGTCTCTGCAATTTTTCTTTGATTCTCTCCTTCCGCAATTTGCGCTCCTGCTTCTGCAAAGCTTTTCTTCATCCTTTCTAGCGCTGTTTTTAATCTCCAATCTTCCATCCATTCCCATCTTGATAAATGGCTTCCATCGGTCGTGGATACAAAACTTCTTTTGAAGAAGTTCAACGAAGTTGCTCGAGAAGGGTTTTACTCTGTCAACCATTCCCGATCAAGAACCCTCATCCATTCTTTTCGTAAATCTTTTCTCCGATCATCAATGTGATGATCAAAAGACTATAGTCTCGCTCGGTCGACTTCTCGCGGGACTTCCTATTCCCTTGTACAATCTCGAGTTGCCTTTATTTTATGAAATTTTGGCTCATGAAAAATTCTCTCGGGCTGTTTATCAATTAAGTGGCGATTGTATTCGCTTTGATGCTTGAGTTCGCGAACCGTGGTGCAGGAAAAGGATCTTTATACCCTAACCTTGCGAAATCCCAAATTATGAGACTTGGAAATAGGCGTGGAGAAATACACTTTGTGGAAAATTTTTTCGAAAATTACTCGGTGATAACTATGGTGAATGCGAGATCTCGATGGGGCATTCGCCTGAAGAAAAAGGATAATGTCCCTGAAGATAAATTACTCATGCAAGACATTGATTGGCACCTGGCAATAATACCTCTCCTCGTCATTCCAAAGATGAGAAATGGTGGGTCGTACTTCTGATCTTAAATGGTCCTTACATCGCGGGCTCGCATATTCTTCTGCGAATCTCGCAGGATATCATCCTTGGGAATTCAAATGGCACGAGAAGAAGAAAGAGGTATGTTTCGACTTTAAATTTGGCTTTCGTAATTTTCTTTCTATAATTCTTGAGTTTGTGAAATCTTTCGGATAGCCGAGAGTTGAAAAGAAGCTACAAAAAGGATCCGTCGGAGGATACTCGACATTGCTTCGATAAACTACGAGTGAAGTAAGAATCACTTCCTTTCTTCTTATTTAAAACCATATTGTTGCCTCTGTTTCTTATCTTTACGCGTATGCGAAGGTTGAAGTTGAAGAAATTATTGCTGCGAAGACTAAAAGTAAGGGTAAAACTGTCGCTCGCAAGGGTAAATCCTCTGCCCCCTTAACTAAGAAGCGAAAGGTCCAATCCTCTTCTCGCCTTAGCTCAAGCTCTGAATCTTCTGACGAGGATAACCATGAATCGAATCCTTCTCTCGCCAAGAAGATTCCATCGACGATTCTTCCATGGATCAATTATCCAAGATCTTCTCGATTGTTTCCAAGGAATGGGAGATGCTCCCCTAGCTTCTCTTTGTGGGGCTCTCGCAAACGTGTGTAATGCTGCTTTACTGGAAGGCAATAATTCATTCAATGGAGTCTCTAGAGTTGTGTCTCCTGACCTTTTGAATGCACTTGGATCTCTGGTATGTGTACAGGCATACTTCCCTGCTAACTTTAAATTGTTTAGTATATATGTTTTAATGATTTTTCTATCTTCTTTTATAGGTTGGAAGATCTTCCTTTGTAGTTGCCTCAGACCTTGAGAGAAGACGCAACAATCTTGAAAAGAAGAATTTGCAATTGAGCAAGAAGATTCAAGAATTAGAGACAGAAGGCTGCGTCATCTCGCGATAAAGACGAGAGAATTCAAAAGTTAAACACCGAACTTAACTCCCAAAAGGATAAGGTGTCCACTCTTCAAAACGCCAATCAGCAACTTTATGGTATAAAATTTTTCCTCCTTTCACTATTTTTATTTTATCGGTCGCATATTGCTACCTAACTTATTACTTTCGCAGATGTATATAATCTCTCCGATGAGGCTATCCTTCTCCATACATTTCCCGATCCTATGGATAATAACCTTCTTCTCGCTCACCTCAACGACTCTTTAAGTAGTTCATCAAACAAAATTAACTCCCTTTCATTAAATGAACTTCAGACCAAATATCGTCTTTTAGAAATTGAACATAGATCTGGTTTAAGTCTTTGCCAACCAATTTAAACGAATGTTTCTCGAGTCCAATAAAGAAATCAAAATTTTGAGGAAGAAAATTAGCGACCTTATAGATGATAAAGATCGCATTGCTAACAATGGTGCACAGGCATTAGCAACATTTCAAAAATCTCTCCTTGAACTACAAATTGAACGGGATGAATTGCTTCGCCAGAACTCCTTGCTTAGTGAGCGAGAAGATCAAATTCGTTCCCTCCTTGTTATAAATAGTGACGATGAATTCGCACTGGGCTGCGAAAGTTTTAGATAATGCCGGGAATAACTTAGGTGTTGATGTTAGTCTTCACGTAGAGCATACTTCCTTGATTAAAGATATGATATCGATAGAGAAGGTTATTTATTACACCTTACTACTTCTTACTTTTGTAGTATTGCTTGTAAATTATTAACTTGTTGTTACTTATTTGCGAGAATCCGAGAAGAGACTTCGAGGTTAGAATTAGGGATCTTGAATCGAGAAAGAACAACTCGCCGGGAATTTTCCAACGAGAATTGAAGAACTTGAATCGAAAAACAACGACTTGCGAAGAGTCTCTCCCCTCCGTAATAATAAGTATTCCAAGTTGAAGAAACAATTTGAAACGACAGGTGGAGAACTTTAATAATGATGCCGTTCGTTTTCGCAATGGAGCCATGGAGTATGTTTGTAAACACCAGAACATCCCTTTGCATACATATCCTCGGCTTCTTGAAAAGGTTCGAGAATCTACTGTCTCGATGTTTCGATAGTGAAGGCGAAGAAGAAAATTACGCGATGAGAATAATAAATCGAAGAATCGGATGAAGAAGAAGAATCACCAAAGATATAATTCTTTTTGTTTTCTTTTCTTTTGCGTGTAATATCTCGTACATTCTTTGTATCTTTGTTATAGTGAACTCTTTTTCATGAATTCAATCTTCACTCCCCTTTTTTGGTAGTTCTTCCTTGTAACATAATTGGCTAACATTATTAATGTATAACTCTTTTCGTCAGAAGATGAATAACAATATTCCATCTTTTCCATTCCCATACTTGCCTCTGATATTTATCTTCTGATGGAAGAAGTTAGTTATCCTCATGTATTTTGTTGGATAATAATTTTAATGTTGCTAAAATGTATGGCTGCGACGAGGTCGCAGATATCTTTATGAATTGAGAATGCTATCTCATCAGAAATAATTTTATGAATTGAGAATGATTTTTACTCAGTCATCATCATCTTTGCATTGTCTTCTTCACTGATGTCGAATTTTGTATTGCGACGAGGTCGCAGGCATCTCCATGAGTGAAGAAACCTACTTTTCTCGTCTTATCATTTCGGTAGTCTTTATTTTATCTCTTCTTGTGGCGACAAGGTCATGAGACCGCCTTTACATTTTCATGCAATGGCTCATTGACCTTGCCTTATCAATTTTGTGTGGTCTTCCCGAGTTAGACCTCCCTAATTAGAGGTCTTCCCTGCCACCTTTTATGGCGACAAAATCGCAGACGTCCTTACACTTGCATGTAAAGACCCATTGATCTTGTCTTATCATTTTCCAAGTATTTTTGCCTCTGCAGGATGTTTTAGTTGCGACAATATGACAGGCCTAGATATCCTTGCGAACATAAAGTCCCATGACATTGCCGTCGTGCGACGAAATCGCAGGACGTCCGTACACTTTCGTGTAAAGACCCATTGATCTCGCCTTACCCTCGCGTTAGTATTATTGCCTCTGCAGGATCATTGCACAAATATGACAAGCCTAAGTCTCCTTGCGAAAACAAAGCCTCATGACATTTGCGTCTGTTTTGACACCCCCCCCTAACGGAGAGCGTCGCCCTTATCATCTCCCCGGTTGCCCCTTCAAGGAGGCGAAACATCGGCCATACAAGACTAGCTCCTCCCATCCGGTCTTAACAACAACCAGTTGTTTTCGCAGCCTCTTATCCCTTATACCTATATGGTTTATGGTTACGAGACTGCACCCTAAGTGGAGTTTTCTTCGGGCGAGTGCAACGCATGCCAAGACTTGCCAAGAATGGCCGGGGTAGGTTCATCCATCCAGGGCACTCAGCTCAACCGTGTACCTCGGCGCCTTGAGCATGCGCGACTCCTAGGAAGAGACCCTCGGTCGCCCAACCGGGGTATAACCTACATATATAGTTGGGAATCCAAGGTACCTCTTAGGATAGGCTTTCATGGGCCCCAAATTTCCATGACTCGGGCTTCGGGAGCGGTGTAACCTTCCCCCGAGCCATGTCGAGAGATACCCCCATTATGACGCACTTTAGGTCTTACATTTGCCTCTTACGAAATGTTATTCGCGAACTAGGGTGTACGCCATAAAGGTTCGTCCCATTCTTTTACTTATTCATATTTGTTAAATCATTCAATCATTCAAGTTTCATTATTTGTCGATTCTTGTTTTGCGAAGTATTCGCACAATTCTGTATTTTCATTTTTCTTTCTTAATTGAATTCCCATATACTCTTGGCTGCGAGATTCTCGCACATCATTACTTCAATTGCTACTTTTTCTCCTGTTTTTGTTGATTATTCACTTCTTATGCCTTTTGCTCCTCATATCCTTTGCTTCTTTATTACCATAATATTCGCCTGTCTCTAGGCATTCATCTCGCGAGGTATGTTCAGTCCTTACTTCTATGGCATCCACCATCAATTTTTCCTTTCTCTGCTCATCTCTCACATGTTGTTTCCAACCTTTTCTTTTGGCATTCCTTTCTTCGTGACTTTCTACATCTACTTCATGACATTGTTGCGACTCCTTCCAATCTCCCTGTATAATACCAATGCCATTTGGATGTGGGAATTTAATACATTGATGATACGTTGACGCGACTCCCAAGATTTCATGAAGCCATGGCCTCCCAATCAGCGCATTGTATGGAGATTCCACGTCAACCACACAGAATAAAATATCAGTTGATAATCCTTGTAGAGGTATTCTCATGTGAACCTCTCCCTTTGGTTTGTTTGCGGTGCCGTTAAAGCCATATATCTTGTATGTAGAGGGGATCAAATCCTCATCTTTTCCTCCCATCGTCTTGTAAGTATGGTAGAAGAGAATATTCACCGAACTTAGGTGTCGATTAAGATTCGGTTGATCGCCCGGCAAAGCACGCCTCATCATCTTCTCCATCAACTGGTTTCGGGTTAATCTCTAGTTTCACAACCAACGGGCTATCATGTGTTTCTCTTCCTTTTGGCACTTCATCTGCAGAGAAAGAAATAGTCTTCAGTGCCACTTTTCTAATGCGTCGTTCTCGCCAAAGCTCATTATTTCTTTATCATCGGCATCTCTCGCAAAGACTCTCCGAGCACGTTGTCATGAAAATCTTCGATTGTGCGATAAGAGTGGACGATAGAGTTGCAATTCAAATTTTTGGCTTTCGTTCCGATTTCTATCACAAATGTTTCCTTTCCTTTCGCCGACAGCATTACATGTGCATTTCGGTGGTGGTGGTAATGTCCGGCCTTTTTCTTCTCCTTTTAGAAAGTGATTGACTTCCCCGATCAATCATCCCGAGAATAATTCTCTTTATGTTTCTACAATCGTTTGTTTGATGCCCATGGAAGCGATGGTAAGAACAAAACTCATGACTTCTATCGCCCGGGCGGTGGTTCCATTCCAACATTCCAAGGTGCTTGGTACATTTTCCATCACAAGTATAGCTTCCCGAGATCTTTTCAACGCTAGCATTCGGTGGAGGCATCTTAATTTGTTCCCATCTTGTTCTATGGCTTCTCTCGCCCTCCACGGTTATTTTGTCTTCGTCCACCATAAGTTTCTTGCACATGATCTAGCCTCCGAATCTTATTATTCTTTATTACGGTTGTAGTAATTCCTTTCACGTTCAAACTCTTCTTGATCATGGCTTCCCATGGCTACTATCTTCTGCTTGTCCCTCATCGGCTCTCCTTGCTCTTGTCCTTGCGAAGTGCTCGCCATTTGTATTGATGAATCGAGGTAACAAGCTTGCGTTCGAGCATTCGAGTTTGTGTTCGCGATGGATAAGAATTCATTTCATTCTGTCTTTCTTCTAAGGCGATATATTCTTCTGTAATTCTCGCAGATTCGCCATCGTGATTGTATTTTTGACTCTAAAAATTTGAATGTATAACAAGTTAGTCGCAAAGAGAGCATTCACAAATGAGAGGATGAGATATCTCTCCTCAACCCGTCCCGCCATTTCGCTACACATGGTTCTCCATCTTATTTTCAATCGCCTTAAGCTCTCGCCAACCCTTTGTTTCAACCCGAACACATCTTCAATACACAGTCGTGAAGAATTGTTACTTATGTATGCTCCTAGGAATGTGGCTTGTAAATGATTAAATGATGTGATTGTGTTCCTTGGTAGACTTTCAAACCACTTTAGTGCCTCTCCTATTAAGCTTGACGCGAAATATTTGCACAATATGGCATCATGATTCTCCCATTGTAACATACATCTCATATAAGCCTTAATATGTTGTATCGCACAGTTGTTCCATCAAAGATGTTGGTTAATGCGGGTAAATTGCACTTAGGAGGTATTCCTCCCATCTCGTACTTCTAACGTGAAGGGATTCTTCGCGGCACGCAATGGCTTCATCTAACTTGTCTCCTTCCTCCTTCCCTTCTATTATTCAAGTAATCCTCTCATTTCAGCCTGAGTTCTCTTAAGATTTGTTCATTTGCCTCAGAATTTGATTCTCTTTGGTCTTTTTAGCTCTGCTTCTCTCCTTCTTCGCTCGTGCCTATTTTGACCTTCCTGCTCGTTATTTTCTCCTCTTCTTTCCTCGCGCGCTCTTCTTCGTTTCTTTCGTCAATTCGCACGCCATTATATCGGTTGTTCTCTCTTCTTGGTTGCCTCTCGGCTCTCATCATCTGCACCCTCTCATATTCTTCATTAATATTTCTATTGGTACGATTTTGCTCCCTTCTTCTTTCTCGCGGTTGTCATGGTTATTCTGCCGGATTGCTTCTTCCATCTCTTGATTTTCCATTTCTGCTCTCATTCTTTCTCTTTCGCGAGCTAGTCGCGCTTGTTCAATGTAGTGTCTCTCAATGTCATCTTCGATCTCTCGGTTTCTTCTCAATTCTTCTCTCCCATGCAAGATTATTCTCCCTTCAGCAGCTGGGTCATTCAATTCTTGGAGTTGCATGTTTCCTTGATTTTCCCTATTCCGCTCATTTTGAAGATTTTCGGGCTGAGGAATATAACGATCTTCTATTTCTTCTCTTCTCTCGCCATGATCTATATTCGGATTTTGTGTTTCTTCATTGGTGCTTTCTGTTGGTAAAACTCTCCTTCTTTCTTCTCCATTCGATCTTGAACTTGATCTCATTCTACTTCTAGATCTCCTATTTTGCAACCTCATGTTTTCCATCCTCAATTCATGGTTCTGTCTTGTCAAGTTTGCTCGTTCCTCTGCCTCTAGCCGTCTCTCCTCGTGTATTGTTTGTCTCAATCTTTCTAATCTTTGCGATTTCTTCGTTACCTGGATTCATTTCTCCATTCATTTCTTGCTCTCCTCCTCCTTGTCCATTGTTCACCAACTGCTGCTCCTCTTCTCTCTCGTCTTCAGAATCAGATCTCCAAGTATGTACACTTACTCTATCATAATCCTCGGCCGTGTTCGCTACGGGGGAGATTGGTGGCTGATTTTGATCTTCTCCATCATTTCTCCTATTCATCCTTGATGATTCTCATTTCATTCCTCCTTTCTCCAAACCCAAGTCTCCCACTTCTTCTTACAATCGTTGGTTGCCCTTGTACATTTCTTCTTCTAGCCATTTTTCTTTTCCAATGAATTTTTGAGTATCTTCTCCAAATCTTTTTTTTCTGTTAATCCAAATTCCTTCCAATTTCTACGTCAATCTTTGCACAGTTCCCTGTTTCTAGCGCATATGTAGTAGCAGGATTTCCCACACTACACCCCTCACTATATTTTGGTTAATTAGTCCATTAGAAGATGTATGATCAAGAACATTTATTGATTGAATTCATAAAGTGTTTACACGGAAAATAGAATTACACTTAGAAGTTAAAGTGCTCTTAAACTTTCTCTCTCCTAATGACTTGCCTAACAATTCTAAAAAGATCTCTCTCTCTTCTGAGACTCACTCGACCCTTTATATAGGGTAATACATAGTGGATGACAGACTAAGCTATCCTTTATTTTCGGGAATATCTCGCGAAGTGTCGCTTGATGTACAACTATTCAATCTCGCGACACTTCTTATCCTCGCCGGGTTCCACGTCTTTCGGCTATTTTGCGTGTCGTTATTTCCCATCGCGTCGTTTATTTTAGTTTCCTGCGACTCCCTCGCGGTACCGTCGTTTATTGATCCCGCGAGCCCTATGCATTGCGATATTATGATCCTACAGTGGTGTTGCTGTTTTGAGAAGGGTGTGCTGTTGTGATAATGGTACAAATTTGTGAGAAATGGTTGCAGTTTGTGGCTTGAACTGGAACAACATTAGATGTATGCTAGGATTGAACTGCAAGAGTGTTGGTGGTGTTATTTCAAGCAGCTGTTGCAGTGGTGCAATCAAATACTCAGGGAAGCAATGAATTGTTTAAGCTCAGCTGCAGGTGGTGGTCATTGTGAAGCATGAGAAATACAATAGGTAAAGATTAATGGATTTGTGTTGGCTGGTGCTCTTGCTTTGAGAATACGGAGCTGAAATGCTCAGGATTGAATGGAGCTGTGTAGTGCAGTTCATGGAGGATAAGTTGCAGGTGCAAATATAGCTGCAATTAGGCCATGGGTTCTGGTATAGCTGAGAAAGGCAAGAAGCTACTAGTTGAAAGGAGCTGTAGAGTTGCAGTAGGAGAATGTGTGCGGCTTCATTTGAATGAGTGCAATGGAGTTCTTTGCATGGAGATGTAGCTGCAATTTGGAATAGAGTGGTGGTGAAAATGGAAGGATGGTTAAATTGAATTGCAGACTAAGGTGGAGTTGAAGCCAAAAATGGAGGTTGCAACTGAGATGTCAGTGGGTGAATTGGTGTTGATTCTGCAAGTTTGAGATGAGTCTAGGAGCTACAGCTGATGTTAATGGGAATAGCAGGTGGAACTGGTAATGCACATGCACTGTGAGATGGTGATGATGGATCTGCTAGTGTTGGCTGAGATTGAATGCTCTAGATGAATGTAAGGAGCTGGAACTGTGCAGTCTGAATGGTGGAGGTGTGCAATATGTAACTGATGCTGAACTTAAGTGGCAGAATGATTATTCTTGCAGCTGGAGTATTGTATAGAGAAGCACATGGGGTTTGAATAGAAAACAAGAAGATGGAATTGTTACAGGGCATGACTCAGACTTGGCAGTTGCAGTGTTCAAGTGTTGCAGCTGAGCAAGAAGATGAATGGGATTGAGGCAAGAGATGTTGTGAACTATTGGTTTGTATTGGCTGAATTGATTGATGGTAATATGCTGTGAAAGCTACAGAAGGTATAGCCATCATGGCTGGTGATGCACAATGATCATGGTGGAACAGCTCAGGCCTGTGCACTGGCCTAGAAGGCTAGAACCAAGTCAGCTGAGTTAGCATCTGACTCAGGTCTGACTAGACCACCTGACTCATATGACTCGGTTCTGACTCAGTGATTTGACTCGGTCTGACTTTGACCGATTTGACCCGTTGACCGGTGACCGGGCAGACTTTGCCGGTCACCTGAGATGTTTGACGGCGACTTTTCCGGCCAAGTTCCGGCCATAATCCCAGTTTTCCGGTGACCCGTTTTGGACCCAAAAATTCCAGAAGATATGTTTTCACACATGGGTTTGGTGGACCACTTGGAGATGGGTTTTGAGAAGATTTGACCTAAATTTGGAAAGAGTATCCTTTTGGAATGGGAGAAGCATATAAATAGAAAACTCTTTCTCAAAACCTATATATCTCCATTAGGGGAGAACTCATATTTTTGGTTCTAGGGTTTAGAAACATGATAGGTTTTCTCTTCCTTCTTGTTATGAACTCCTATGCCATGAGTAACTAAGTTTTTATTATTGGTTGAAGATGTAGTTGGATTTTGCAACCAAGTTATGATTTTTATGAATTAGTTTTCTCTCAATATTATAGTTTGATTTCTACGGGTTATAATAATTGCATGATTGACGTATTGCAATATGATTGAATGTTTGTTTAGTTAAGTCTAGAATTGATTGAACTCACATCCATATCTATAGTTATTTTAGGGTTCATCATCGAGCGATAATGATGCGTGTCGTACCACAACAAATTAATTAATACTTTACTACCTAATTAACAAGTAATATAGGGTAGTCAAGGTCGATCCCACGAGGAGCACGAGATTCTAGTTGTAAAAATTGTCACGAAAGGGGGTGAAAATAAACAAAGCAATTAAAAGATAAAGTTGAAAGCAATAAGAGAGACGAGATCAAGGAATCCTTCTTCGTTACGAAACAATGAATCAAGTTATGTTCTCTTCTACTTGTTATTAGTCACATATTATCACCAACCGTAGGATAGCAGGTCCGCTTAGCTAGCCCCAAAATCCCTAATTTCACTGAGTAACAGGTCCGCTTAGTTATCAGATTCTATTCAAAAGAACCACCTTGAGGTTCGCTTACAAGATGTAATTCCCTGAATGCATTAAGATTTATGAATTTAGGTTTAGTACTAGTAGTTAAACTCGGTTCGCTTGGTTCACTTTCTAGCGTTGTTTCTACACACAATTGCTCCACGGAATCCCTCCGCAAGGTCTCGTGTTTGCTACTTATGTAAAGAGTCAAGAAACGATTACTTATCTCCTAACTTTCACTAGCTTTAGATTAAATCAACAAATCAATTTAGCATGCATTCTAAACAATCTATCAATCAATCATGAATGTCTTTAAGATCATTCCTATTAGTAAAAACAAACGATAATCATGTGAAAACTTCAAGATAGAATTAAAAACAAAAACTCAAATCATATTAAGAACTAGGAATTCATCCTCAATCAATAAAATTAACTACTCATGTTAAAGAGTTCACACAAAGAATAAGAAAAGAAAAGAATTGTGTGTGTAGAGAGGTGTAAAAGATATGTAGAGAGAGATGTGTAGAAGTTGTAGAAAACTTCTCTATTTATAGGCTTCAAAATTCTCCAAATCTTCCAAGGAATAGAATCCTTTTCCTTTTGCAATTCAATTTCCAATTCCAAGCTTTTCTCAACTCTTCCACCTTCTCTTTCCAAATTTGAGTCCAATTCTCCATCCAATTCCTAGCCCAAGTCTTCACACCCATGAGAGAAGTCCATAGAAAATTCTGGAATTTTTGCTCGCCGGAAAACTGGGATTGTGTCCGGAATCCGGCCGGAATAGGTCACCGCCGGTCACCTGGAAAGTCTGTCCGTCAAGTGAATATGCGACGGAATATTCCGTCAGTCCACCGTTAGGACTGACGGTCAAACGTCAGTCAACCGGGTCAAGTCAGAGAGGAGTCAGACTCTGAGTCAGCGGTCTTAGTTGGCTGAGTGGTCTTATTCGCTGGGTCAGATCGCTGAACTGAATCGGTTATCGGGATCGTGAGTCAACTCGCCAGAGAGGAAATTTGGCCGAGTTCTGTTCAATTACAGGACTTTCCGGCCAATTTCAGGCCTCTACTTTCTTCACCTGCTAAGAATCCTAACATTCATCTATTCATTCAGGAATTCATTCAATTGCAAAGCTTCAAGTCGTTACCAGCTCTTCACAGTTCACAATCACTATACTCAGCTCATCTTTCTCTCGAGCTTTGACACTGGCAGCACTCAATCGATTATCTTCACAACCCATCGAAGTATTCTCATTTCTGCCAACACGAGCTCGTCATCATCATTATCATTCCTGAGCTCCATTGCTTATCTCGTAAACCCCTGTCATCCTCATCAAATCTTCAATCGATACATCAATCCCCCGTTTGAACGTCGACCATCTTCTCTTCTCGATTCGAATCGGCTCGACCACGAGATCCATCTACTCGCTCGATCTACTCTGCTTGACCGAAACATTGATTCGATTGGGCAACAACAACCCTGAGTCTTCCTAACACCAACAGACTCTATCGATTTTCTCGATCTGTTCTCCTGGTTCACAACAGCGGCAATTTTAACAACACCGAAACCCATCTCTATGTTCTTCAGTTCATGGCCATCTCCCTGTAAATCTTGATTCAATCTCTCGGTTCTCAACAACAGCAGCCATCGATCCCCTCTCGAAACAGCAAAACCTAATTCGAACTTGATAACAGCAGCCATGACTCTGTGTATCGATTTCACCTTCTCTTCTCTCCTTGCCCTGAGTTCGATCTCTCTCACAGCAGCAGATACTGCTTTTCTCCCTCGATCTCTCACAGCAGCAGATACTGCTTTAAATTCAGGTGAAAATGAATGTGAGAAATTGATTTTAGGGTTGAAATGATTTGGGTGGATAATTACACCCCAGGGATAGGTACCACCCTCTAAATGATAAGGGCCATCCTACTTGGAAACCCCTTAACCTCTGCTGGCCTGGCTGTAGTACTCCTCCAAATTGGGTCGCCCCTTAACCTCAACTGGGCTCCATATATCAATCGCCTGTAAAGTGACCTTTTTGCCCTTTTGGCTCAAATTGGGTGATTTCTTCTTCTTTTCCTCCGTGCGACTCCAAAGTAGCTATAAAACTCAAAACAAGCGTAAAATACATAATTTACAAGAAAAATAGCAAAGAAAGCATAAACTACTAGATAGTAAATTAGGTGTATTCTACACCTATCAAATTCCCCACACTTAGACTTTGCTAGTCCTCGAGCAAATCAAACTAAAAACTCACAACTTCAAAGATCACGCGTCACAAGCATCCAAAAAGTTATGAGGACATAGAGTTTCTGCATGCTAGTAATAAGAAGTTAGAAATACTAAAGAACATATTCTCGTTCTTAATTGTTGAGTGAGAAATAACCACACCATAATGAGAGAATGCGTGTTTGAGAAACGATTAATAAGCATTTCGCCTCGACTTCTGCCTCACCAAAATGGATTTTATGATAATTGCACTCAAAAAGACGGCTTTTTTATGGTTCTCACATGTGTGCAGGTAGGAATGAAGAGAGAATTCCCGCAACACGTTGAATGGTGGGAAGGATAACTTAGAAATATTTTAAAAACCCACATCTTTTAATATTTTGAAAAACCATTTTTCCGACGATCTCTACGAAAGGAAATCAACCATTATTATCGAGGATGAGTTTACTTACTTACCTTCACATCCGATCGCCAATTATGATAACACCACTCTCACGGCATCCAATAGAAACGTCTTCCGCTCCTCGTCTTGATCTTCTTGTTCTTCGTCTTTGGTTTCAACTATTGATGATAAACCCTTGAATTTCATAAATCCTTAACAATTTGTAACTCTTTTTACCTTAAAATCCTTGTCGCTTGAAACTACCTTATAAATTTTCCTTCCCCACGGCTTATTAACAAAACAAATATTTCTCTTGTTTTTCTTTTTTTTTTTTTTTTTTTTTTTTTTTTTTTTTTTTTATTTTCATCTTATTTTCTTTTCTTTTTTTTTTTTTCAAAACAAGAGAAATTAAATACAAAAATAAACCATGGCCGTGGGAGAAGTATTTTACCGCTTGATTCTTCACAACTTGTATCGTCTTGAAATCATAAACTTCAAAAATTCTCACCTTTTTACTTTTCTTTGCTTTCATGAATAAGTCTTCATACTTGAATATAAAATTACCTCATTGTATTGTAAGTCCCCAACTTATATGTAAAAATCCGCTCATTTGTATGTTGCTTTACTTGTATTTGAAATTTGCTCTTTTTCTCGTTCCGTTGCTTGTAAACCTTAAACTTTTCCAACTTTCCTTGTAGATTTTGATGTCGCTCCTTGTTGATGATGAGAGTGTTTCTATGGATCCTTTGTTGTCGCGAGAGAGAATGGTGCTAACCGCAAATCGAACTACAAGAAGGAAGCTTTCATCCATGGACGTCACCCTCATGATTGACAAAATTAGCACTCAAGAGATCAAAGAGTAGTGCTTCTATTGGTGGGAGGTTGGGTAGCTCACCATTCTACCCGGAATTTACGTACGGTGACACACACTCAAAAGAAGCTCTTTAGTAGATGGAAGAATTTCTGGTCGGTGCCTCTCATGATATGAATACGGGTAGTCTCCACTAATGATTGATCAGCAACTCTAATAACGCATTTCTCCCTGCACCAAATTCGCATCACCGGCATGATTAAATCCATTATTTAACACTCAAACAAACAAGAAATTCGAATGTAGTTCTCTAACATTTCCAAGTTCAATTATGTCGGTCAAAGTCTCTATGTAAACATACCTAGAAGTATGCTAGTGACTCTAAAATCTTTAAAAGTTGAAATTTTTAAGTAAAACTTTTTTTTTCAAAATTTTTCAATTTTTTTGTAATTTTTGTTTTAAAAAACATGCTTAACCACTCCCCCACACTTAAACTTTACATTGTCCTCAATGTAATTGAATCCTCCTAGTAAGATCAAGGTGGGAAATTTTAACATGATAAGAAACAAGAAAAAGAAATAACAAAAAGCAAAAAGATAAGAAATACAAAACCGATGGGTTGCCTCCCATTAAGCGCTTGTTTTAAAGTCGACGGCCCGACTTGGCTCTTGCGAGATTCATTCCCCATATACTAACAATCGAAAAATTTGAGGATCCACCCATAATACCTGTTTTGCAAACAATAACTCCATACAAATGTTAGCACAAGAAAACAATAGTGAAATTATCGCTCGATAGAAATTTCCCCCACACTTATTCTCGTCCACACTCGGAAGTGTATAAAGAACATAGAATTTGGGAACGTCCATGTATTCCTCTTGGCAAACCTGCATAGTGTTAGCATCAAGTGTTTCCAATGGTGGATATTTAGAAACAAAATCATCCAAAAATACTTTCGAAGCACATACATTCAAACCAATAAGAGGTGAAGGAGAAGAATCAATATGCAAAGGGTTAGACAAACCTTGCACAATTTCTTGTATTATAGAATCCTCTTCATCCTTAAAAAATTCAAGTGAATCACTTACCTCTTGTATATCGTGGTCCTCTATTAAACCTTGCAACCATTCTTCGTCGTTTTCTACCTTAACCAAAGTTTTGGCATCATTAAAATCATTGGCTAGTTCAATTGGGTCTTCCAAAAAATCAATGAATGTGGTTTCATCCTCTAGAATCATCTCTTCAACATTCTCATCATCGGAATCGGGCCATTCTTCCCTCATATAATCTTCCTCGGTATAAATTTTAAAATCTTCTTGTGCGGGTGTTACTTTGTTAAGAGGCAAGTGATATCCAAACTCCTCCTTTTGAATAGGTGAAGGATCGTTATTATGATCCGGAGTTGGAATAACTTCCTCATCGTCGGAACATTCATACACTTCCGCGGACTCCCATCTTTCCTTAAGAAATTTTTGCCAAGCAATAAATGCATCTTCCTCAAGCTCGTCCTTTTGAATAGGTGATTGATCATTATTAAGATCAAGGCTCGAGTAATCTAGCGTCATCAAAAGTTTCTAAAGGTTGGTTAAGTTGTTCGTATATTTTCTCCGAATTCCTTTGAATTTCTCGATGTGATTCTTGCATCTTTTGTTGAAGATCCTCAATCATGGCAGACATCTTATCCGCAAAACTAGATAATTTCTGATTATAAACAAAACTATCCTCCCATCCTTGTGATTGTCCACTTACATACCCGTCATAAGGTTGTTGATATGTATGAGAATATCCATAATGTTCTGTAGGAATTTGATCATAGCCATAAGATTGGTTTTGATTGTATCCTAAGGATGGTTGGAAGTTGTCATAATGTTGAGGTTGAAAACCGTATTGATTGTTGTAATATGCTTGCTCTTGTCCACCGTACATGGAAAACCGGCACCTGAAATAAGATTCAAAAACTTAGTTAGATACGGTATAGAATCCAACAAAGCAAAAATAAAGCAAAAAGTAAAAAGAAAACAACTAAAATCATCCGTTGCTCCCCGGCAACGGCGCCAAAATTTGATGCGTGTCGTACCACAACAAATTAATTAATACTTTACTACCTAATTAACAAGTAATATAGGGTAGTCAAGGTCGATCCCACGAGGAGCACGAGATTCTAGTTGTAAAAATTGTCACGAAAGGGGGGTGTAAAAAGCAAAAGAAAATAAACAAAGCAATTAAAAGATAAAGTTGAAAGCAATAAGAGAGACGAGATCAAGGAATCCTTCTTCGTTACGAAACAATGAATCAAGTTATGTTCTCTTCTACTTGTTATTAGTCACAGATTATCACCAACCGTAGGATAGCAGGTCCGCTTAGCTAGCCCCAAAATCCCTAATTTCACTGAGTAACAGTCCGCTTAGTTATCGATTCTATTCAAAAGAACCACCTTGAGGTTAAACACAAGATGTAATTCCCTGAATGCATTAAGATTTATGAATTTAGGTTTAGTACTAGTAGTTAAACTCGGTTCGCTTGGTTCACTTTCTAGCGTTGTTTCTACACACAATTGCTCCACGGAATCCCTCCGCAAGGTCTCGTGTTTGCTACTTATGTAAAGAGTCAAGAAACGATTACTTATCTCCTAACTTTCACTAGCTTTAGATTAAATCAACAAATCAATTTAGCATGCATTCTAAACAATCTATCAATCAATCATGAATGTCTGTAAGATCATTCCTATTAGTAAAAACAAACGATAATCATGTGAAAACTTCAAGATAGAATTAAAAACAAAAACTCAAATCATATTAAGAACTAGGAATTCATCCTCAATCAATAAAATTAACTACTCATGTTAAAGAGTTCACACAAAGAATAAGAAAAGAAAAGTGTGTGTAGAGAGGTGTAAAAAGATATGTAGAGAGAGATGTGTAGAAGTTGTAGAAAACTTCTCTATTTATAGGCTTCAAAATTCTCCAAATCTTCCAAGGAATAGAATCCTTTTCCTTTTGCAATTCAATTTCCAATTCCAAGCTTTTCTCAACTCTTCCACCTTCTCTTTCCAAATTTGAGTCCAATTCTCCATCCAATTCCTAGCCCAAGTCTTCACACCCATGAGAGAAGTCCATAGAAAATTCTGGAATTTTTGCTCGCCGGAAAATCGGGATTGTGGCGGAATCCGCCGGAATAGGTCACCGCCAGGTCACTGGAAAATACGTCCGTCAAGTGAATATGCGACGGAATATTCCGTCAGTCCACCGTTAGGACTGACGGTCAAACGTCAGTCAACCGGGTCAAGTCAGAGAGGAGTCAGACTCTGAGTCAGCGGTCTTAGTTGGCTGAGTGGTCTTATTCGCTGGGTCAGATCGCTGAACTGAATCGGTTATCGGGATCGTGAGTCAACTCGCCGAGAGGAAATTTGGCCGAGTTACGTTCAATTCTGAGGACTTCCCGGCCAATTTCAGGCCTCTACTTTCTTCACCTGCTAAGAATCCTAACATTCATCTATTCATTCAGGCATTCATTCAATTGCAAAGCTTCAAGTCGTTACCAGCTCTTCACAGTTCACAATCACTATACTCAGCTCATCTTTCTCTCGAGCTTTGACACTGGCAGCACTCAATCGATTATCTTCACAACCCATCGAAGTATTCTCATTTCTTCCAACACGAGCTCGTCATCATCATTATCATTCCTGAGCTCCATTGCTTATCTCGTAAACCCCTGTCATCCTCATCAAATCTTCAATCGATACAACAATCCACTGTTACGAACGTCGACCATCTTCTCTTCTCAGATTCGAATCAGCTCGACCACAGATCCATCTACTCTGCTCGATCTACTCTGCTTGACCGAAACATTGATTCGATTGGGCAACAACAACCCTGAGTCTTCCTAACACCAACAGACTCTATCGATTTTCTCGATCTGTTCTCCTGGTTCACAGCAGTGGCAATTTTAACAACAGAAACCCATCTCTATGTTCTTCAGTTCATGGCCATCTCCCTGTAAATCTTGATTCAATCTCTCGGTTCTCAACAACAGCAGCCATCGATCCCCTCTCGAAACAGCAAAACCTAATTCGAACTTGATAACAGCAGCCATGACTCTGTGTATCGATTTCACCTTCTCTTCTCTCCTTGCCCTGAGTTCGATCTCTCTCACAGCAGCAGAATCTTTGCTTTTCTCCTCGATCTCTCACGGCGGCGAATCTTGCTTTAAATTCAGTGAAAATGAATGTGAGAAATTGATTTTAGGGTTGAAATGATTTGGGTGGATAATTACACCCCGGGGATAGGTACCACCCTCTAAATGATAAGGGCCATCCTACTTGGAAACCCCTTAACATCTGCTGGCCCGGCTTTAGTACTCCTCCAAATTGGGTCGCCCCTTAACCTCAATTGGGCTCCATATATCAATCGCACAGTAAAGTGACCTTTTTGCCCTTTTGGCTCAAATTGGGTGATTTCTTCTTCTTTTCCTCCGTGCGACTCCAAAGTAGCTATAAAACTCAAAACAAGCGTAAAATACATAATTTACAAGAAAAATAGCAAAGAAAGCATAAACTACTAGATAGTAAATTAGGTGTATTCTACACCTATCGAGATAACCTTGAATGAGTAGCATGATATGATTATGGTTTGTAGTGATACATCCTTGTAGTCATATGTAGAAATTGACCTTTGTCAGAATTGTTATGCGCAATGTATGACAATTGCATTGATTTGCCTATTTAAAACTTAATGCTCCTAGGAATTGAACTTAATTAGCACAAGGCGTTAGGTTATTCTTTAGGTAGAATTCACATACGCAGCTCTAATGTGTGTGTTAATGACTTAAGAAATTTACGGAGTATTCTTGCAATAAGGTATTCTAGGGCTTTTGATGATAGCGAGATTAAATATGAATTCTATTCATATATTCATAAACTTGTTTACAATTGAAGATGAAACCTTTACCCAATATTTCACATCCTTGATTTGCATGCTTTGTTTGCTTTTTGTTTATTTTTATTTACACAATCAGAAATTCTCCCGTGTTACTTATAAGATACCGAAACATATTGACAACCAAGACCTCTCTGTGGGAACGATCTTTTCTTGCCCTTGCTTCATTATATATTTTTAGTAGTAAGAAAGTGTAATTTATTTTTGTATCGGCTGACAACAGGTCAAATTTTGGCGCCGTTTTCGGGGAGGCAGCGGTTGTCACTTGTTTTTTCTTATTTTTGTTTTTAGTTTTGTTTTACTTTTTCTTATTCTTTGGTTCTTAACCGAGTTTTGAGAATCTCGTTTCAGGTACCAATTTCTATGGACGAAGAATATTGGAGCAATCAATACGTTTTTCAACCTCAACAATATGACAACTATCACCCTTACGGGGAGTATAATCAAAATCAATCCTTTGGTTATGATCAATACTCCACGTACCATTTTAGTTGTTCTCATACATTCCAACCTTCTTACGGTGGGTATGTAAGTGAGCAACCACAAGGAGGGGAGAAGTTGTATTCCTATTAATTTTTCCTCTAGTTTGGTAGATGAAATGCAACAATTTATGGTCAGCATGGAGTCAGTTCGTAGACAACCAAGCATGGAACCAGTTTCATCGACCGGATGTGCTCATAGTATGTTTTGCCCAATTTCTGATCGTGGTTATGATCATCCACCCATTGAAAGGGAATATAATTGGCCTAACAATACTGAAGTAAGTAATTCTACTTTTTCTTTGTCGAATGAGCTTTACCAACAAATGGAACACTATTTTCAAAATTTGGAAGGATCACTCCAAGAGCTTCAAAAAGGTGTTTCTACTTTAAGACAAGGCATTGAAGAATACAAAGAGGACATGCAAAATTCTGCGAAAGAACAATCTTTGGGAAGTGGTAGCCAATCTTATGTTGACTATGATAGTGATGATTATTATGAAAATACATCGTTTGAACCAATTTATGGTGGCAACCCCGAGGAGTGTACAATGGAGTCTTTTTGCGGTAAAGTTGATTGTGTTGAAAAGGACCAACCTTTGGAAATATTTGGTGACATTAGTGTAGTTGACTAAACTCTTGATCTTTATAATGATCAAACACCTATTCAAAAGGTACTTGAGTATGATGAAACTAGTGTGTTACCAAACTTTCTTGCAACAAGGTTTGAGTCTAATGAAGAGGAGTATGTTGAGAATGAGATCTGATTGACCAATATTGTGGAAGACCCAATTGAGCTTGCATATGATTGTAATGGTGATGTTAATGTCGAAACTTTGGTTAAGGCAAAAACGGATGAAGAATGGTTCCAAGGTTTGATAGAGGACCATGATATAAAAGAGGTGAATAATTCACTTGAGTTTTTCAAGGATGAAGAGGATTCCGTAATACAAGAGATTGTGCAAGGTTTATCTAAACCTTTGCCTATTGTTTCTTCTCCTTTACCTCTTATTGGTTTGAATGTATGTGCTTCGAGAATATTATTGAATGACTTTGTTTCTCGTTTTCCGCCATTAGAGATACTTGGTTCTCATACTATGCAGGTTATGGAACAAGAAACCGTGGAAGTACCCGACTTCTATATTCTTTA
Source organism: Papaver armeniacum (assembly GCA_023531295.1). Taxonomy (NCBI): domain Eukaryota; kingdom Viridiplantae; phylum Streptophyta; class Magnoliopsida; order Ranunculales; family Papaveraceae; genus Papaver; species Papaver armeniacum. The sequence goes on from JAJJWW010017637.1 coordinate 218,695, forward strand.
TACACTTCCAAGTGTGGACAAGAATAAGTGTGGGGGGAGCTTTTATCGGTCAATAGCTTCACTTTTGCTTTATTGTACTAATATTTGTGTGAAGCTAGTGTTTCCAAAACAGGTTCTATGGAAGGATCCCCAACTTTTCAGATTGTTGGTATATGGGGAATGAATCTTGCAAGGATATAGTCGGGCTGACGACTTTAAACCAAGCGCTACATGGGAGGCAACCTATAGGTTTTGTATTTCTTGTCTTGTTTTTATCTTGTTCTTGTCTTGTTTTTAGTTTTTTTTTTTCTTGTCGCATATTGTGATATGATTTCCCACCTTGACTTTCTTTGGACGATTCAATTTACATTGAGGAAAATGTAAAGTTTAAGTGTGGGGGAGTGGTTAAGCATTTGCGTTGTAAATTTTTCAAAATTTTTAAATTTTGTGTAAATTAGTGAATAAAAACTCCAACTTGTAGTTAGTTTAGAGTCACATAGTACACATGTCGCTAAGATTTCATCGAGAATCTCATAATAGTGACTGAACTTAGAGATGACAGAGAACATGATCAGGTTTCTTAATTGTATGAGAGTTAAAGTTGGATTTAACCATGCCGGTGGCAAATAAGGTGCGGACCGAATTCGGTATTAGAGTAGTGGTCCCCTATAGTGGAGACTACCCATGTTACATAATGTGAGGCACCAACCTTCAGTTCTTTGTACCTGTCTAAATTTGTGCTTTTAGAGTGTGTGTCACCATACGTAAATTCCGGGAAGAATGGTGAGCTGCCCAACCTCCCACCATAGAAGCACTATTTTGATCTCTTGAGTGCTATTTTTATCAATCATGATGGTGACATCGAATTGCTAACTTACATACCACTTGTAATCTTGTTCGCAGTTAGCACCATCCACCTTATCTCTCTCTACACCAACAGGTCCATAGAAACACCATCATCATCAACAAGAGGAGCATCACGAATTTGAAGGAAAGTTGAAGATGTTCAAGGTTTACAAGCAATAACACAAAAATGAGCAGATTTCAGATTCAAGTAAAGCAACAAGACAAGGAGCAGAATTTTTACAAGTTGAAGACTTTTGTACAAGAGCGAGGATTATCAAGATGAGAGTTCGAGAAGTTTATGATATCGAGACATACAAGTTGTGAAGAATCAAGCGGTAAAATACTTATACCATGGTACTTATTTTATTTTCAGTTTGAGTTTTAAAAAAAAAAAAAAAAAAAAAAAAAGAGACAAGAAAAATTCATTGTATCATATTTTGGGTTTGTATAGTTCGTTTTTAGTTTTGTATTCTTTCAATAAAGCCAATAGAAAGAAGGAATATCTACAAAGAAGTTTCAAGCAACAAGAATTAGCGGAAAGAATCATATTGTCAAGATTCTACGAAGCTCAAGAGTTATCATCAAGAGTTGAAGACCGAAGACGAAGATGAAGACACCGATTGAAGACCGAAGACGTTTCTATGGATCTTTGTGAGAGTGGTGCTAGCTGCACGTCGAACGGATAACGAGGTAAGTAAGCATATTCCCACCTTCGTTAAGTGGTTGATTTCCTTTCGTAGAGATCGTCGAAAAATGGGTTTTCAAAAATTATAAAAGATGTGGGTTTTTCAAAACATTTCGGAGGGTTTTACCTTCCTACCATTCAACGTGTCGCAGGATTCTCTCTTCATTCCTACCTGGACACATGTGTGACCCATAAAAAGCTGTTTATTATTGAGAGCAATTTCATAAAACCATTTCTTGTGAGGCAGAGTCGAGACTTTTGATCACTCCGAACCCGAATTTCTTTCGATAAGGGATGGTTATTTCTCTCTCAACTTTTAAGGATGAGATTGGGTTCATTTATGTGTCTAACTTCTTATGACTAGTGTGCAGAATCTCTATGTCTTCTTAGCGCGTTGGACATTACGAAGAACTAGTAAGTTGGAAAAGTAGGTTTTGTGGGTATATCTCTAGTAAACCCTCACGAGACTATAACTCGTCCACTAGGGACACCTAGTGGTTCAAAGGCTTGTTATTTATGCTAAAAGTGACCGTAGCCTCGACGACACGGAGTTGTATGTATTTTTTTTTATAATTGTTTTGTTTGATTTGGTCGAGGACTAGCAAAGTCTAAGTGTGGGGAATTCGATAGGTGTAGAATACACCGTATTTACTATCTATAGTTTATGCTTTCTTTGCTATTTTTTCTAGTAAATTATGTATTTTACGCGTGTTTTTGAGTTATTAGGTATTCTGGAGTCGCACGGACGAAAAGATGGAGAAATCACCCAATTGGAGTAAAAAGGGCAAAATTATCATTTCATGGGCGAACACTACCCGGAGCCCGGTCAAGGTTAAGGGGCAACTCTTTTGGAGGAGGACTAAAGACAGCTCAGCTAAGGATAAGGGGAAGCCCATTCAAATGTTAAAGGCATCCGGTTAGGTACTCAAGGCACCTATGCAAGTTAGCTGGGGATGTCATTGGCCGGCCCATAATGGTACCCAGATCCAACCCCAATACCCTAAATTGAGAATTTATTTCTCAATCATTTCTTTCTTCATTCTTTGTCCGAAAGTGAGAAAAGCAATTTCTTCTTTGAATTGAGATCGAGAAAATGTCGAGAAATCGTGAAAATTGAGGAAGAAATTGATAGATGAAATTGATGAGATAAAGAAGAATAAGAAATCGAGAGAAGATCGGAGGAATCGCAGTCGCTAACTCGAGTTCATGGTGGTCTCGTGGTCGGAGAACCGAGAAGGAAGAAGAAGATGGATCGGTGATGAAATACAAGCAAATGACATGTGAAATTGAGTTGGGTTTTGGTCGAATGCATTTGACCCTAGTTGGAGACGTGCCATGGATGTTACAAGGGTTTGAGATGAGAAGTTCTGCTACAAATTTGAGAAACTGAGATGGGGTTTGCTGCTAATGAAAGATTAAAGAGCTGGGTTATGCTTATATACAAATCAGAGGAGAATTTAAAGCTAGGGTTTCATTCGAATTTGAGGTGCTCTTGAAGAACAGATTTAAGGATTTGATGGAGAAATTGATGAAACTCAGATGGGGATTAGAATTTCTGCTACATATGAAGGTATTGATTCTGTTGGTGTAAGAGGCGCAGAAATTGGTGTTGCGGGGATGTGGATGAATCAAGTTGCGATGACAGAGCTGCAATGGATGGCATGAATGACAATTACAAGGCGAGACGAGAAATGGTCATCTGTTGTGGTGGGATGATGTTGAAGTTACTAGTGGATTACATTGCTTGTGAATTCTGGAAGTTATGATGTGGTGTTTATTCTTTGTTTTGAGCGAGGTGTCTTTGTTGTGATAATGGTACAGATTTGTGAGAAATGGTTGCAGTTTGTGGCTTGAACTGGAACAACATTAGATGTATGCTAGGATTGAACTGCAAGAGTGTTGTTGGTGTTATTGCAAGCAGCTGTTGCAGTGGTGCAATTAAATCTTCAGGGGAGCAATGAATTGTTTAAGCTCAGCTGCAGGTGGTGGTCATTCTGAAGCATGAGAAATACAGTAGGTAAAGATTAATGGATTTGTGTTGGCTGATACTCTTGCTTTGAGAATATGGAGCTGAAATGCTCAGGATTGAATGGAGTGTGTAGTGCGGTTCATGGAGGATAAGTTGCGAGTACAAATGTAGCAAGCAGCAATTAGGCCATGGGTTCTCAGTATACTTTGAGAAAGGCAAGAAGCTACTTTGGTTGAAAGGAGCTGTAGAGTTGCAGTAGGAGAATGTGTGCAGCTCAGCTGAATGAGTGCAATGGAGTTGCTGCCGCAGGAGATGTAGCTGCAGCTGGAATAGAGTGGTGGTGAAAATGGAAGGATGGTTAAATTGAATTGCAGACTAAGGTGGAGTTGAAGCCAAAAATGGAGGTTGCAACTGAGATGTCAGTGGGTGAATTGGTGTTGATTCTGCAAGTTTGAGATGAGTCTAGGAGATACAGCTGATGTTAATGGGAATAGCAGGTGGAACTGGTAATGCACATGCACTTGTGAGATGGTGATGATGGATGCTAGTGTTGGGCCGAGATTGAATGCTCTAGATGAATGTAAGGAGTGGAAGCATGCGGTCTGAATGGTGGAGGTGTGCGGTATGTAAGCGATGCTTGAACTTAAGAAATGAGAATGATTATTCTTTGTACTGGAGTATTGTAAAGAGAAGCACATGGGGTTTGAATAGAAAACAAGAAGATGGAATTGTTACAGGGCATGACTCAGACTTGGCAGGTGCAGTGTTCAAGTGTTGCAGCTGAGCTAGAAGATGAATGGGATTGAGGCAAGAGATGTTGTGAACCGTTGGTTTGTATTGGCTGAATTGATTGATGGTAATATGCTGTGAAAGCTACAGAAGGTATAGCCATCATGGCTGGTGATGCACAATGATCATGGTGCAACAGCTCAGGCCTGTGCACTGGCCTAGAAGGATAGAACCAAGTCAGCTGAGTTAGCATCTGACTCAGGTCTGACAAGCCCACCTGACTCATATGACTCGGTTCTGACTCAGTGATTTGACTCGGTCTGACCTTGACCGATTTGACCGTTGAGGGTGACCGGGCGGACTTTGTTTGGTCACCCGAGATGTTTCTTGGCGACTTTTCCGGCCAAGTTACGGCCATAATCCCAATTTTCCGGCGACCCGTTTTGGACCCAAAAATTCCAGAAGATATGTTTTCACACATGGGCTTGGTGGACCACTTGGAGATGGGTTTTGAGAAGATTTGACCTAAATTTGGAAAGAGTATCCTTTTGGAATGGGAGAAGCATATAAATAGAAAACTCTTTCTCAAAACCTATATATCTCCATTAGGGGAGAACTCATATTTTTGGTTCTAGGGTTTAGAAACATGATAAGTTTTCTCTTCCTTTTTGTTATGAAACTCCTATGCCATGAGTAACTAAGTTTTTATTATTGGTTGAAGATGTAGTTGGATTTTGCAACCAAGTTATGATTTTTATGAATTAGTTTTCTCTCAATATTATCGTTTGATTTCTACGGGTTATAATAATTGCATGATTGACGTATTGCAATATGATTGAATGTTTGTTTAGTTAAGTCTAGAATTGATTGAACTCACATCCATATCTATAGCTATTTTAGGGTTCATCATCGAGCGATAACCTTGAATACGAGTAGCATGATATGATTATGGTTTGTAGTGATACATCCTTGTAGTCATATGTAGAAATTGACCTTTGTACGAATTGTTATGCGCAATGTATGACAATTGCATTGATTTGCCTATTTCTGAAACTTAATGCTCCTAGGAATTGAACTTAATTAGCGCAAGGCGTTAGGTTATTCTTTAGGTAGAATTCACATACGCAGCTCTAATGTGTGTGTTGATGACTTAAGAAATTTACGGAGTATTCTTGCAATAAGGTATTCTAGGGCTTTTGATGATAGCGAGATTAAATACGAATTCTATTCATATATTCATAAACCTGTTTACAATTGAAGATGAAACCTTTACCCAATATTTCACATCCTTGATTTGCGTGCTTTGTTTGCTTTTTGTTTATTTTTATTTACACAATCGGAAAATCCCCGTGTTACTTATAAGATACCGAAACATATTGACAACCAAGACATCTACGTGGGAACGATCCTTTCTTGCGCTTGCTTCATTATATATTTTGAGTAGTAAGAAAGTGTAATTTATTTTTGTGTCGGTGACAACCGGTCAAATTTTGGCGCCGTTCTTGGGAGGCGTAGGTTGTCACTTGTTTTTGGTTTCTTATTTTTGTTTTTAGTTTTGTTTTACTTTTTCTTATTCTTTGGTTCTTAACCGAGTTTTGAGAATCTCGTTTCTGGTACCAATTTCTATGGATGGAGGATATTGGAGCAATCAATACGGCTTTCAACCTCAACAATATGACAACTATCACCCTTATGGGGAGTATAATCAAAATCAATCCTTTGGTTATGATCAATACTCCACGTACCCTTTTAGTTGTTCTCATACATTCCAACCTCCTTATGGTGGGTATGTAAGTGAGCAACCACAAGGAGGGGAGACTAGTTGTATTCCTATAATTTTTCCTCTAGTTTGGTAGATGAAATGCAACAATTTATGGTCAGCATGGAGTCAGTTCGTAGACAACCAAGCATGGAACCAGTTTCATCGACCGGATGTGCTCATAGTATGTTTGGCCCAATTTCTGATCGTGGTTATGATCATCCACCCATTCAAAGGGAATATAATTGGCCTAACAATACTGAAGTAAGTAATTCTACTTTTTCTTTGTCGAATGAGCTTTACCAACAAATGGAACACTATTTTGAAAATTTGGAAGGATCACTCCAAGAGCTTCAAAAAGGTGTTTCTACTTTAAGACAAGGCATTGAAGAATACAAAGAGGACATGCAAAATTCTGCGAAAGACCAATCTTTGGGAAGTGGTAGCCAATCCTATGTTGACTATGATAGTGATGATTATTATGAAAATGCATCGTTTGAACCAATTTATGGTGGCGACCCCGAGGAGTGTACAATGGAGTCTTTTTGCGGTAAAGTTGATTGTGTTGAAATGGACCAACCTTTGGAAATATTTGGTGACATTAGTGTAGTTGACTCGACTCTTGATCTTTATAATGATCAAACAACTTTTCAAAAGGTACTTGAGTATGATGAAACTAGTGTGTTACCAAACTTTCTTGCAACAAGGTTTGAGTCTAATGAAGAGGAGTATGTTGAGAATGAGACCGGTTTGACCGATATTGTGGAAGACCCAATTGAGCTTGCATATGATTGTAATGATGATGTAAATGTCGAAACTTTGGTTAAGGCATAAACGGATGAAGAATGGTTGCAAGGTTTGATAGAGGACCATGATATAAAAGAGGTGAATAATTCACTTGAGTTTTTCAAGGATGAAGAGGATTCCGTAATACAATAGATTGTGCAAGGTTTATCTAACCCTTTGCATATTGTTTCTTCTCCTTTACCTCTTATTGGTTTGAATGTATGTGCTTCGAGAATATCGTTGAATGACTTTGTTTTCGTTTTCCGCCATTAGAGATACATGATTCTCATACTATGCGAGGTTATGGAACAAGAAACCGTGGAAGTACCCGACTTCTATATTCTTTATACACTTCCAAGTGTGGACAAGAATAAGTGTGGGTGGAGCTTTTATCGGTCAATAGCTTCACTTTTGCTTTATTGTACTAATATTTGTGTGAAGCTAGTGTTTCCAAAACAGGTTCTATGGAAGGATCCCCAACTTTTCAGATTGTTGGTATATGGGGAATGAATCTTGCAAGGATATAGTCGGTTTGTGACTTTAAACCAAGCGCTACATGGGAGGCAACCCATAGGTTTTGTATTTCTTGTCTTTTTTTTATCTTTTTCTTGTCTTGTTTTTAGTTTTTTTTTCTTGTCGCATATTGTGATATGATTTCCCACCTTGACTTTCTTTGGACGATTCAATTTACATTGAGGACAATGTAAAGTTTAAGTGGGGGAGTGGTTAAGCATTTGCGTTGTACATTTTTCAAATTTTTCAACTTTTGTGTAAATTAGTGAATAAAAACTCCAACTTGTAGTTAGTTTAGAGTCACATAGTATACATGTCGCTAAGATTTCATCGAGAATCTCATAATAGTGACTGAACTTAGAGATGACAGAGAACATGATCGGGTTTCTTAATTGTATGAGAGTTAAAGTTGGCTTTAACCATGCCGATGGCAAATAAGGTGCAGATCGAATTCGGTATTAGAGTAGTGGTCCCCTATAGTTGAGACTACCCATGTTACATAATGTGAGGCACCAACCTTCAATTCTTTGTACTGTCTAAATTTGTGCTTTTAGAGTGTGTGTGTCACCGTACGTAAATTCGGGAAGAATGGTGAGCTGCCCAACCTCCCACCATAGAAGCACTATTTTGATCTCTTGAGTGCTATTTTTATCAATCATGATGGTGACATCGAATTTCTAACTTACATACCACTTGTAATCTTGTTCGCAGTTAGCACCATCCACCTTATCTCTCTCAACACCAACAGGTCCATAGAAACACCATCATCATCAACAAGAGGAGCATCACGAATTTGAAGGAAAGTTGAAGATATTCAAGGTTTACAAGCAACAACACAAAAATGAGCAGATTTCAGATTCAAGTAAAGCAACAAGACAAGGAACAAAATTTTTACAAGTTGAAGACTTTTGTACAAGAGCGAGGATTATCAAGATGAGAGTTCGAGAAGTTTATGATATCGAGACATACAAGTTGTGAAGAATCTAGCGGTAAAATACTTATACCATGGTACTTATTTTATTTTCAGTTTGAGTTTAAAAAAAAAAAAAAAAAAAAAAAAAAAGAGACAAGAAAAATTCATTGTATCATATTTTGGGTTTGTATAGTTCGTTTTTAGTTTTGTATTCTTTCAATAAAGCCAATGGAAAGAAGGAATATCTACAAAGAAGTTTCAAGCAACAAGAATTAGCGGAAAGAATCATATTGTCAATATTCTACGAAGCTCAAGAGTTATCATCAAGAGTTGAAGACCGAAGACGAAGATGAAGACACCGATTGAAGACCGAAGACGTTTCTATGGATCTTTGTGAGAGTGGTGCTAGCTGCACGTCGAACGGATAACGAGGTAAGTAAGCATATTCCCACCTTCGTTAAGTGGTTGATTTCCTTTCGTAGAGATCGTCAGAAAAATGGGTTTTCAAAAATTATAAAAGATGTGGGTTTTCAAAACATTTCGGAGGGTTTTACCTTCCTACCATTCAACGTGTCGCAGGATTCTCTCTTCATTCCTACCTGGACACATGTGTGACCCATAAAAAGTGTTTATTATTGAGAGCAATTTCATAAAACCCTTTCTTGTGGCGAGTCGAGACTTTTGATCACTCCGAACCCGAATTTCTTTCGATAAGGGATGGTTATTTCTCTCTCAACTTTTAAGGATGAGATTGGGTTCATTTATGTGTCTAACTTCTTATGACTAGTGTGCAGAATCTCTATGTCTTCTTAGCGCGTTGGATGCTATCATTACGAAGAACTAGTAAGTTGGAAAAGTAGGTTTTGTGGGTATATCTCTAGTAAACCCTCACGAGACTATAACTCGTCCACTAGGGACACCTAGTGGTTCAAAGGCTTGTTATTTATGCTAAAAGTGACCGTAGCCTCGACGACACGGAGTTGTATGTATTTTTTTTTATAATTGTTTTGTTTGATTTGGTCGAGGACTAGCAAAGTCTAAGTGTGGGGGAATTCGATAGGTGTAGAATACACCGTATTTACTATCTATAGTTTATGCTTTCTTTGCTATTTTTTCTAGTAAATTATGTATTTTACGCGTGTTTTTGAGTTATTAGGTATTCTGGAGTCGCACGGACGAAAAAGATGGAGAAATCACCCAATTGGAGTAAAAAGGGCAAAATTATCATTTCATGGGCGAACACTACCCGGAGCCCGGTCAAGGTTAAGGGGCAACTCTTTTGGTGGAGGACTAAAGACAGCTCAGCTAAGGATAAGGGGAAGCCCATTCAAATGTTAAAGGCATCCGGTTAGGTACTCAAGGCACCTATGCAAGTTAGCTGGGGATGTCATTGGCCGGCCCATAATGGTACCCAGATCCAACCCCAATACCCTAAATTGAGAATTTATTTCTCAATCATTTCTTTCTTCATTCTTTGTCTGAAAGTGAGAAAAGCAGCGGCTGCTGCTGAATTGAGATCGAGAAAATGTCAGAGAAATCGTGAAAATTGAGGAAGAAATTGATAGATGAAATTGATGAGATAAAGAAGAACAAGAAATCGAGAGAAGATTGGAGGAATCGCATTGCTAACTCGAGTTCATGGTGGTCTCTGTGGTCGGAGAACCGAGAAGGAAGAAGAAGATGGATCTGGTGATGAAATACAAGCAAATGACAGTGAAATTGAGTTGGGTTTTGGTCGAATCTGCATTTGACCCTAGTTGGAGACGTGCCATAGATGTTACAAGGGTTTGAGATGAGAAGCTGCTGCTACAAATTTGAGAAACTGAGATGGGGTTTGCTGCTAATGAAAGATTAAAGAGCTGGGTTATGCTTATATACAAATCAGAGGAGAATTTGAAGCTAGGGTTTCATTCGAATTTGAGGTGCTCTTGAAGAACAGATTTAGGGATTTGACGGAGAAATTGATGAAACTCATATGGGGATTAGAATTTCTGCTACATATGAAGGTATTGATTCTGTTGGTGTAAGAGGCAGCAGAAATTGGTGTTGCAGGGGATGTGGTGAATACGAAGTTGCGATACTGAGCGGCGATCGAGATGGCATGAATGGCAATTACAAGACTGAGACAGAAATGGTCACTGTTGTGGTGGGATGATGTTGAAGTTACTAGTGGATTCTGTTGCTTGTGAATTACTGGAAGTTATGATGTGGTGGTGTTGCTGTTTTGAGCAGGGTGTGTTGTTGTGATAATGGTACAGATTTGTGAGAAATGGTTGCAGTTTGTGGCTTGAACTGGAACAACATTAGATGTATGCTAGGATTGAACTGCAAGAGTGTTGGTGGTGTTATTGCAAGCAGTTGTTGCAGTGGTGCAATAGGTAAAGATTAATGGATTGTTTAAGCTCAGCTGCAGGTGGTGGTCATTCTGAAGCATGAGAAATACTGATGAGGTAAAGATTAATGGATTTGTGTTGGCTGGTGCTCTTGCTTTGAGAATATGGAGCTGAAATGCTCGGGATTGAATGGAGTTTGTGTAGTGCAGTTCATGGAGGATAAGTTGCAGGTACAAATATAGCTGCAATTAGGCCATGGGTTCTGGTATAGCTGAGAAAGGCAAGAAGCTACTGGTTGAAAGGAGTTGTAGAGTTGCAGTAGGAGAATGTGTGCAGCTCAGCTGAATGAGTGCAATGGAGTTGCTGCCGCAAGAGATGTAGCTGCAGCTGGAATAGAGTGGTGGTGAAAATGGAAGGATGGTTAAATTGAATTGCAGAATAAGGTTGAGTTGAAGCCAAAAATGGAGGTTGCAACTGAGATGTCAGTGGGTGAATTGGTGTTGATTCTGCAAGTTTGAGCTGAGTCTAGGAGCTACAGCTGATGTTAATGGGAATAGCAGGTGGAACTGGTAATGCACATGCACTGTGAGATGGTGATGATGGATCTGCTAGTGTTGGCTGAGATTGAATGCTCTAGATGAATGTAAGGAGCTGGAACTGTGCAGTCTGAATGGTGGAGGTGTGCAATATGTAACTGATGCTTAACTTAAGGGGCAGAATGATTATTCTTGCAGCTGGAGTATTGTAAAGAGAAGCACATGGGGTTTGAATAGAAAACAAGAAGATGGAATTGTTACATGGCATGACTCAGACTTTTGCAGGTGCAGTGTTCAAGTGTTGCAGCTGAGCTAGAAGATGAATGGGATTGAGGCAAGAGATGTTGTGAACTGTTGGTTTGTATTGGCTGAATTGATTGATGGTAATATGTTGTGAAAGCTACAGAAGGTATAACCATCATGGCTGGTGATGCACAATGATCATTGTAGGATCAGAATATCGCGACATCAATACTTCGCGAGATTAATAAATGACGATATCGCGAGGGAGTCACGGAGAAGTAAAATAAATGACGCAATGAATGACGACAAATTTAACATGAGAAAAATGTGAAGACTTAGCGAGATTTAGGAGTGTCACGAGAATTTGTATATGTACACTTGCGACACTTCGCGAGTTGTTCCCGAAATAAAGGACAGCTTAGCTGTCATCCACTGTGTATTACCCTATATAAAGGGTTGAGTCAGTCTGTTGTGAGGAGGTTCTTTTTGAATTGTTAAGCAAGTCATTAGGAGAGAGAAAATTTAGAGTGATTGTAATTTCTTTAGCTCTGTTCTATCTTTCTTTGTAAACATTTCAAGAAAATAATCAATAAAATCTATAGTTATTCATCTTCAAATGGATTAGTTGAGTAAATTCTTGTGAGGGGTGTAGTGTGGGATTTCCTGCAACTACATATGCGCTAGAAATGATGGACCGAGTAGAAGATCAACCTTGTGAATTGAAAGAATCGGGAGTAACAAGAAAGAAATTTCGAATAATTTTCAACAATTTACTAAAATTGAGAAATGGCTAGAAGAAGGAATGCGTCGAACAACCAACAAGCTGTAAGGAGCAGCGGGAGATTAGCTGGAGAAAGGAGAAATGAGGTAGGTGAACCATCAAGAATAAACGCAAGAGATAGAGAAGAAGGTCAAATTCAACTACCAATTCAACCAAAGACCGAATAGAGTAATAGATTATGATAGGGTGAGCGTGCATACATGGAGATCAGATTCTATGGAAGAAGAGAAGAAGTGCAACAATTGATAAATAATTGACAAGAGGAGAGAAATCGAGAAGAAATGGGAGAAACAGCTCATAGAAATGAAGAAATCGTAGCATTAGAAACGTTGAGACAAACAATACATGAAGAAAGGCGATTAGAAGCGGAAGAACGCGCAAATTTAACAAGACAAAACCATGAGTTAAGAATGGAAAATATGAGGTTGCGAGAATAGGAGGTCGAGAAGTAATACCGAGATCAAGATCGGGATCGGTTAGAGATGATATGAGGAGAATATTACCCGTAGAAAATGTTAATGAAGAAAATCTAGAAAGAGAGCCAAATCTCGGCGAAGGATCTTTGCGAAAGAAGGCAAGTGGTGTGTATTCCACGTCCCGAGATTTTCTGAGAATGACCAAAATAATGGAAATCAAGGAGATAGGCAGCAGAATAGTCCAATTGGTGAAGAAAATCAGGAAGAAGGAAGAAGAATATTGCATGGGAGAGAAACACAGAGGAAACAAAAGGAGATTGAAGATGACATCGAAAAGCATTATATTAAACAAGCGCGTCTAGCTTGCGAAAGGGAAATATTAAGAGTAGAAATGGAAGAACGGGAATTGGAGGAAGCCATTCGGCAGAACAATCATGACAATCGAGAAAGAAGGCGCGAGCAAAATCGCAACAATGGAAATATCAATGAAGAGTATGAAAGAATACAAAGGAGAGCTGATAGACAACCAAGAAGAGAAAATGATAGATACAATGGTGTGCGAATTCGTGAATGAGATAGAGGAGAAAGTCGCAGAGAAAGAAGAGAAGAAAATGCTGAATAAGAAAATCAAGATAGACATGAACGCAGAAGGAGAGAGGCAAAGCTAAAAAGACCCATAAATTCGAACCCAGATGTAAATGAACAAATCTTAAGAGAGTTGGCAGAGATGAGAGGAATGTTGAATAATAGAAGAGGAGGAGGAAGAAGACAATTGGATGAGGCCATCGAAGAAGGCTGCGAAAACCCCCTTTACACTAGAGGTGCGGTTGGGAGGAATACCCCCAAAGTGCAATTTACCCGCATTAACCAAAGCATTTTTGATGGAACAACTTGTGCAATACAACATATCAAAGCGTATGTGAGATGCATCTTTGCAATGGGAAAATCATGATGCCATATTATGCAAATATTTTGCATCAAGTTTAACAGGAGAAGCGCTGAAATGGTTTGAGGGTTTACCAAGAAACACAATCACGTCATTCAATCATCTACAATGTAGTTGCAGGAAATCCTACAATACACCCCTCACTATAATTCACTTAACTAATCCATTGAAAGATGAATAACTAAGAATGTTTATTAATTATCTTCTTCAAGTTTACACAGGAAAACAGAATTATACTTAAGAAATAACAAACACTCTCCAAGTTTCTCTCTCCTAATGACTTATTTTTCAATTCAAAAAACCTCTCCCACAACAGACTTACTCATCCCTTTATATAGGGTAAATACATAGTGAATGACAGCTAGGCTGTCCTTTATTTTCGGGAGTGTCTCGCGAAGTGTCGCGAATGTACAAGTATTCATACTCGCGACACTTCTTAACCTTCGTCAGACTTCATATCTTCTTGCCGTCATCCAATGCGTCATTCATCTTAGTTCCCTGCGAGTCCCTCGCAGTGCTGTCGTTTATTATATTCGCGTATCTTCGCGAGCTTTGTACGTTGCGATATAATGATCCTACATCTTGCCTCTTCTCATGTCTTCTCTGCGAAGGAGAGAATGTCATGAGAATCAATATTTTGAATTGCCGCAACTGCTTATCTATACCTGTTTCAATCCCTCATTCTCACACGGACTTTATTACAGATGTCTATTCTTCCATTATCTTCCTGACACGTCTCTTTCAACCGCTTATTCTTGACCATTCACGTCCCCTCTCGCATTAAATGCCCTCGTTTTACTCGAGGATTTTTCTCTCTATATATAATTTTCATATCCTTCTCTTTTCCTCTTTCGCTTTCATTTTGCAACTTTTCTTTAATTCTCTCCTTCCGCAATTTGCGCTTCTGTTATTGCAAATCTTCAATCTTTTTTTTTTTTTTGATCTTTGATTCTTTTTTCATTCCCATACTAACAATGGATTCACTTAGTTGTATGTACAAACCTCGTTTTAATGAAATTCAAAAGAAGTCGCAAGACAAAGGTTTCACTTTATCTACTATTCCCGATCAAGAACCTTCATCTATTCTCCTTTGCAAAGTTGTTTTCTGATCATCAATGTGATGATCAAAAAATTATAGTCTCGCTTGGTCAACTCCTCGCAGGACTTCCCATTCCTTTATATGATCCTGATATGCCACTCTTTTATGAAATTCTTTCCCATCCAAACTTCTCGCGAGCTGTCTATCAGTTAAGCGGTGATTGTATCCGCCTAATGCTTGAGTTTGCCAATCGTGGCGCTGGCAAAGGATCTTTATACCCTAACAATGTCAGACACCCCAATTGCATAAACTTAGAAATAATCCCTGAAAAATACACTGCAGAGAACTTTTTTGAGAATTATGAAGTAATAGGTATGAGAAATAAGAAGTCTCGCTGGGGCGCTCGGTTGAAAAGAAAAGATAATGTCCCCGAAGATAAATTACTCATGCATGATATCGACTGGCATTCGGGCAATAATACTACTCCTCGCCAATCCAAAGATGAGAAGTGGTGGGTTGTACCCTTGTTTTTAAGCGGATCTTACATAGCCGGTTCGCATGTACTTCCCGAAAATCTCGCAGGCTACCATCCTTGGGAATTTAAATGGCCCGAGAAGGCAAAAGAGGTATGTCTTCAGACTTTGCTTTTGCAATCTCTCTTTCCTCCTGTACTCATTGAGTTTGTAATATTTCCAGATTGACAAACTGAGGAAAAGCTTCAAGATAAATCCATTGGCAAGTACTCTGGCAATACTTCGATCGCTTACGGATGAAGTAAGAAATATCCCTTTTGTTACTTAACAATATTGTTGCCTCTATTTCTTATCTTCATTTGTATGCGAAGGTTGACGCCGAGGAAATGGAACTTGCGAAGGTTAAAAGCAAAACTAAAGCCAATGCTCGCAAGGATAAGTCTTCTGCTCCATCATCTAAGAAACGAAAAACTCAATCTTCTTCTCATCTTAGCTCAAGTTCCGGATCTTCCGATGAGGATGATAATGATAATGACATGAATTCATTTTTCCAAAAAGAATCTCAGTCGTCCAATTCTCCTATGGATCAGTTGTTCAGTATCTTCTCGGATTCTCTTCAAGGAATAGGAGATACTCGCCTAACGTCCATATGCGACACTCTCGCCAAAGTGTGCAATGCTACATTCTTTGGATGGCAATGACTCTTTCAATGGGGTTTCTAGATCTGTATCCCCTAGTTTTTAAATGCACTCAATTCGTTGGTATGTATGAACTCATATTTCTCTTTTAATTTCAGTTTTTTAATTTATATTTTAATGACCTTTTTATCTTCCCTCATGATTGGAAAAACTTCTTTTGTAGTTGCCTCGGATATTGAAAGGAGGTATAACATTCAATTGAAAAAGAATACCCAATTTTGCACAAGGATCAAAGAATTAGAAGTTGAATCTGCGAGATCTCGCGAGAAAATCCAACAATTGGAGACTGAGTTTTCTGCTCAGAAGGACAAAGTTACCACTCTTCAGAAAGCTAATCAACAACTTTATGGTATACAATTTTTCTTCTCTTATAATTTTTAGTTTATCGGTTACTGTTGCTACCGACTTATCACTTTCGAGATATATATAACCTTTCCGAAGAAGCTATTCTTCTCCACTCATTTCCGAGCCTATGGATAATGACATTCTCCTTGCTCATCTCAACAACTCTTTAAGTAGTTCGTCGAACAGAATTAATTCCCTTTCATTAAATGAACTCCAAACCAAATATCGCCTCTTAGTAATTGAGCACAGATCTAGCTTAAGTGCAGCCAACCAATTTAAACAAATGTACCTCGAGTCTCATGAGGAAACCAAAATTTTAAGGAAGAAAATTAGCTATCACATAGATGACAAAGATCGCATTGCTAATAATGGTGCCCGGGCATTAGCAACATTTCAAAAGTCCCTTCTCGAAGTACAAACGGAGCGAGATGAATTGCTTCGTCGAATTCCTTACTTAGTGAGCGAGAGAATCAAATTCGTTCACTTCTTATTATAAATAATGATGATGAATTCGCTTGGGCTGCGAAAGTCTTAGATAACGCCAGGAATAATTTAGGTGTTGATGTTAGCCTTCATGCCGAGCATACTTCCTTGGTTAAAGATATGATATCGACGAGAGAAGGTTATTTATTATACCTTACTGTTTCTTATCTCTGTAGTATTGCTATCAAGTTGTTAACTTTTCGTTGTTTATTTGTAGAATCCGAAAAAAGATTTCAAGCAAGGATTGAAGAACTTGAATTCGAGAAAGCACAACTCGCAAATTACCTCACCCTTCGCGAAAACAGATACTCCAAGTTGAAGAAACAATTTCAAACTACAGTGGCGAATTTTAATAACGATGCTGTTCGTTTTCGCAATCAAGCCATGGAGTACGTTTGTAATGATCACAAAATCCCTCTTTGTTCGTATCCTTGGCTTTCGGAAGAAATTCCTGAGAATTTGCCTGTCTCAGACGTTTCCGATAGTGAGGCCGGCGAAGAAGAAGATTCTGGCGATGAGAATAATACAATTGAAGAATCATATAAAGGAGAAGAATCACCAAAGAAATAATCCCATTTGTTTCCTTTCCTGCCTGTAACATCTGTATATTTTTAGTCTTCCATTTCTGTGTCTCTTTATTGTGAGCTTTTTAGATTATCAAACATGGATTCAATTTTCATTTCCCTTTCTTGGCATGTATCGATTTAACAGCTCTTCTTTGTAATACAACCGGCTAGCATTATAGATATATAACTCTTTCATTGGAAGATGAATAACAATATTTCATCTCTTTCATTCCCATACCGCTCTCGTTATTGATCTTCATATGAAAGATTTTGTTTAATTATTATTGAAGAATGAAACTTCTGAAGTTCGCACTTATCATTTTGAAATTTATCATCGCGACGAGATCGCAAGGTATCTTCATAAATGAAGGAACCTATTGATCTCGCCTTATCATTTGTGGTGGTCTTCTAAGCGCGACCTTCCTAGTTAAAGGCCTTGCTTCGCCACCCTTTTCTGCGACAAGGTCGCAGGACGTCTTTACACTTGCATGTAAAAACCCATTGACCTTGCCTTATCATTTTCCAAGTATTTTTTCCTCTGCAGGTTATTTTGTTTGCAACAATATGACAGGCCTAAACTTTCTTGCGAAAATAAAGCCCTATGACATTGTCGTCTTGCGACGAAATCGCAGGACGTCCGCACACTTTCATGTACAGACCCATTGATCTCGACTTACCCTCGCGTTATTATTGTTGCCTCTTCAGGATCATTGCACAAATATGACAAGCCTAAGTTTCCTTGCGAAAACAGAGCCTCATGACATTTGCGTCTGTTTTGACACTCTCCCTAATGGAGGGTGTCGCCCTTATCATCTCCCTGGTTGCCCCTTCAAGGAGGCGTACATCGGCCATACAAGGCTAGCTCCTCCCATCCGGTCTTAACAACAACCAGTTGTTTTCGCAGCCTCTTATCCCTTATACCTATAGGGTTTATGGTTACAAGGCTGCACCCTAAGTGGAGTTTTCTTGGGCGAGTGCAAAGCATGCGCAAGACTTGTCAAGAGTGGTAAGGAAGTTCCATGCTCCCCGCACTCTTGACTCAACCGTGTACCTCGGCGCCTTGATCATACGCCGACTCCTTGGAAGAGACCCTCGGTCGCCCAACCAGGGTATAACCTTATATATATAGTTGGGAATCCAAGGTACCTCTTAGGATAGGCTTTCATGGGCCCCAAATCTACATGACCCAGGTTCCAGGGGCGGTGTAACCTTTTCCCTGAGCCATGTTAAGAGATACCCCCTTATATGACGCACTTTAGGTCTTACATTTGCCTCTTACGAAATTTCATTTGCGAACTAGGGTGTACGCCATAAAGGTTCGTCCCATTCATTCATTCAATCATTTAATTGCTTCAATCATTCAATCATTCATATTTAATTGCTACTTGACATTTGTTTTGCGAATTACTCGCACACTTTTTTTTTTTGCTTGCGAATCAGTTCTCCTTTATCTTGCCTTTGACATATTTTTTGTTGATTATTTACTTTTTATGCCTTTTGTTCATTGCACTCTTTGCCTCTTCATCATCCCAATCCTTGAAGGACTCCTTCCCATCATAACATTCACCTACTTTCATGCATTCACTTGCGACATTTCGCGATGTTTCTTCATTCCTTGTCTCTATAACATCCACCATCAACTTTTCTTTTTCTCGTTCATCTTTCACATTCTGTTTCCAACCTTTCCTTTTAGCATTTCTCTCTTCGCAGACTCTCTACATCAACCTCGTAACACTTCTCGTCCTTCCTCCCAATCTCCTTTTATAATTCCAATACCATTTGGATGGGGGAATTTTATACATTGATGGTATGTTGACGCTACTCCCAAGATTTCGTGCAGCCACGGCCGCCCAATCAATGCATTATAAGGAGATTCCACGTCCACCACATAGAATAAAATATCAGCTGACAATCCTTGTAAAGGTATTCTCATGTGAACCTCTCCTTTAGGTTTGTTCGCTGTGCCGTTAAAACCGTATATTTTATATGTTGAGGGAATCAAATTTTCATCCTCTCCTCCCATAGTCTTATAGGTGTGGTAGAAAAGAATATTCACCGAACTTCCAGTATCGATTAGGATTACATTAATCGCCCATGACTTCTCGCTTCATCATCTTCTCCATCAACCGGTTTTGGATTAATGTCCAACTTTACCACGATGGGCTATCATGTACTTCTCTTCCTTTGGGTACTTCATCTGCGAGAGAAAGAAATAATGCAATCGCCACTTTTTCAATTGCGACGTTCTCATGATTCATTACTTCTTTATCATTAACATCCCTCGCATATACTCTCTCGAGCACATTATCGTGAAAATCTTCAATTGTACGATATGAATGAACGATAGAGATGCAAAAAGAGTTTTGGCCTTTGTTCCCACTTCTATTACAAATGCCTCTTTTCCCTTTTTTGAAACCTGTTCTTTGCATTTTGTTGGTGATCTTTGTTAGTACTTTCTTTCCTTTCTCTTCATCTTTTAGAAAATGATTTAACTTCCCCGATCAATCATGCTTGAGAATGATTCTCTTTATGTTTTGCAGTCATTTGTTAAATGCCCATGAAAGCGGTGGTAAGAACAATACTCATGACTCCTGTCACCCGGTGGTGGTTCACTCCCTGCATTCCATGGTGCTGGTATATCTTCCATTACAAGTATAGCTTCCCAAATCTTTTCCACACTAGCATTTAGTGGTGGCATTTTGATCTCTTCCCATACCACTGCGCTTTCTCTCGCTCTCCATGATTATTACGCCTTCGTCCTCCATAAGTTTCTTGCATATGATCTAATCTCTCGAATTTTATTGTTGTTGCCGCGATTGTAATAGTTCCTTTCTCTCTCAAACTCCTCCCGATCTCGGCTTCCCATAGCCACTATTTTCATTGTCCTTCATCAACTCTCTTTTCCTAGGTTGCCCTTGCGTGAAGTACTCGCCACTTTGTGTTTAAGAATTTGGTAACAAACTTGCATTCGACATTCGAACTTGTATTCGCAACCGGATAAGATTCCATTTCATTTTGTCTTTCTTCTAAGGCAATATATTCTTCCCCGGAGTTCTCGCAATTCAGCCATCGTAATCGTATTTTTAATTCTAAAAATCGAATGTATAACAAACTGGTTGCGAACGGAGCGTTTACAAATGATAAAATGAGATATCTTTCTTCTACCCTTCCACCATTTCGCCGCACATTGTCCTCCATCTCATTGTCGATGTCTTAAACTCGCCAACTCTTTGTTTTAGTCCAAATACATCCTCAATTCCAGGTCGCGAGGAATTGTTACTTATATACGCTCCCAAGAAGGTAGCTTGTAAATGGTTGAATGACGAGATTGTGTTCCTGGGTAATCCTTCAAACCATTTCAGTGCTTCTCCCACTAAGCTTGATGCAAAGTATTTGCACAATATGGCATCATGATTCTCCCATTGCAACATACATCTCATATAAGCCTTGATGTGTTGTATCGCACAGGTTGTTCCATCAAAAATGTTGGTTAACGCAGGCAGATTGCACTTAGGAGGTATTCCTCCCATTTGTACTTCTAGCGTGAAAGGATTCTTCGCAGCTTCTGCGATGGCTTCATCCAATTGTCTTCTTCCTCCTTCCTTTCTACTATTCAACAATTCTCTCATTTCTGCTAGTTCTTTCAAGATTTGCTCATTTGCCTCAGAACTTGGTTCTGCTGGTCTTTTTAACTCTGCTTCTCTCCTCCTACGCTCATGCCTGCTTTGACTTTCTTGTTCGTTATTTTCTTCTCTCCTTTCCCTGCGACTTTCTCCTTCACCTCTTTCATCAATTCGCACACCATTATACCTATTATTCTCTCTTCTGGGCTGCCTATCAGCTCCCCTCTGTATCCTCTCGTATTCTTCATTAATATTTCTATTGACACGATTTTGTTCTCGTCTCCTTTCTCGGTTGTCGTGATTATTCTCGCTTAGGATTGCTTCTTCCAATTCTTGATTCTCCACTTCTCGCTCTTGCTCTCCCTCTCGCGAGCTAAGCGTGCTTGTTCAACATAATGTCTCTCAATGTCATCCTCAATCTCCTTTTGCCTTCTCGGTGCTTCTCTTCCATGCAATATATTACTCTTCCTTGTAATTTGGATCATTCGTCCCCGAAATCGCCTAATTCCTTGATTTTCCTCGTTCTGCTCCTCTTGGAAATTCTCGGGATGTGGAACATAACGATCTTCTCGTTTCCTCTCTTCTTTCATGATGTTCGAACTTGGACTTTGTGTTTCTCGTTGGTTTTCTACCTCGGTATTTTCTGTTAGTAAGACTCTCCTTCTTTCTTCCCTAGTTGATCTTGAACTCGATCTCGCAGTGCTTCTCGATCTTCTACTTTGCAATCTCATATTCTCCATCCTTAATTCATGATTATGTCTTGTCAAATTTGCTCGCTCCTCTGCCTCTAGTCGCCTCTCTTCATGTATCGTTTGTCTCAATGTTTCCAATCTTTGTGATTTCTTCATTTCTGGATTCATTTCCCCATTCATTCTTTGATCTCCTTCTCCTTGTCCATTGTTTACCAATTGTTGCTCTTCTTCCCTTTCATCCTGAGAATCCGTCCTCCAAGTGTGCACACTTACTCTATCGTAATCCACAGTTTCATTTGCTATCGGTGGAATTAAAGCTTGGACATGATTCTCTTCATCATTCCTCATATTCATCCTTGACGATTCTCCTCTTTCATTTCTCCTTTCACCAAAGCAAGTCTTCCACTTCTTCTCACCTAGGTTGTTCAAGTACATTTCTTTTTCTAGCCATTTCTCTTTTAGTAAATTTTTTGAAAATTATCTCAAATTTCTTTCTTGTTAATTCAAATTTTTCCAAATCTCTATGCCAATCTCTTCTTATAATCTTTGTTCAAACCCCATTTCTAGCGCCAATATGTAGTTGCGGGAAATCCTACAATACACCCTCACTATAATTCACTTAACTAATCCATTGAAAGATGAATAACTAAGAATGTTTATTAATTATCTTCTTCAAGTTTACACAGGAAAACAGAATTATACTTAAGAAATAACAAACACTCTCCAAGTTTCTCTCTCCTAATGACTTATTTTTCAATTCAAAAAACCTCTCCCACAACAGACTTACTCATCCCTTTATATAGGGTAAATACATAGTGAATGACAGACTAAGGTTTGTCCTTTATTTTCGGGAGGGTCTCGCGAAGTGTCGCGAATGTACAAGTATTCATACTCGCGACACTTCTTAACCTTCGTCAGACTTCATATCTTCTTGCCGTCATCCAATGCGTCATTCATCTTAGTTCCCTGCGAGTCCCTCGCAGTGCTGTCGTTTATTATCTTCGCGTATCTTCGCGAGCTTTGTACGTTGCGATATAATGATCCTACATACAAGCTATATTCTTAGGGGCATATATAAGTAATAACTCCTCGCGACCAGGAATTGAAGATGTATTTGGGCTGAAACAAAGAGTTGGCGAAAGTTTAAGGCACTTAACCGTGAGGTGGAAGACAATGTGTAGCGAAATGGCTGGACGAGTAGATGAAAGATATCTTATTCTATCATTTATAAACGCTATGTTCGCAACCAATTTGTTATATATTCAAATTTTTAGAGTCAAGAATACAATTACAATGACCGAGTTGCGAGAACTTCGGGAGGAATATATTGCTCTAGAGGAAAGACAAAATGAGATGGAATCATACCCGGTTGCGAATACAAATCCAAATGTCTGCGAATGCAAGCTTATTACCCAAATTGATAAATACTGATAGCGAGCACTTCGCAAGGGCAACAAGAAAAGATAATAGATGATGGGCAGCTAAAGATAGTAGCTATGGGAAGTCGTGATCAGGAAGAATATGAAAGAGAAAGGAACTATGACAACCGTGGCGGTAATAACAAAATTCAAAGACTTGATCATCCGCAAAGAAACTTATGAAGGTCGAAGGCGGAATTATCATGGAGGGCGGCGAAGTCACGCAGTAGTATGGGAGGAAATCAAAATGCCACCATTAAATACTAGTGTTGAAAAAATATGGGAAGCTATACTCTTGATGGAAAACATACCTGCGCCATGGAATATGGGGAATGAGCCACCACCAAGTGATAGAAGTCACGAGTTCTGTTTCTTACCACCGCTTTCATGGACACTTAACAAATGACAAGCAGAAATATAAAAAGAATCATCCTCGAATGATTGACCAAGGAAAGCCGAGTCATTTTCTAAAAAGTGAAGAGAAGGTTAGACCATTACCACCACCGCCGAAATGCC
Source organism: Papaver armeniacum (assembly GCA_023531295.1). Classification (NCBI taxonomy): domain Eukaryota; kingdom Viridiplantae; phylum Streptophyta; class Magnoliopsida; order Ranunculales; family Papaveraceae; genus Papaver; species Papaver armeniacum. The sequence continues at coordinate 241,982 of JAJJWW010017637.1, forward strand.
TGAGAACAAATTCAAGCAAAGGGGAAAGAAACATTCGTAATAGAAGTTGGATCGAAAGCTAAAAATTTTTTGCAACTCCATTATACACTCTTCTTTGAAAAATTGAAGATTTTCATGATAATGTTCTCGGTAGGGTTTTCGCGAGGATGCTAATAATAAAGAAGTAATGAACATTGCGAAGACATCGCGATAAAAGAATGGCAAAAACTGATTATTTCTTTCATGAAGAGATTCTGAAGGCGAGAGAGACGCATGACAACCCATTGGTTGTAAAATTGGAAATTAATCCGAAACCTGTAGATGGCGAAGACGCGATGACGAGAGAATGCTTTGGGCGATCAATAGAATCTTAATTGATACGGGGAGCTCAGTAAATATTCTTTTCTACCATACTTACAAGACTATGGGGGGGAAGGATGAAGAATTGATACCTTCGACGTATAAGATATATGGTTTCAATGGCACAGCGAACAAGCCTAAAGGAGAAGTTCATATGAGAATACCCTTGCAAGGATTATCAACGGGGATTTTGTTCTGTGTAGTCGATGTGGAGTCCCATTATAATGCATTAATCGGAAGGCCATGGTTGCACAAAATTCTGGCCGTAGCGTCGACTTATCATCAATGCATAAAGTTTCCTCATCCTAGCGGTGTCGGAATTATAAAGGGAGATTGGACGGAAGGACAAAAATGCTATGAGATCGTGATGTGTGTCGTAACCACAACAAATTAATTAATATTTTTCCACCTAATTAACAAGTAATATAGTGGTAATTAAGTTCGTTCCCACGAGGAGCAAGAGGTTTTAGTTGTCTTAATTGTCACAAAAAGGGGGGTATATTAAGCAAAAGAGAATAAACAAAGCAATTAAAAGATAAAGTTGAAATCAATAAGAGAGACAAGATCAAGGAATCCTTCTTCGTTGCAAAACAATGATTCAAGTTATGTTTTTCATCCACGTGTTATTAGTCACAGATTATCACCAACCGTAGGTAAAGCAGCTAGATCAGTGCTAAACCCCTAAATCCCTTGTATCACTAGGATACGAAGTTCTCGACTACCGGATTCTATTTACCAAACCACCTAGTAGTGGATCACTCAAGATGTAATTTAAATAAACGCATTATGATTTATGAATTTATTAGGTTGATATTAGTAGTTAGACTCTTAGATCAAGGTCTACTTGCTAACGTTATTTTCACACACAATTGCTCCACGGAATCCCTCCGCAAGGTCTTGTGTTTGATACTTATGTAAAGAGTCAAGAAACGATTACTTATCCCCTAACTTTCACTAGCTTTAGATCAATTAACAAATCAATTTAGTTGGCCACCAAACAATCTATCAATCAACCATGAATGTATAAACATTCCTATTAGTAAAAACAAACGATAATCATGTGAAAAACTTCAAGATAGAATTGAAAACAAAACTCAAATTATAAGTTAAGAACTAGGAATTCATCCTCAATCAATAATAAAATTAGCTACTCATGTTAAGGAGTTCACACAAAGAATAAAGAAAAGAGAAGTGTTGTGTGTGTAAAAGGTGTGTCAAAGATATATGTAAAACTTCTCTATTTATAGGCTTCAATATTCTCCAAATCTTCCAAGGAATAGAATCCTCATTCCATAGTAATTCAATTTCCAAATTCAAGTCTTTCTCATCTTCCATCTTCTCTTTCCAAATTTGAGCCAAATTCTCCATCCAATTCCAAGTCCAAGTCTTCACACCCATGAGAAGAATCCACACAATTCTGTATTTTGGTCCGCCGGAAAGCTGGTATTATGGCCGGAATCCGGCCGGAATAGTCGCCGCCGGTCACTGGAAATTCTTGCCGTCAATGGTATATTCGACGGAATATTCCGTCAGTCCACCGTTAGGACTAACGGTCAAAAGGTCACGCTGTTAGTCAACGGGTCAAGGAAAAGAGTGAGTTAGCTTCTAGTCAGCTTCGATTCTTGGCCATTGGTCTAATCTGGGGCTGTGTTGAGTCGTCTGGATCGGTCATCGCCGAGTTGACTCATGGAGTCTTGGAAACCGTACGAGTCTCGGCTTCTCAGTGTTTCTGGCCAAATTCAAGCCTCTCTTTAGCTCCATCCCTGTTCAAATCCTAGCACATACATCTATTCATTTCACTGCTCTTGCAACATCATTCTCTGCCTTCCAGTGCTCATTCTTCACAAGTCCATTCATTCCCTGATCAGCTGCAACACCTCCAAATCTCTAACCCATTCAAGTTAGCAGCAACTTCAATTGAGCAGCATCAATTGTCACAGCTACAGAGGCAGTACCATCCATCAAACCACAATTTCTTCTTTATCTCTTCTCTGATTGTTCTCAGCAACATCATCTCCTAATTTCTCAGCTGCAATGCCAGACCTGCAGCTCAATCAAACATAGCGGCAACCTTCTTCTCCAATTGCAGCTGCATCAATTTCACTACCAACAGCTGCTTCTTTCCTTGTTCAACCAGCATACCCAACTTCATTCATCACCAGAACCCATCTGCTCTTCTTCAAACCCTCAAACTTCAATCTTAAATTGCACTCCTTCTAATCCTAACAAAACCCATCTTTTATTCTTCTCAGAAAGCTCAAATCAACCCTCAATCCGAGTTGAACCTATTCAATCACAACCTTGTTCTTGGCAGCAAATTTCCCATCTGAGTTCATCTTAGAACCCTCAGATTTTATCTCCTGTTTCCGATCTCCATCATCTCGCCTCTGTCGATCTTCAACCAAACCCTTACTGTCGATTTCGTATCCATCTCTCATGAACTAACAGCTTCAATTCAGTCTTCTTCCAATCGATCTCGATATTCTCCTCCATCTGTGGCTTAACAAAAATAGCTTCATATGCTCATCTCTCTTCTTCTTCAAAACCCATCTCTATTTCACTTAGCAACATCGATTTCTTCTTCTCCATTCACAGACCCCATTTCCTGAGCTTCAATTCCTTCATCACATACTCGATTCAAACCCTAATAACTTCTTCTCAGTCGATCTTCTACGGGTTTCGATCTGCTCAACCAACAAACCAATTAGTTCCTCTCTCTATGTTGAATAACAACAATATTTTCCATTTCGATCTTCTCTGAATCTCAATCTTCAGGTGTTATAGTAGCATCTCTTGTTTTCAGAGCAAATAATTGAAGAAGAGATAAATTCACGATTCTTAGGGTTGTGTAATGATTTCGGATAGAGACGCCCAACATAAGAACCACCCCATATGGGTGCCTATATTAGGTGGTCATTTCTGATAAGGGCTAGCCTAAAGTTTCCAGCCCCTTATCCTCAGCTGATCTGTATTTAGTACTCCTTCAAATAAGGTTGCCCCTTAACCTTGGCTGGGCTCCAGATAGTGTCCGCCCCTGAAATGACAATTTTGCCCTTTTGGCTCAAATTGGGTAATTTCTTCTTCTTTTCCTCCGTGCGACTCCAAAGTAGCTATAAAACTCAAAACAAGCGTAAAATACATAATTTACAAGAAAAATAGCAAAGAAAGCATAAACAATAGATAGTAAATAGGATGTATTCTACACCCTATCAAATTCCCCCACACTTAGACTTTGCTAGTCCTCGAGCAATCAAACTAAAACTTACAACTTCAGAGCGTTCAAGCGTCCCAAGCATCCAAAGAGTTATGAGGACATAGAGTTTCTGCATTCTAGTAATAAGAAGTTAGAAATACTATAGAACATATTCTCATTCTTAAATGTTGAGTGAGAAATAACCACACCATAATGAGAGAACGCGTGTTTGAGAAACGATCAATAAGCATTTCGCCTCGACTTCGCCTCACCAAAAAGGATTTTATGATAATTGCACTCAAAAAGACGGCTTTTTATGGTTCTCACATGTGTGCAGGTAGGAATGAAGAGAGAAATCTGCGACACGTTGAATGGTGGGAAGGACAACTTCCGAAATATTTTTAAGAACCCACATCTTTTAACATTTTGAAAAACCATTTTTCTGACGATCTCTAAGAAAGGAAATCAACCACTATTATCAAGGATGAGATTACTTACTCACCTTCACATCCGATCGCCAATTATGATAACACCACTCTCACGGCATCCAATAGAAACGTCTTCCGCTCCTCGTCTTGATCTTCTTGGTCTTCGTCTTCGGTTTCAACTATTGATGATAAACTCTCGAATTTCATAAATCCTTAACAATTTGTAACTTTTTTTTACCTTAAATCCTTGTCGCTTGAAACTTCCTTATAGATTTTCCTTCCCCACGGCTTATAAAAACAAAACAAATATTTCCCTTGTTTTTTTTTTTTCTTTTCTTTTCTTTTTTCATTTTTTTTTTTTTTTTTTTTTTTTTAAAAAAAGAGAAATTAAATACAAAATAAACCATGGCCGTGGGAGAAGTATTTTACCGCTTGATTCTTCACAACTTGTATCGCCTCAAAATCATAAACTTCAACAATTCTCACCTTTTGATTTTCTTCGCTCTTGTGAATAAGTCTTTATACTTGGATATAGAATTATCTCATTATATTGTAAGTCCTCAACATATATGTAAAAATCTGCTCTTTGTATGTTGCTTTACTTGAATATAAAATTTTGCTCTTTTTTTCTCGTTCCGTTGCTTGTAAACCTTGAACTTTTCCAACTTTCCTTGTCGATTTTGATGTCGCTCCTTGTTGATGATGATGATGTTTCTATGTATCCGTTGTTGTCGAGAGAGAGAATGGTGCTAACTGCAAATCGAACTACAAGAAGGAGCTTTCATCTATAGACGTCACCCTTGTGATTGACAAAATTAGCACTCAAGAGATCAAAGAGTAGTGCTTCTATTGGTGGGAAGTTGGGTAGCTCACCATTCTACCCGGAATTAACGTACGGTGACACACACTCAAAAGAAAGCTCTTTAGTTAGATGGAAAATTTCTGGTCGGTGCCTCACATGATATGAATACGGGTAGTCTCCACTAATGATTGATCAGCAACTCTAATAATGCATTTCTCCCTGCACCAAATTTGCATCACCGGCATGATTAGATCCATTATTTAACACTCTAACAAGTAAGTGATCGCGGTCGTAAGCGTCAAAAATAAATTACACTTTCTTACTACTCAAAATATAAATATAGCAAGGGCAAGAAAGGATCGATCCCACAGAGAGGTCTAGGTTGTCAAATTGTTATGGTTTCCTATATAAAAACCGAGGGTTTTGTGAATGTGTAAATAAAAATAAAATAAAAACAAAACAATAAAAAGTAAACTCGCAAATCAAGGATGTGAAATATTGGATAAAGGTTTCATCTTCAATTGTAAACAAGTTTATGAATATATGAATAGAATTCGTATTTAATCTCGCTATCATCAAAAGCCATAGAATACCTTATTGCAAGAATAAAGTAATTTCCTAAGTCATCAACACACACATTAGAGCTGCGTATGTGAATTCTACCTAAAGAATAACCTAACGCCTTGCGCTAATCAAGTTCAATTCCTAGGAGCATTAAGTTTTGAGAAATAGGCTAATCAATGCAATTGTAATACATTGCGCAAACAATTCGAACAAAGGTCAATTTCTACATATGATTACAAGGATGTATCACTACAACCTAGAATCATATCATGCTACTTGTATTCAAGGTTATCGCTCGATGAAAACCCTAAAATAGCTATAGATATGAATGTGAGTTCAATCAATTCTAGACTTAACTAAACAAACATTCAATCATATTGCAATCCATCAATCATGCAATTATTGTAACCCGTAGAAATCATACGATAATATTGAGAGAAAACTAATTCATAAAAATCATAACTTGGTTGCAAAATCCAACTACATCTTCAACCAATAATAAAAACTTAGTTACTTGTGTTTTTGGAAATCATCATAGAAAGCAAAGAAGAAAACTATCATGTGAAACCCTAGACAACAAGTAGAAGTCTCCCTAATGGAGATATATCTAGGTTTGAGAAAGACTTTTCTATTTATTTGTTTCTTCAATTCCATAAAGGATACTCCTTCCAATATTAGGTCTTCTCAAAACCCATCTCCAAGTGGTCCACTAAGCCCATGTGTGAGAAAAACCCATGTGAAAATTACGCCCAAAAATCGTCGCTAGGGAAAAGCGGGATTGTGGTAGGAAAGTTCGGAAAGTAGTTCGGGTGACCGCAAAGTCCGTCTGGGTCACCGGTCAACGGTCCAACTCGGTCGGGTCGGGACTCGGTCAATCACCGAGTCAATATGTGAGTTGTCGACCGAGTCAGGTCATTGAGTCGAGGGTGAGCTAGTCGGACCCGAGTCGAGTCTAACAAGCGACTCGGGTGACCGATTCTCGACAAGAACCCGAGTACATTGCGGATTGCGCAGTCAGAATCAGTCATGCACCATGATGGTGCTTCATCCAACAATTCTGGCTATGCCTTCTTCTAACATAATTTCCTGCATCTCACACAAATCTCTACGGCATAACAATACATTCTCAGAACTTCAACACGCAATCATCTCCAAAGCATTGACACTTTAAATGACCTCATTTGGGTTGCACTCATCACTCATTAACCCTTGCCACATCGGACTTTCGGCTTCCAATTGACAACAATCATCAACTTCATTCTTCCCTGTACAAACCCAGTTCTTCTCAGTTTCAGAGCCGCTCCATCTGAAATACCCGCAACCATAGCCAACACCCTGAAGTCTCACAACTTCACCAGGACCAATTAAACCCCATTCTGCTCATTCATATTCCCTGCAGCTCAGTGCCAATAAGCATCATGACCTTCGTAGCTTTTTTTTTTTCCAACAAATTTAACTGACATTTCGACTCCATACTGCAATAACAACACTAATCATTCATCTATAAATTCGGTTCATTCATTCGGCACATAAATGTTCATAACGAGACCGACTTCATCTCTGCATCAATCAACCTCAGGCTAGGCCAACACCACAACTACTGCACCGACCCATTTCTTCCTTTTATAATTTCAACTCATTCCCTGCTACAGCCACAGGTCAGTTTGAACTCCACCTGTAGTTCCCAGTTCCAACTCCATCTATTTCACCTTAACAACACAACCACTTCTTGTACAGCTTCCTTGCATACCTGCAATCTCATTTCAAATGACCCTGCACCTGTAGCTTCTCCATGATTGAGTTTTCAGGGTTGATCTCCATGGTCTTCTTGCTGGCCATGTATCCAGCCACAACTAGCATTCAGCTCTGGTCACAACCCACTTCAATGCCCACTGCCACAGGCCAACAGCAGTACAAACCCAGGCCAATTCTCAGTCCAAGCTTCCACCTGCCATATCTGTGCTACAATCTCATGACTATCTGCATAACTTCCATAAACTGCAGACACAGCTTACTCCACTATCTCCCTTGCAAACCAGCTCCAGGCAACAGTGCCACACTTGCCTTCAGCTGCAAAACATCCACCCAGTTACTGCAGCTTTACTTGAGCTGCTGCAACAACACCACCAAAGGCCGACAAAATTACGAGAGCAAAACAACCACAAGACCGGGTGGTTCGGCTCTTTCACTCTAGTTTGCTTCCACCAACACCATCTGGCATTGCAGCCAAAACTATCTCCTTGTTCTTCAGTGCATTTCCAGGGCAATCTTCATTACCTGCAACTGAAACTCAATCTTGAGATAAACCCAATTATATCTCAGGCCAACACCAATTCCAGTGCACATTCTTTCCACCATAACCTCAAACCCTCAAGCCATCACTGCACACAACCAGCATTAGTCATCTCCACTGGCAGCATCCACAAGAAGCTCAACCTTTCAATTCCCATCTACTATTGCTTCACAGGCTCCACGAGAACTTGCTCATATGGCGCAATCATTTGCATTCTCCTCTTGTTCCGCTTTTGCAATTCAATGCACTCTGTCAAGCCAACTCACACCAACAGCTCTTGCCTGCAATGAGCTCAAGCCTCCTCTCTGCCTAGCCATTTCAATCCATCTCACCACCATTAATACAACCCAATCTTCCCTGCTGTAACTCCATTGCCTGTTCCATCTCACCACTGCAATTCCACAATCACCAACAGAAACTCGATCTTGAGACAAACCCAAGTCTAAATTCACCACAGATTCTTTCCAACGACAACAACAGAATCAAATCGCCTTCCAGTCGAACCCATGAATGTCAACAACATCATTATCTCTTCAATTCAGTGTTTCATCTAATTTCGAGAACAACCCATGTTTCATCTTCCTCTTTTGGTGGCAGTAACACCAATTTCTTTTTCTAATTTCGGATCGAGCTCAAACCCAATCTAGTTCTTCTTGATTTCACGAAACAACATCTTCTTTATTTTGATTTCAACTTCACGGCAAACCCTAGCCTCCTTTCTTCGAGCTTCAACAGCAACGACCACCAGATATCATCAATTCTTCTCTCAACTCCCTCTTGATTTCCTATGGCTGCGCCTCTATTTCCCTTTTCTCAATTTTAGGTGAGTGATTGGAATGAATGATTGTGAGAACTGAGAAGATTACCTTCTCGATTTTGGTTTAGTTTGCAAATTGGGGCGGATTGTTACACCAGGGATATTACACCCTTTGATAAATGATAAGGGTTACCCAGATAGCTACCCCTTAACCACAGCTGGTCTTTGTTCAGTACTCCCCCAAATAGAGTCGCCCCTTAACGCTGACTTGGCTCCGATAGTATTTGCCCTCTGAAAAGACAATTCTGCCCTTTTCGCTCTAAATGAGTAGTTTCTCCTTCTTTTCCTCCGTACGACTCCAAAGCACCTAATAACTCAAATTCACACATAAGATACATAATTCACACGAAAAAATAGCAAAGAAAGCATAAATACTAGATAATAAATACGGTGTATTCTACACCTATCAAATTCCCCCACACTTAGACTTTGCTAGTCCTCGAGCAAATCAAACAAAATTAAAATACAACAACTCCGTGACGTCGAGGCTACGGTTAATTTTAGCATAAATAACAAGCCTTTAAACCCCTAGGTGTCCCTAGTGGACGAGTTATAGTCTCGTGAAGGTTTACAAGAGGTCTGCCTACAAAACCTATATTCCAAACTCCATCTATTTGTGACAAATCAATGAATGAATCCAAAATGACTACAGGAGGAGGTACCTTGCAAATTCAATTCATATATTAGTAAATAAACTCTAATTAGATAGTCGAACAAGCCACAATACTCGGAAACTAACAAACCACAATCACAATGAAAAGATTAAGAAGATGGATATAGATGTAGATGTTGTTGAATATTCACAAGTGTTCGATGTTTCCCATATCTGTCTGAAGGTCACTGCTAAGATAAACCTATTCCTATTGGATTGAGCTACTTGGTGCTGAATGCTACATCAAATCAATTGGCATATACAAGGGAACCAAGAGTGACTTTATTCAACACAATAATAATTTCTTCTCTTTTTTTTTTATATGATTGGATCAAACTGGATCCAATTTCTCTCTTTTTTTTTTTTAGACGGCATGATTAGATCTTTTGGATCCAAGCGCATGCTTCCTTGTCAACACGTATATGATAGTTGCCTTGGATCCTGCATTCCACGCTTGTTTAGGCGACGGAGACAGGGACTACGTTTCACACATACTGCTATTCCCAAGTGTCTTTTTATTCCGTTTTGGTCTAATTGGTCGGTCTCTTTTTTTCCTTTTCTTTTTCAAATTTTTTTTTTTTTTGAGAGAAAACTCAACCACTCTATTTCATCCTAGCAGTAATAACACGTCGATGTTTAGTGACCCACCAAAGCACTTAGAGAACAATAGATAAATATGGAAAAAATAAAAATAGAATGTGATATGGTGATATTCCGAGATATGGTAACAACTATCATGTTAATTTGTGATTTCTGAGCTATATTCTTCCCTTTTAGTTAATTGGTTCCTCAACTCCTGCATTCAAAATGGTTCCATCCACTAATGGTGTCATCCTAAAGGCACAAGTTCTAGATTTCGGAGTTCAAAAAGCACAAATTTTTTTCTTGGTTTTTTTCTATTTTTCTGATTTTTTTTTTTTTAAAGGCATAAAACAAACTAACACATATATATGCTCCCCCACACTTAAACTTTACATTGTCCTCAATGTAAAATTGAATCGTCCAAAGAAAATTCAAGGTGGGAAATTCCGCAAATGATATGCAAAAATAAAGAAAATAAAGATAAAAGCAAATGCATAAAAATAAAAAGATAAAGGTAAAGATACAAAACCGGTGGGTTGCCTCCCACTTAGCGCTTGTTTTAAAGTCGACGGCCCGACTTAGCTTCTTGTAAGATTCATTCCCCATACACCAATAATCGGAAAATTTGGGGATCCACCCATAATACCTGTTTTGAAAACACTAGCTTCGCACAAATATTAGTAATATAAAACAGAAACGAAGCTATGAACCGGCAAAAGTTTCCCCCACACTTATTCTTGTCCACACATGGAAGTGCATAAAGAATATAGGAGTCGGGTACTTCCACGGTTTCTTGGTCCAAAACCTGCATAGTATGAGAATCAAGTATCTCTAATGGCGGATAACGAGAAATAAAGTCATCCAACAATATTCTCGAAGCACATACATTCAAACCAATAAGAGGTAAAGGAGAAGAAACAATAGGCAAAGGGTTAGATAAACCTTGCACAATCTCTTGTATTACGGAATCCTATTCATCCTTGAAAAACTCAAGTGAATTATTCACCTCTTTTATATCATGGTCCTCTATTAAACCTTGCAACCATTCTTCGTCCGTTTCTGCCGTAACCAAAGTTTCGACATAAACATCATCATTGTAATCATTTGCAAGCTCAATTGGGTCTTCCACAATATTGGTCATAACCGTCTCATTCTCAACATATTCCTCCTTGTTGTAAGGCACATACTCTTTTGCGGATCCAAATTTTATTATAAGAAACTTTTCTAGAACACCGAAAATGCATCATCCTCAAGCTCCACCCTTTGAATAGGCTCTTGATCATTATTAAGATCAATGCTTGAGTAATCCACACAAGTGTCGACATATTCCTCTTCGTCTTCATCTTGATCCCAAAAAGACTCCATTGTACACTCCTCGCGGATGTCACCATGAGTTGGTTCAAACGATGTATTTTCATAATAATCATCATCACTATCATAGTCATCATAACATTGGTCCTCGCTGAATTTAGTGTTGCTAATCTCGAACTCATCCTTTTGAATAGGTGAATGATCATTATTACGATCAAGAGTTGACTTAACTACACAAATATCAACAAAAGTCCCCGAAGGTTCGCCTTTTTCAACATAACTATTCATTTCCTCCTTGTATTCTTCAATGCCTTGTCTTAAAGTGGAAACACCTTTTTGAAGCTCTTGGAGTGTTCCATCCAAATTCCCGAATATAGTGTTCCATTTGTTGGTAAAGCTCATTCGACAAAGAAAAAGTAGAATTACTTACTTCAGTATTGTTAGGCCAATTATATTCCCTTTGAATGGGTGGATGATCATAACTACGATCAGAAATTTGGCCAAACATACTATGAGCACATTCGGTCGATGAAATTGGTTCCACGCTTGGTTGTCTACGAATTGACTCCATGCTGTCCATAAATTGTTGCATTTCATCTACCAAACTAGAGGAAAAATTAATAGGAATACAAGTATCATCCCCTCTTTGTGGTTGCTCACTTACATACCCACCGTAAGAAGGTTGGAATGTATGAGAACAACTAAAAGGGTACGTGGAATATTGACCATAACCAAAGGATTGGTTTTGATTGTATTCCCCATAAGGGTGATAGTTTTCATGTTGTTGAGGTTGAAAGCCGTATTGATTGCTCCAATATGCTCCGTCCATAGAATTGGTACCTGAAACGAGATTCTCAAAACTCGGTTAAGAACCAAAGAATAAGAAAAAGTAAAACAAAAATAAGAAACCAAAAACAATTAACAACCGCTGCCTCCCCGGCAACGGCGCCAAAATTTGATCGCGGTCGTAAGCGTCAAAAATAAATTACACTTTCTTACTACTCAAAATATAAATATAGCAAGGGCAAGAAAGGATCGATCCCACAGAGAGGTCTAGGTTGTCAAATTGTTATGGTTTCCTATATAAAACACCGAGGGTTTGTGAATGTGTAAATAAAAATAAAATAAAATAAAAACAATAAAAAGTAAACTCGCAAATCAAGGATGTGAAATATTGGATAAAGGTTTCATCTTCAATTGTAAACAAGTTTATGAATATATGAATAGAATTCGTATTTAATCTCGCTATCATCAAAAGCCATAGAATACCTTATTGCAAGAATACTCCGTAATTTCCTAAGTCATCAACACACACATTAGAGCTGCGTATGTGAATTCTACCTAAAGAATAACCTAACGCCTTGCGCTAATCAAGTTCAATTCCTAGGAGCATTAAGTTTCATAAATAGGCTAATCAATGCAATTGTAATACATTGCGCAAACAATTCGAACAAAGGTCAATTTCTACATATGATTACAAGGATGTATCACTACAACCTAGAATCATATCATGCTACTTGTATTCAAGGTTATCGCTCGATGAAAACCCTAAAATAGCTATAGATATGGATGTGAGTTCAATCAATTCTAGACTTAACTAAACAAACATTCAATCATATTGCAATCCATCAATCATGCAATTATTGTAACCCGTAGAAATCATACGATAATATTGAGAGAAAACTAATTCATAAAAATCATAACTTGGTTGCAAAATCCAACTACTCTTCAACCAATAATAAAAACTTAGTTACTTGTGTTTTTGGAAATCATCATAGAAAGCAAAGAAGAAAACTATCATGTAAAACCCTAGACAACAAGTAGAAGTCTCCCTAATGGAGATATATCTAGGTTTGAGAAAGACTTTTCTATTTATATGTTTCTTCAATTCCATAAAGGATACTCCTTCCAATATTAGGTCTTCTCAAAACCCATCTCCAAGTGGTCCACCAAGCCCATGTGTGAGAAAAACCCATGTGAAAATTCTGCCCAAAAATCGTCGCCGGAAAACTGGGATTGTGGCCGGAAAGTTCGCCGGAAAGTAGTTCAGGTGACCGGCAAAGTCTGCCCGGTCACCGGTCAACGGTCCAACTCAGTCGGGTCAAATCGGGTCAGGACTCGGTCAATCACCGAGTCAATATGTGAGTTGTCAGACCGAGTCAGGTCATTGAGTCAGGGTGAGCTACTCAGACCTGAGTCAGAGTCTAACAAGCCTGACTCATTTGATCGTTGATTCGACAAGAACCCAGTCATTGCGGTTGCACTGATCAGAATCAGTCATGCACCATGATGGTGCTTCATCCAAGCAATTACGGCTATGCCTTCTTCTAACATAATTTCCTGCATCTCACACAAATCTCTACTGGCATAACAATACATTCTGTAACTTCAACACTGCAATCATCTCCAAAGATTGACACTTTAAACAGCCTCATTTGGGTTGCACTCATCAGCTCATTAACCACTGCCACATCAGACTTTCGGCTTCCAATTGACAACAATCATCAACTTCATTCTTCCCTATACAAACCCAGTTCTTCTCAGTTTCAGAGCCGCTCCATCTGAAATACCACCTGCAACCATAGCCAACACCCTGAAGTCTCACAACTTCACCAGGACCAATTAAACTCCATTCTGCTCATTCCTATTCCCTGCAGCTCTGTGCCAATAAGCATCACAGCCTTCTGTAGCTTTTTTTTCCAACAGCTGCAACTGACATTTCAGCTCCATACTGCAATAACATCACTAATCATTCATCTATAAATTCAGTTCATTCATTCAGCACATAAATGTTCATAGCAGACCAGCTTCATCTCTGCATCAATCAACCTCAGGCTAGGCCAACACCACAGCTACTGCACCGACCCATTTCTTCCTTTTATAATTTCAACTCATTCCCTTTCTGACCACGGAGTCAGTTTGAACTCCACCTGCAGTTCCCAGTTCCAACTCCATCTATTTCACCTTAACAACACAACCACTTCTTGTACAGCTTCCTTGCATACCTGCAATCTCATTTCAAATGACCATTTTTTGTAGCTTCTCCATGATTGAGTTTTTCGGGGTTGATCTCCATGGTCTTCTTCTTTGGCCATGTATCCACCACAACTAGCATTCGGCTCTGGTCACAACCCACTTCAATGCACACTGCCATAGGCCAACAGCAGTACAAACCCAGGCCAATTGTCGGTCAAGCTTCCACCCCGCCATATACGTGCTACAATCTCATGACTATCTCGCATAACTTCCATAAAGCTGAGACACGGCTTACTCCACTATCTCCCTTGCAAACCAGCTCCAGGCAACAGCGCCACACTTGCCTTCAGCTGCAAAACATCCACCCAGTTACTGCAGCTTTACTTGAGCTGCTGCAACAAGCCAACAACACCACCAGCACTGACAAAATTACACAGAGCAAAACAACCATAGCACCAGCTGGTTCAGCTCTTTCACTCTAGCTGCTTCCACCAACACCATCTGGCATTGCAGCCACAACTATCTCCTTGTTCTTCAGTGCATTTCCAGAGCAATCTTTATTACCTGCAACTGAAACTCAATCTTGAGATAAACCCAATTATATCTCAGGCCAACACAAATTCCAGTGCACACTCTTTCCACCATAACCTCAAACCCTCAAGCCATCACTGCACACAACCAGCATTAGTCATCTCCACTGGCAGCATCCACAAGAAGCTCAACCTTTCAATTCCCATCTACTATTGCTTCACAGGCTCCACCAGAACTTGCTCATATGGCAGCAATCAGCTGCATTCTCCTCTTGTTCTGCACCTGCAATTCAATGCACTCTGTCAAGCCAACTCACACCAACAGCTCTTGCCTGCAATGAGCTCAAGCCTCCTCTCTGCCTAGCCATTTCAATCCATCTCACCACCATTAATACAACCCAATCTTCCCTTTGTAACTCCATTGCTGTTCCATCTCACCTTTGCAATTCCACAATCACCAATGAAACTCGATCTTGAGACAAACCCAAGTCTAAATTCACCACAGATTCTTTCCAACGACAACAACGGGAATCAAATCGCCTTCGGTCGAACCCATGAATGTCAACAACATCATTATCTCTTCAATTCAGTGTTTCATCTAATTTCGAGAACAACCCATGTTTCATCTTCCTCTTTTGGTGGCAGTAACACCAATTTCTTTTTCTAATTTCCAGATCGAGCTCAAACCCAATCTAGTTCTTCTTGATTTCACAGAAACAACATCTTCTTTATTTTGATTTCAACTTCACGGCAAACCCTAGCCTCCTTTCTTCGACCTTCAACAGCAACGACCACCAGATATCATCAATTCTTCTCTCAACTCCCTCTTGATTTCCTATGGCTGCGCCTCTATTTCCCTTTTCTCAATTTCAGGTGAGTGATTGGAATGAATGATTGTGAGAACTGAGAAGATTACCTTCTCAATTTGGTTTAGTTTGCAAATTGGGGCGGATTGTTACACCCCAGGATATTACACCCTTTGATAAATGATAAGGGTTACCCAGATAGCTACCCCTTAACCACAGCTGGTCTTTGTTCAGTACTCCCCCAAATAGAGTCGCCCCTTAACGCTGACTTGGCTCCCGATAGTATTTGCCCCTGAAAAGACAATTCTGCCCTTTTCGCTCTAAATGAGTAGTTTCTCCTTCTTTTCCTCCGTACGACTCCAAAGCACCTAATAACTCAAATTCACACATAAGATACATAATTCACACGAAAAAATAGCAAAGAAAGCATAAATACTAGATAATAAATACGGTGTATTCTACACCTATCAGTAAGAAATCCGAATGTAGTTCCCTAACATTTCCAAGTTCAATTATGTCGGTCAAAATCTCTATGTAAACATACCTAGAAGTATGCTAGTGACTCTAAAATCTCTAAAAGTTGGAGGTTTTATGTAAAACTTTTTTTTTTTTTTTTTAATTTTTTAATTTTTTTGTAAATTTTTTTTTTAAATACATGCTTAACCATTCCCCCACACTTAAACCTTACATTGTCCTCAATGTAATTGAATCCTCCTAGTAAAGTCAAGGTGGGAAATTTTAACATGATATGGAATAAGAAAAATAAATAACAAAAATAAAAAGCAAAAGGATAAGAAATACAAAACCTATGGGTTGCCTCCCATGAAGCGCTTGTTTTAAAGTCGACGGCCCGACTTAGCTCTTGCAAGATTCATTCCCCATATACTAACAATCTGAAAATTTGAGGATCCACCCATAATACCTGTTTTGCAAAAAATAACTCCATACAAATGTTAGCACAAGAAAATAATAATGATGTTATCGCCCGATAGAAATTTCCCCCACACTTATTCTTTTCCACGCTCGGAAATGTATAAAGAATATAGAATTTGGGAACTTCCATGGTTTCCTTTTGGCAAACCTGCATAGTGTTAGCATCAAGTGTTTCCAATGGTGGGTATTTAGAAACAAAATCATCCAAAAATGCTTTCGAAGCACATACATTCAAACCAATAAGAGGTAAAGGAGAAGAATCAATATGCAAAGGGTTAGACAAACCTTGCACAATCTCTTTTTTTGCGAAATCCTCTTCATCCTTAGAGAATTCATATGAATTACTTACCTCTTGTAAATCGTGATCCTCTATCGAATCTTGCAACCTTCCATCGTTATTTTCTACCTTAACCAAAGTTTTGGAATCATTATAATCATTGGCAAGTTCAATTGGGTCTTCCACAAAATCAATCAATTTGGTTTCATCCTCTAGCATCATCTCTTCAACATTCTCATCATCGAAATCGGGCCATTCACTAAAGTGATTCTCATCGTTATAAATTTTAAGATCTTCTTGTGCGGGTGTTACACCGTTTATAACAATAGGTAAGTCACACCCAATCTCCTCCTTTTGAATAGGTGAAGGATCGTTATTATGATCCGGAGTTGGAATAACTTCCTCATTGTTGCAACGCTCATACACTTCCGCGGACTCATATCTTTCCCTAAGGAATTTTTTCCAAGCACTAAATGCATCATCTTCAAGCTCTACCTTTTGAATAGGTGCTTGATCATTATTAAGATCAAGGCTCGAGTAAGCTACACTAGCGTCTTCAAAAGTCTCCAAAGTTTGGCCTTTTCCAACATAATCATCGATCAAATATTCACTACACACAATAGGCACATTAGAATAGTTATTGCTTTGAGAGCAAAATTCTTCTTTATCCCTACCCTCCTTGTATTGATCCACGTCTCTTCGTTCTTTAGCAATGCCGTCTTGACGTGGTTCCTCCCAAACATAGGGTTGCTGGTCTTGTAGTGATTCTTGCAACTTTTGTTGAAGATCCCCAATCATGGCAGACATCTTACCTGCAAAATTAGAGAATTTCTGATGATAAACAAAACTATGCTCCCATCCTTGTGATTGTCCACTTACATACCCATCATAAGGTTGTTGATATGTATGAGAATATCCATAAGGTTCTGTAGAATTTGATCATAGCCAAAAGATTGGTTTTGATTGTATCCTAAGGATGGTTGGAAGTTGCCATAATGTTGAGGTTGAAAACCGTATTGATTGTTGTAATATGCTTGCTCTTGTCCACCATACATGGAAAACCGATACCTGAAATAAGATTCTCAGAAACCAAGTTAGATACGATATAGAATCTAACAAAGCAAGAATAAAGCAAAAAGAAAAATAAAAACAACTAAAATCATCCGCTACTCCCCGGCAGCGGCGCCAAAATTTGATGCGTGTCGTAACCACAACAAATTAATTAATATTTTTCCACCTAATTAACAAGTAATATAGTGGTAATTAAGTTCGTTCCCACTAGGAGCAGGAGGTTTTAGTTGTCTTAATTGTCACAAAAAGTGGGGTATATTAAGCAAAAGAGAATAAACAAAGCAATTAAAAGATAAAGTTGAAATCAATAAGAGAGACAAGATCAAGGAATCCTTCTTCGTTGCAAAACAATGATTCAAGTTATGTTTTTCATCCACGTGTTATTAGTCACAGATTATCACCAACCGTAGGTAAAGCAGCTAGATCAGTGCTAAACCCCTAAATCCCTTGTATCACCGGATACGGAAGTTCTCGACTACCGGATTCTATTTACCAAACCACCTAGTAGTGGATCACTCAAGATTTATGAATTTATTAGGTTGATATTAGTAGTTAGACTCTTAGATCAAGGTCTACTTGCTAACGTTGTTTTCACACACAATTGCTCCACGGAATCCCTCCGCAAGGTCTTGTGTTTGCTACTTATGTAAAGAGTCAAGAAACGATTACTTATCCCTAACTTTCACTAGCTTTAGATCAATTAACAAATCAATTTAGTTGGCCACCCAAACAATCTATCAATCAACCATGAATGTATAAACATTCCTATTAGTAAAAACAAACGATAATCATGTGAAAAACTTCAAGATATAATTGAAAACAAAACTCAAATTATATGTTAAGAACTAGGAATTCATCCTCAATCAATAATAAAATTAGCTACTCATGTTAAGGAGTTCACACAAAGAATAAAGAAAAGAGAAGTGTTGTGTGTGTAAAAGGTGTGTCAAAGATATATGTAAAACTTCTCTATTTATAGGCTTCAATATTCTCCAAATCTTCCAAGGAATAGAATCCTCATTCCATAGTAATTCAATTTCCAAATTCAAGTCTTTCTCATCTTCCATCTTCTCTTTCCAAATTTGAGCCAAATTCTCCATCCAATTCCAAGTCCAAGTCTTCACACCCATGAGAAGAATCCACATAATTCTGTATTTTGGTCCGCCGGAAAGATGGTATTATGGCCGGAATCCGGCAGGAATAGTCGTCGCCGGTCACTGGAAATTCTCGCCGCCAATGGTATATTCGACGGAATATTCCGTCGGTCCACCGTTAGGACTAACGGTCAAAAGGTCACGCTGTTAGTCAACGAGTCAAGGAAAAGAGTGAGTTAGCTTCTAGTCAGCTTCTGATTCGGCTTACTGGTCTAACTGGGTTGTGTTGAGTCGTCTGGATCGGTCATCGCCGAGTTGACTCGCCGGTGCAGGGGCAGAGAGCAGCAGGAGCAAAAAGTGTAAGAAATGAATAATCATCAAAAAGCAATAACAAAAGCATGATAAGGGTAAGAGGAAGAAAAAATAATTGAAGAAGAAATATGCGAGGATCTCGCCATCAAGAATGTATGACAATTTGATTGAAGAATTGAAAAACAAAAATGATTAAACAATGTAAGATTGTGCGATAGCTTCGCAAACAAAATGAATGATTGAATGAATTAACAAAAATGAAAGAGTGAGTGAATGGGACGAACCTTTATGGCGTACACCCTAGTTCGCGAATGATATTTCGTAAGAGGCAAATATAAGACCTAAAGTGCGTCATATAAGGGGTCTCTCTTGACATGGCTCGGTGAAAAGGTTACACCGCTCCCGGAACTCGAGTCATGGAGATTTGGGGCCCAGGAAAGCCTATCCGGGAGGGATACCTTGGATTTCCAACTATATATATAAGGTGATACCCTGGTTGGACGCCCGAGGGTCTCTTCCAAGGAGTCGAGTGTATGCTCAAGGCGCGGGGTACACGGTTGAGCCAAGAGTGCCTGGGGCATTTGAAGTGTCTCGGCCATCCTTGGCAAGTCTTGGTATATCTTTGCACTCGGCCGAAGAAAACTCCACTTAGGGTGCAGTCTCGTAACCATAGGCCATATAGGTATAAGGGATAAGAGGCTGCGAAAATGTTGGTTGTTGTTAAGACCGGATGTGAGGAGCTAGTCTTGTATGGCCGATGTACGCCTCCTTGAAGGGGCAACCGAGAGAGAAGATAAGGGCGGCACCCTCCATTAGGGAGGCGATAAGTGTCAAAAGACGCAAATGTCATGAGGCTTTATTTTCGCAAGGAAATTTAGGCTTGTCATATTTGTGCGATGATCTGTAGAGGCAATAATACTAACGCAAGGATAAGACGAGATCAATGGGTTTTTGCATGAAAATGTAAAAACGTCCTGCGATTTCGTCGCGAAGACTAAGCAATGTCATGGGATTTTACATTCGCAAGAGTATTTAAGCCTGTCATATTGTCGCAAATAAAATATCCTGCAGAGGCAAAAATACTTAAGAAATGATAAGACAAGATCAATGGGTCATTACATGAAAATGTAAAGATGTCCTGCGATTTTGTCGCAACGAGGGGTGGCGAAATAAGACCTTTAATTAGGAAGGCAAAATAAGACCACACAAGAAATGATAAGGCAAGATCAATAGATTTCTTCATTTGTGAAGACGTCCTGCGATCTTGTCGCAATGATGAACTTCAACATGAATAAAGATATAGCCATACAAAAGATTGAGGAAGCAAATAAGCTTGCGAAAACGAATATATTTGTTCATAAAGTTACCAACAATAAGGTCAAAATTCAGAGATTTCATTACTCAGAGATAATTGATCAAATCTCTCATTTGAAAATAAATAACAAAGGCAATTATGGGAATGAATAGGATAAAATCTTGTTATTCATTTCCACATGATAGATTTATGTATTCATAATGCTGGTCAGTTGAGTTACAAAGAAGAATTGCTTGATTAATATGCGCAAGTAAAGAAAACAAAGATTGAATTCATATTTAGCAATCCAAGAAATTTACAATGAGGGGTTATAGAAATAGAAGATTAAAAGGGTATATATACAGATATTATAAGAAGCGAAAGAAGAAAAAGATTCTTCTTCTTTGTCAGATTCTTCAATTCCATCATTCTTTTCGCCAGATTCTTCTTCTTCGCTAGCTTCACTATCAGAGACATCCGAGAAAGGCATATCTTCAGAAATATCATCGCGAAGACAAGGATATGAACTAAGAGGAATGCGGTGATCATTACAAATTTGTTTCAATAGTTTGATTGCGAAAACGAACAAACATCGTTATTAAAATTGCCATCAGTAGCTTGCGGTTGTTTCTTCAACTTGGAATATTTGATGTCGCGAAGAGAAAGGCCATTTCTGAGCTGCTCTTTTTCAGATTCAAGTTCTTCAATCCTTGTCGAAATCTTCTCTCAAACTTACGCAAAACAAGTGACAATAAGTTAATACCAATACTGCGAGAAGAAAGGAGTAATAAAGTAAAAGGAATAATAAACAACCTTCTCGGTCGGATATCATATCTTTAACCAACAAAAGTATGCTCGGCATGAAGGCTAACATCAACACCTAAGTTATTCTGGCATTATCTAGAACCTTCGCAGCCCAAGCAAATTCATCATCATTACTTATAATGAGAAGCGAACGAATTTGATCTTCTCGCTCATTAAGTATGGCATTCTGACGAAGAGATTCATCTCGTTCAATTTGTACTTCGAGAAGAGATTTTTAAAATTTTGCTAATGCTTGTGCACCTTTATTAGCAATGCGGTCTTTGTCATCTATAAGGCCACTAATTTTCTTCCTTAAAGTTTTGGTTTTCTTATGTGAATCAAGATACATTTGTTTAAATCGGTTGGCTAAACCTAAACTAGATCTATGCTCAATCTCTAAGAGACGATATTTGGCTTGAAGTTCATTTAATGGAAGGGAATCAACTTTGTTTGATGAACTACTTAAAGATTCGTTGAGATGAGTGAGAAGAACATCATTATCCATAGGCTCGGAAATGAATGGAGAAGAATGGCTTCTTGGAGAGATTATATATGTCTGCGAAAATAATAAATCGGCAAAGAAAAGCGAGATGACAAAGTAAAGACGACTTGAAGAGTAAAAATTTTATACCATAAAGTTGTTGATTTGCACTTTGAAGAGTAGATATTTTATTCTTCTGAGAAGTAGACTCAACTTACAACTGTTGAATTTTTTCATCTTTCTTGCGAGACGTCGCAACTTCAATTTCTAGTTCTTGGATCTTCTCTTTTAGTTGGAGATTTTTCTTTTCAAGGTTGTCGCGTCTTTTCTCGAGATCTGAGGCAACAACAAAGGAAGCTCTCCCAGACTATAAAGTAAAGTAAAGAAGTTGTTAAGTTAAAGCTTATAATTGAAGTTACAGAGAAGCAAAGGAATATGAACATACCAAAGCATTGAGAGCATTTAAGAAACTGGAAGTCAATGTTCGGGAAACTCCGCGAAAAGAATCATTGTCCACTAGCAAGGGGGCATCGCAAATTTTAGCGAGAGCTTCGCAAGTAGCAGATAACTGATCATCTCCCAATCCTTGCATGGAATCGGAGAAAACACTAGACAATTGCGCCATAGCATAAGTAGTCGAGTGATTTTCCTTCGCAGAGGAAGTACCAACCTCATTTTCATCCTCATCAGAGCTCTCGCTGGTTTGAGAACTCGAATGAGAAGAGGGATGGGTTTTCTGTTTTTTAGAAAATGGAGCAGAAGATTTATCCTTGCGAAGGGTGATTTTATCCTTGCCCTTAACCTTCAGCTTGGGAATGTCTATTTCTTCAATAACCTTAGCACACGAATGAAGATAAGAAACAAAGGCAACAATATTGTTAAAAATAACAAAAGAAAGTATTTCTTACTTCATCCGTGATCGATCGGAGTATCACCAGAGTACTCGGCTTTGGACGTCTACTATAACTCTTTTTCAATTTGGTAATCTGAAGATTTTGTAAATTTAGTAAATATAAAAGGAAAGAAATATCGCAAAAGCAAATCTGAAATAGGAAGTATACCTCTTTTGCCTTTTCGGGCCATTTAAATTCCCAAGGATGATAGTCTGCGAGATTCATAGGGAGTACATGTGAACTGCGATATAGGGTCCACTCGAAATAAAGGAACAACCCACCACTTCTCATCTTTGGAGTGCCGAAGTAACATTATTTTTGCCCAAATGCCGAGTCAATGTCTTGCATGAGCTTGACTTATCGGCATCAATGTTATCTTTTCTCTTCAATCGAGCACCCAGTGAGATTTATCATTTCTCATATTTATTCTTTGCATAATTCGCAAAGAAGTTTTTCTACGGTATATTTTCAGCGACCATTTGTAAATGTGCGAATCTAGGATCTTTGACATCATCGGGATATAAAGATCCTTTAAGTGCTCCTTGGTTGGCGAATTCAACCATTAGACGGATGCGATCATTTGCTCAATTGATAAATAGCACGCGAGAATTTCTCATGAGCAAGAATTTCATAGAATAATGGCATCTCAGGATTGTATAGAGGAATGGGAAGGCCTGCGAGGATTTGACCTAGCGAGACTATGATCTTTTGATCATTACATTGATGATCAGAAAATAATTTTGCAGAAAGTATAGATGAAGACTCTTGATCAGGAATGGTCGACAAGATGAAACCTTTCTCTTGAAATTTCTTTTGAGTTTCCTCAAAAAGGGGTTTATATGTACGACCAAGTGAAGCCATTATTAGAGTATGGGAATGAATAGAGAATTGAAGATTGAGAGAAAGAAAAAAGGGAAGGTTTCTGAGAAAGGTAAGCGCAAATTGCGGAGGAAGAAAGTTGAAGGAAAGTTCGAGAGGGAAAATAAAAGAGAAGAAGAGAAGGGTAAGAAAACTATATAGAGAGAGGAGAATCCTCGAGAAAACAAATGCATTTAATGCGAGATGGGACGTGAATGGTCAAGAATAAATGGTTGAAAGAGACGTGTCAAGAAAAGAGTGGAAGAAGAAACACCTGTAATAAATTCCGTACGTGAATAAAACAGGTTAAAAATGAACATTTGCGAGATAAAGATGAGCAATTGCGGCATTTTAAAATATTGATTCTCATGACATTTTCTCCTTCGCAGAAAAGACATGAGAAGAGGCAAGATGTAGGATCAGAATATCGCGACATCAATACTTCGCGAGATTAATAAATGACGATATCGCGAGGGAGTCACAGAGAAGTAAAATAAATGACGCAATGAATGACGACAGACGAACATGAGAAAATGTGAAGACTTAGCGAGATTTAGGAGTGTCGCGAGAATTTGTATATGTACACTTGCGACACTTCGCGAGTTGTTCCCGAAAATAAAGGACAGCTTAGTTTGTCATCATCCATGTATTACCCTATATAAAGGGTTGAGTCATCTGTTGTGAGGAGGTTCTTTTTGAATTGTTAAGCAAGTCATTAGGAGAGAGAAAATTTAGAGTGATTGTAATTTCTTTAGCTCTGTTCTATCTTTCTTTGTAAACATTTCAAGAAAATAATCAATAAAATCTATAGTTATTCATCTTCAAATGGATTAGTTGAGTAAATTCTAGTGAGGGGTGTAGTGTGGGATTTCCTGCAACTACAATCATGGTGCAACAGCTCAGGCCTGTGCACTGGCCTAGAAGGCTAGAACCAAGTCAGCTGAGTTAGCATCTGACTCAGGTCTGACTAGACCACCTGACTCATATGACTCGGTTCTGACTCAGTGATTTGACTCGGTCTGACCTTGACCGATTTGACCCGGTGACCGGGAAGACTTTGCCGGTCACCTGAGATGTTTGCTGTAGTAGCAGGATTTCCCACTACACCCCTTACTCGATTTTGCCTAATTAATCCATTAGAAGATGAAAGATCAAGAACATTTATTGATTGAATTCATGAAGTGTTTACACAGGAAAATAGAATTACACTCAAAAGTTAAAACACTCTTAAACTTTCTCTCTCCTAATGACTTGCCTAACAATTCTAAAAAGATCCTCCCCCTCAACAGACTCATTTAGCCCTTTATATAGGGTAATACATAGTGGATGACAGCTAAGCTATCCTTTATTTTCGGGAATGTCTCGCGAAGTGTCGCAAGTGCACAAACATTCATTCTCGCGACACTCCTTAACCCTCGCCAAGTCTCTCGTCTTCTTTATGTTTTGCCGGTCGTTATTCATTGCGTCGTTTATTTTAGCTCCTGCGACTGCCTCGCGACAGCGTCGTTTATTAATCCCGCGAGTCTTGTACGTTGCGATATTATGATCCTACATCTTGCCTCTTTTTCCTTAAATATTGCTTGAAGAGCGATCTTTAAGGAAAAATCTGTTGTGGTAGCAATCTTTGATTTTGGTTGATGAAGGAACAAGCGAGGAAGAATCTTTGGACTTGAAAAGTACGTACTTGCCTCTATTCTTTTGCGAAGTTCGAAGCTTCTTTGAGATATATACGAAGTATCGTCTCCCATCACTCCTCATACTTCTCCTGCGAGGGGAGGAGTATCATAAAAGTTTTTATAATATTCTTGCCGCGACTGCTTATCTTTATCCGTTTCAGTTTTGTACTTTTACACGGATTTTGATTATTAATGTCTTTTCTCGACACGTCTCTTTCAACCGCTTATTCTTGACCATTCATGTCTCTTCGCATTAAATGACCTCGTTTTTCTCGAGGATCTTTTTCCCTATATATAGTTTTCTTTTCCCCTCCTTTTCATTCTTTAGTTTCTCTCTGCAACCTTTCTTTGACTCTCTCCTTCCGCAATTTGCGCTCCTGCTACTGCAAATCTTTTCTTCATCCTTTCTAACGCTGATCTTAATCTCCAATCTTCCACCCATTCCCATCTTGATAAATGGCTTTCATCGATCGTGCATACAAAACTTCTTTTGAAGAAGTTCAACAGAAGTTGCTCGAGAAGGGTTTTACTCTGTCAACCATTCCTGATCAAGAACCTTCTTCCATTCTTTCGCAAAGCTTTTCTCTGATCATCAATGTGATGATCAAAAGATTATAGTCTCGCTCGGTCAGCTTCTCGCGGGACTTCCTATTCCCTTGTACAATCCTGAGTTGCCTTTATTTTATGAAATTTTGGCCCATGAAAAATTCTCTCGGGCTGTTTATCAATTAAGTGGCGATTGTATTCGCCTGATGCTTGAGTTCGCGAACCGCGGTGCAGGCAAAGGATCTTTATACTCTAACTCTGTCAGAAATCCCAAATTCGCAGACTTGGAAATATTTGTTGAGAAATACACTGCGTGGAAAACTTTTTGAAAATTACTCGGTGATAACTATGGTGAATGCGAAATCTCATTTGGGGCGTTCGCTTGAAGAAAAAGGATAATGTCTCGAGGATAAATTGCTCATGCGGGATATTGATTGGCACCGGGTAATAATACTACTCTCGCCACTCCAAAGATGAGAAATGGTGGGTTGTACCCTTGATTTTAAATGGTCCTTATATCGCGGGCCCGCATGTTCTTCTGCGAATCTCGCAGGTATCATCCTTGGGAATTCAAATGGCACGAGAAGAAGAAAGAGGTATGTTTCCGACTTCAAATTTGGCTTTCGTAACTTTCTTTCTATAATTCTTGAGTTTGTGAAATCTTTCGGATAGCCGAGGTTGAAAAGAAGCTACAAAAAGGATCCGTCGGAGGATACTCGACATTGCTTCGATCGCTTACGAGTGAAGTAAGAATCACTTCCTTTCTTCTTATTTAAAACAGTATTGTTGCCTCCGTTTCTTATCTTTACGTGTATGCGAAGGTTGGAGTTGAAGAAACTATTGCTGCAAAGATTAAAAGTAAGGGTAAAACTGTCGCTCGCAAGGGTAAATCCTCTGCTCCCTTAACTAAGAAGCGAAAGGTTCAATCCTCTTCTCGCCATAGCTCAAGCTCTGAATCTTCTGACGAGGATAACCATGACTCAAATCCTTCTCTCGCCAAGAAGATTCCATCGACCGAGTTCTTCCATGGATCGGTTATCTAGCATCTTCTCGGATTTGTTTCCAAGGAATGGGAGATGCTCCCTAGCTTCTCTTTGCGGGGCTCTCGCCAACGTGTGTAATCTTTGCTTTTCTTGGAAGGCAATAATTCATTCAATGGAGTCTCTAGAGTTGTGTCTCCTGACCTTTTGAATGCACTTGGGTCTCTGGTATGTGTACGGTCATACTTCCCTGCTAACTTTTAAATTGTTTAAGTATATATATATGTTTTAATGATTTTTCTATCTTCTTTTATAGGTTGGAAGAACTTCCTTTGTAGTTGCCTCAGACCTTGAGAGAAGACGCAACAATCTTGAAAAGAAGAATTTGCAATTGAGCAAGAAGATTCAAGAATTAGAGACCGAAGCTGCGTCATCTCGCGATAAAGACGAGAGAATTCAAAAGTTAAACACCGAACTTGACTCCCAAAGGGATAAGGTGTCCACTCTTCAAAACGCTAATCAGCAACTTTATGGTATAAAATTTTACCTCCTTTTACTATTTTTATTTTAACGGTCGCCTATTGCTACCTAACTTATTACTTTCATGAGATGTATATAATCTCTCAGATGAGGCTATTCTTCTCCATACATTTCGATCCTATGGATAATAACCTTCTTCTCGCTCACCTCAACAACTCTTTAAGTAGTTCATCAAACAAAATTAACTCCCTTTCATTAAATGAACTTCAGACCAAATATCGTCTTTTAGAAATTGAACATAGATCTGGTTTAAGTCTTTGCCAACCAATTTAAACGAATGTTTCTCGAGTCCAATAAAGAAATCAAAATTTTGAGGAAGAAAATTAGTGACCTTATAGATGATAAAGATCGGATTGCTAACAATGGTGCACGAGGCATTAGCAACATTTCAAAAATCTCTCCTTGAACTACAAATTGAGCGGGATGAATTGCTTCGCCAGAATTCCTTGCTTAGTGAGCGAGAAGATCAAATTCGTTCCCTCCTTGTTATAAATAGTGACGATGAATTCGCCTGGGCTGCGAAAGTTTTAGATAATGCCGGGAATAACCTAGGTGTTGATGTTAGTCTTCACGCCGAGCATACTTCCTTGATTAAAGATATGATATACGATAGAGAAGGTTATTTATTACACCTTACTACTTCTTATACGTAATATTGCTTGTAAATTATTAACTTGTTGTTACTTATTTGCGAGAATCGAGAAGAGGCTTCGAGGTTAGAATTAGAGAGCTTGAATCGAGAAAGAACAACTCATAGGGAATTTTCAATGAGAATTGAAGAACTTCGAAACCGAAAAAGAACGGCTCGCAAAGAATCTCTCCCTTCGCGAGAATAGATATTCGGTTGAAGAAACAATTTTAACGGCAGTGGAGAATTTTAGCAATGATCTTTGTTCGTTTTCGCAATGGAGGCATGGAGTATGTTTGTAAGGATCACAATATCCCTCTGCATTCATATCCTGTCTCCTTGAAAAGATTCCTGAGAATCTGCCTGTCTCAGACGTTTCTGATAGCGAGGTTGGCGAAGAAGAAAATTCTGGCGATGAGAATAATCAGACTGAAGAATCAGATGAAGAAGAAGAATCGCCAAAGAAATAACTCTTTTTGTTTTCTTTTTCTGCTTGTAATATCTGTACATTTCTGTATCCTTATTATAGTGTATTTCTTGGATTTTTTCCCCTCTGGTAGTTCTTCCTTGTGATATAATCGGCTAACATTATTGATGTATAACTCTTTCATCAGAAGATGAATAACAATATTTCACTTTCCCCATTCCCATACTTGCCTCTGTTATTTATCTTCGGATGAAAGATCTTATTTGTCATCATTGTTATTAAAATGTATCGTTGCGACAATGTCGCCTTATGCTTTTGGTGGTCTTCACTTTATTTATTTATTTTTTTTTTTTTTGTTGCGACAAGTTTGCAAGCCGCCTTTACATTTTCATGCAATGGCCCATTGACCTTGCCTTATCATTTTTGTGTGGTCTTCCAAGTCAGACCTCCCTAATTAGAGGTCCTCCCCTGCCACCTTTTATCGCGACAAAATCGCAGGACGTCTTTACACTTGTATGTAAGGACCCCTTGATCTTGCCTTATCATTTTCCAAGTATTTTTGCCTCTGCAGGATGTTTTAGTTGCGACAATATGACAGGCCTAAATATCCTTGCGAACATAAAGCCCCATGACATTGCCGTCTTGCGACGAAATCGCAGGACGTCCGTACACTTTCGTGTAAAGACCCATTGATCTCGCCTTACCCTCGCGTTAGTATTATTGCCTCTGCAGGATCATTGCACAAATATGACAAGCCTAAGTCTCCTTGCGAAAACAAAGCCTCATGACATTTGCGTCTGTTTTGACACCCCCCCCTAATGGAGAGCGTCGCCCTTATCATCTCCCGGTTGCCCCTTCAAGGAGGCGAAACATCGGCCATACAAGACTAGCTCCTCCCATCCGGTCTTAACAACAACCAGTTGTTTTCGCAGCCTCTTATCCCTTATACCTATATGGTTTATGGTTACGAGGCTGCACCCTAAGTGGAGTTTTCTTCGGGCGAGTGCAACGCATGCCAAGACTTGCCAAGAATGGCCAGGGTAGGTTCATCCATCCCGGGCACTCTGGCTCAACCGTGTACCCCGGCGCCTTGAGCATACACGACTCCTAAGAAGAGACCCTCGGTCGCCCAACCAGGGTATAACCTACATATATAGTTGGGAATCCAAGGTACCTCTTAGGATAGGCTTTCATGGGCCCCAAATTTCCATGACTCGAGGCTTCGGGAGCGGTGTAACCTTCCCCTGAGTCATGTCGAGAGATACCCCCATTATGACGCACTTTAGGTCTTACATTTGCCTCTTACGAAATGTTATTCGCGAACTAGGGTGTACGCCATAAAGGTTCGTCCCATTCTTTTACTTATTCATATTTGTTAAATCATTCAATCATTCATGTTTCATTATTTCTTTGATTCTTGTTTGCAAAGTATTCGCACAATTCTGTATTTTCATTTTTCTTTCTTAATTGAATTCCCATATACTCTTGGCTGCGAGATTCTCGCACATCATTACTTCAATTGCTACTTTTTCTCCTGTTTTTGTTGATTATTCACTTCTTATGCCTTTTGCTCCTCATATCCTTTGCTTCTTTATTACCATAATATTCGCCTGTCTCTAGGCACTCACCTCGCGAGGTATGTTCGATCCTTACTTCTATGGCATCCACCATCAATTTTTCCTTTCTCTGCTCATCTCTCACATGTTGTTTCCAACCTTTTCTTTTGGCATTCCTTTCTTCGTGACTTTCTACATCTACTTCATGACATTGTTGCGACTCCTTCCAATTTCCTGTATAATACCAATGCCATTTGGATGTGGGAATTTAATACATTGATGATATGTTGACGCGACTCCCAAGATTTCATGAAGCCATGGCCTCCCAATCAGCGCATTGTATGGAGATTCCACGTCAACCACACGAGAATAAAATATCGAGTTGATAATCCTTGTAGAGGTATTCTCATGTGAACCTCTCCCTTTGGTTTGTTTGCGGTGCCATTAAAGCCATATATCTTGTATGTAGAGGGGATCAAATCCTCATCTTTTCCTCCCATCGTCTTGTAAGTATGGTAGAAGAGAATATTCACGAACTTAGGTGTCGATTAAGATTCGGTTGATCGCCCAGCAAGCACGCCTCATCATCTTCTCCATCAACTAGTTTCGGGTTAATCTCTAGTTTCACAACCAACGGGCTATCATGTGTTTCTCTTCCTTTTGGCACTTCATCTGCGAGAGAAAGAAATAGTCTTCATTTGCCACTTTTCTAAGCTGCGTCGTTCTCGCTTGGCTCATTATTTCTTTATCATCAGCATCTCTCGCAAAGACTCTCCGAGCACGTTGTCATGAAAATCTTCGATTGTGCGATAAGAGTGGACGATAGAGTTGCAATTCAAATTTTTGGCTTTCGTTCCGATTTCTATCACAAATGTTTCCTTTCCTATCTTTGACACATTACATTGCATTTTCGGTGGTGGTGGTAATGTCGGCCTTTTTCTTCTCCTTTTAGAAAGTGATTCGGTTTCCCTTGATCAATCATCCCGAGAATAATTCTCTTTACGTTTCTGTGATCGTTTGTTTGATGTCCATGGAAGCGATGGTAAGAACAAAACTCATGACTTCTGTCGCCTGGTGGTGGTTCCATCCCGCGTTCCAAGGTCTTTGGTACTTCTTCCATCACGAGTATAGCCTCCCAGATCTTTTCCACACTAGCATTCAGTGGAGGCATCCTAATTGGTTCCCATACTATTCTGCGGCTTCTCTGCCCTCCATGGTTATATTGCCTTCGTCCACCATAAGTTTCTTGCACATTGTCTAGCCTCTCGAATCTTATTATTCTTTGTTACGGTTATAGTAGTTCCTTTCTTGTTCAAATTCCTCCTGGTCATGGCTTCCCATAGCTACTATCTTCATTGTCCCTCATCAGACCTTCCCGCCTTGCTTGTCCTTGCGAAGTGCTCGCCTTTGTATTGATGAACTGAGGTAACAAGCTTGCGTTCGCGAGCATTCGAGTTTGTGTTCGCGATCTGGATAAGAATTCATTTCATTCTGTCTTTCTTCTAAGGTGATATATTCTTCTGTAATTCTCGCTTGATTCTGCCATCGTGATTGTATTTTTGACTCTAAAAATTTGAATGTATAACAAGTTGGTCGCGAAGAGAGCATTCACAAATGAGAGGATGAGATATCTCTCCTCAACCCGTCCTGCCATTTCGCTACACATGGTTCTCCATCTTATTGTCAACTGCCTTAAGCTCTCGCCAACCCTTTGTTTCAACCGAATACATCTTCAATGCTGGTCGTGAAGAGTTGTTACTTATGTATGCTCCCAGGAATGTGGCTTGTAAATGGTTAAATGATGTGATTGTGTTCCTTGGTAGACTTTCAAACCACTTTAGTGCTTCTCCTATTAAGCTTGACGCGAAATATTTGCACAATATGGCATCATGATTCTCCCATTGTAACATACATCTCATATAAGCCTTAATATGTTGTATCGCACAGGTTGTTCCATCAAAGATGTTGGTTAATGCGGGTAGATTGCACTTAGGAGGTATTCCTCCCATCTCGTACTTCTAGCGTGAAGGGATTCTTCGCGGCCTCGCAATGGCTTCGTCTAACCTGTCTCCTTCCTCCTTCCCTTCTATTATTCGGTAATCCTCTCATTTGATTGACTCTCTTAAGATTTGTTCATTTGCCTCGGAATTTGATTCTCTTTTGGTCTTTTTAGCTCGCTTCTCTCCTTCTTCGCTCGTGCCTATTTTGACCTTCCTGCTCGTTATTTTCTCCTCTTCTTTCCTCGCGACGCTCTTCTTCGTTTCTTTCGTCAATTCGCACGCCATTATATCGGTTGTTCTCTCTTCTTGGTTGCCTCTCAGCTCTCATCATCTGCACCCTCTCATATTCTTCATTAATATTTCTATTGGTACGATTTTGTTCCCTTCTTCTCTCGCGGTTGTCATGGTTATTCTGCTGGATTGCTTCTTCCATCTCTTGATTTTCCATTTCTGCTCTCATTCTTTCTCTTTCGCGAGCTAGTCGCGCTTGTTCAATGTAGTGTCTCTCAATGTCATCTTCGATCTCTCGGTTTCTTCTCAATTCTTCTCTCCCATGCAAGATTATTCTCCCTTCAGCAGCTGGGTCATTCAATTCTTGGAGTTGCATGTTTCCTTGATTTTCCCTATTCCGCTCATTTTGAAGATTTTCGGGCTGAGGAATATAACGATCTTCTATTTCTTCTCTTCTCTCGCCATGCTCTATATTCGGATTTTGTGTTTCTTCATCGGTGCTTTCTGTTGGTAAAACTCTCCTTCTTTCTTCTCCATTCGATCTTGAACTTGATCTCATGCTACTTCTAGATCTCCTATTTTGCAACCTCATATTTTCCATCCTCAATTCATGATTCTGTCTTGTCAAGTTTGCTCGTTCCTCTGCCTCTAGCCGTCTCTCCTCATGTATTGTTTGTCTCAATCTTTCTAATCTTTGCGATTTCTTCGTTACCTAGATTCATTTCTCCATTCATTTCTTGCTCTCCTCCTCCTTGTCCATTGTTCACCAACTGCTTTGCTCCTCTTCTCTCTCGTCTTGAGAATCGAGATCTCCAAGTATGTACACTTACTCTATCATAATCCTCGGCCGTGTTTGCTCCTGGGGAGATTGGTGGATGATTTTGATCTTCTCCATCATTTCTCCTATTCATCCTTGATGATTCTCCTGTTTCATTCCTCCTTTCTCCAGCAAGTCTCCCACTTCTTCTTACAATCGTTGGTTGCCCTTGTACATTTCTTCTTCTAGCCATTTTTCTTTTCCAATGAATTCTTGAGTATCTTCTCCAAATCTTTTTTCTGTTAATCCAAATTCCTTCCAATTTCTACGTCAATCTCTGCACAGTCCCTGTTTCTAGCGCATATGTAGTAGCAGGATTTCCCACACTACACCCCTTACTCGATTTTGCCTAATTAATCCATTAGAAGATGAAAGATCAAGAACATTTATTGATTGAATTCATGAAGTGTTTACACATAGAAAATAGAATTACACTTAAAAGTTAAAACACTCTTAAACTTTCTCTCTCCTAATGACTTGCCTAACAATTCTAAAAAGATCCCCCATCAACGAGACTCATTTAGCCCTTTATATAGGGTAATACATAGTGGATGACAGCTAAGCTATCCTTTATTTTCGGGAATGTCTCGCGAAGTGTCGCAAGTGCACAAACATTCATTCTCGCGACACTCCTTAACCCTCGCCAAGTGTCTCGTCTTCTTTATGTTTTGCCGGTCGTTATTCATTGCGTCGTTTATTTTAGCTCTATGCGATGCCTCGTGACAGATGGCGTCGTTTATTAATCCGCGAGTCTTGTACGTTGCGATATTATGATCCTACAAGGGTTTAGAAATATTATCGTTTGATTTCTACGGGTTATAATAATTGCATGATTAACGTATTGCAATATGATTGAATGTTTGTTTAGTTAAGTCTAGAATTGATTGAAGTACTCACATCCATATCTATAGCTATTTTAGGGTTCATCATCGAGCGATAACCTTGAATACGAGTAGCATGATATGATTATGGTTTGTAGTGATACATCCTTGTAGTCATATGTAGAAATTGACCTTTGTCCGAATTGTTATGCGCAATGTATGACAATTGCATTGATTTGCCTATTTCTGAAACTTAATGCTCCTAGGAATTGAACTTAATTAGCGCAAGGCGTTAGGTAATTCTTTAGGTAGAATTCACATACGCAGCTCTAATGTGTGTGTTGATGACTTAAGAAATTTACGGAGTATTCTTGCAATAAGGTATTCTAGGGCTTTTGATGATAGCGAGATTAAATACGAATTCTATTCATATATTCATAAACTTGTTTACAATTGAAGATGAAACCTTTACCCAGTATTTCACATCCTTGATTTGCGTGCTTTGTTTGCTTTTTGTTTATTTTTATTTACACAATCGAGAAAATCCCCGTGTTACTTATAAGATACCGAAACATATTGACAACCAAGACCTCTCTGTGGGAACGATCCTTTCTTGCCCTTGCTTCATTATATATATTTTGAGTAGTAAGAAAGTGTAATTTATTTTTGACGCCTACGACAGCGATCAGTACATGGGGCGACTGTATAGAATAAATTTTGTCAAACACTTACTTTGACTTAAATTTTGATTGTAAAGTAGCTACATAGAGTACTTTGTAGACCATATCATTGCTGAAAATGTTTGTTGGATTTTCAATGAGAACTGGGCTTCTCAGTTTGTAAGGAGACGGACCATTCTTTGTAGCCGTTTTATATACAGTTGTCGTCTCGGATATAATTGGAGTATGCATATATATTTAGTACGGATGTCACTACAGAGGAAAAAGGAGCTGATTGTCTAGATGTAAATGTAGATATATGATGTAATTGTTTCTTTATTTACTGTGTTTGTATTGAGTTCTACCGGCATCTTGGACAAATAAATGCGAATGAATTCTAATTCTGTGTATCAGCTAACTCTAAAACTGAACTTTCTCGGTTGTGGACTGGGGTGATATCTATGTTCCACCAGAAAACAAAACACCAAATGATCTAACAGGTTAAGCCTCGGCACTTGGCCCCTTGAACGGCAGGTATCGATCCATGAGTTCCATGAGACAAATCATGGATGGAAGGGATCGATGAGTTCCGTGAGACATAAATCATACCATCCAAACTTTAATTACGTTATAACCTAAGGATCATACTCTTCTCCAATCTCAGTTTACGTTATAACCTAAGGATCATACTCTTCTCCGATCTCAGTTTTGCTCAAGTCTCAAATGAAACTAAGGACATCTGAGAATTTATTATTTTGGAGGACATTGATTAGAATTAACCTAATTATGTGTGCTCAAATATTAAACATAAAGCTTAGTTAATTTTTGGATGACATTGATAAGAGTGTTCAAATGATCAAGTTGTGGCCCGGGCCAAATCCATCCCTAACCTAGCCACCAATCCTAACGGCCCACACTAGGATTTTCGTGGCTAAGTTTTTTAATCATCTTGCTAAATTTTCCAATTAGAAATGACTAACCTTAATGCCAAACAAATATCAATTTCCAAAAGAGTTGAAAGGCCACGTCTGAGGTTGTAAGCCCCGGTTAATTTGACATGTCCCACAAAACTTCGGGGCATGCTAACTTATAAGCTTAAACTCTAGATTTCAACAAAATCACAACTAATTTTAATATGGAGACTATGTTAGTGTAGGATCATAATATCGCAACGGACAAGGTTCGCGGGATTAATAAACGACGGTGTCGCGAGGGAGTCGCAGGGAGCTAAAATAAACGACGCGATGAATAACGACAGACAAAACAATTGGAAGACATGAAGCCTGGCGAGAGTTAAGAAGTGTCGCGAGAATGAATATTCGTGCACTTGCGACACTTCGCGAGACATTCCCGAAAATAAAGGATAGCTTAGCTGTCATCCACTATGTATTACCCTATATAAAGGGCTAAATGAGTCTGTTAAGAGGGAGAGATCTTTTGAATTGGGAAGCAAGTCATTAGGAGAGAGAAAGTTTAAGAGCGCTTTAATTTCCAAGTGTAATTCTATTGTACTGTATAAACATTTCATAAAAAAAAAAAAAAAAAAAAAAAAAAAATGATGGGGTGGCGAGAGTATACCTTTTAACTCCTCATTCTTGCGAAGATTATCACAAGTCTAGCGAGAGGTTGTGAAATTTTTGATTTTCAAGGTGGAAACTGTTACATTTTCAAGTCATAGCTTGGAGATCATTCCTCAATCTAGTGATTTCTTGAACCAAAGATGCTTGCGAAATCCTATCAGGACCAAGATGTTTACTTAGAATCTCGCAAACATCGAGACTTGACTTGGTCGATTGAGGCTTTCTTGGCATCATTCACAAGATCTGAAAGGACTTTGAGAGCCACTTCTATCCCTTCCAAGTTTTCTTTGGTAAGAGGGATTTGCTCGGATGAAGAAGTAATAACAGCAGTGGAAGGAGAAGACGGGGCATCTTTCATCAAGGCAGCGTCACTTGCGGGGAAATGAAGTCTCGGGAAGGATGATGGTGGAGAAATGTCAGAGGCATGAATAGTAGGATTATTATGAGGAGCTTGATCTGCGAAGAGTTCAGGTATAGGAATCTTTGTCATTAATAATGTTCTCGCGAGAATCACCAAGAAATCATCTTGCGATGATTTTGCAACCGGAGAAAAAGGTGTAAAGGAGGGAAAGGAAACACCGGGAGTAACGGGCTTGGGTTGGCGAAGTCTTTTTAGGAGTTTTATCAATACTTCCATCATCCGCGAATAACAAGTTAAATAAGAAACAGAGGCAACAATATATTGTTAATAAAAAACAAATGTTTCTTAAATACCTTGTCACTCGCAGGCTTTCTCTTTGAAGCCATAGATTTTACTCGCGAAGAGGGATTTGATTGCGCAAGGGATTCTTGTTGCGAAGTAGATTTCGATGGCGAGCCCAAAGAAAGAAGAGGGTTCTTCACGGTAAATTTAGTTCTGGTGGTTCTTGCTAAATAACAATGGCGTAAAGAAAACTACGGGAATTAATCATACCAGTGTGATTTTAACAAAGAAAGATAATTTCAAAATTAATCAACCACAAAATCAGTCAGATATGGCAAGATTAACAAACCTAGACGCCATGAGAACGACAACTGATAAAAATGGTAAAGAAGAAGGTGAGAGAAAATAGAAGGCCGACACTTGCGAGAATGATGAAGAAGAAGAACTTGCAGCGATGAAGAAGATGAAAAGAAAAGGAAAATTCTTCACGGGGACACTCCTATAAATAGACGAGAAAAAATATTACGACCGGATAACATTAAATGCACCGGTAAAAGAGGTAAAATAGACACGTGTAAACGGTCACTACTAAATCCAAGAAAACCAGCAAAAGGAATTTGTTAGGATCCAAATATCGCACAACATATTTCCTAACAAACGAGAAGAGCTTGCGAGATTGATTATTTTCCGTAACTCATGAGGCAAGAAATGATACCTCATATATATATTACAAAGAAGCTCCGAACTTCGCCAAAAGAATAGAGGCAAGTACGTACTTTTCAAGAAAAGTATTCTTTCGCTCGTTCCTTCACCAATTGAAACCAAGGATTATTACAACAACGAATTTTTCCTTCAAATCGCTTTTCAAGCAATATTCAAGGAAAAGAGGCAAGATGTAGGATCATAATATCGCAACGGACAAGGTTAGCGGGATTAATAAACGGTGTCGCGAGGGAGTCGCAGGAGCTAAAATAAACGACGCGATGAATAACGCCATGACAAAACAATTGGAAGACATGAAGCCTGGCGAGAGTTAAGAAGTGTCGCGAGAATGAATATTCGTGCACTTGCGACACTTCGCGAGACATTCTTAAAAATAAAGGATAGCTTAGTTGTCATCCACTATGTATTACCCTATATAAAGGGCTAAATGAGTACATTAAGAGGGAGAGATCTTTTGAATTGGGAAGCAAGTCATTAGGAGAGAGAAAGTTTAAGAGCGCTTTAATTTCCAAGTGTAATTCTATTGTACTGTATAAACATTTCATAGAATCAATTAATAAATATTCTTGATCACACATATTTCAATGGATTAGCCAAGCAAAACTGAGTAAGGGGTGTAGTGTGGGATTTCCTGCAACTACAGTTAGAACCTAAATTTTCTAATCCGTAGATACTCAAGTACACTTTCGATAAAATGTACACCGCATATTTCTTTGTTCCGCCAAAATGCTAGAATAAATTGTAACTATTTAATTCGATGTTAAAACGTGTAAGTTGGTAACAAGCCAATCTCTTGGTATAAAGGTATCCATGTTTATTCTTCTTCCAATTCTTCTTGAATACAGTAGTTGTAGTCTTTCTTGAGTTCATATTTTATCAATGTCGGTTTTGTATTTCCGTTCAAGATATTGTTTGGGTAATATTTGAATGCTTTGATCTTTGTAGAGGCTAATGGAATATATAATATGGAAGTTAATTAGTAGTGAAGTGGTTTGATATGGGGTACTGTCACATTGTAAATTATTATGAAGACCCTCCTCAAAAACCTTATTGCTTACTTCACATGTGTTTCATGTCCCTATTTACTACCCAGTGGCAATATGACACTTCCCTAATCCATATGTAGAGAAAGTTCAATCTACATATATTTTTTGTCTAAAAAATTTTAGTGATGTTTGACTTTGAGATCAAAAAGTCAATTGGCGTCCAGGATTGATCATGGAGTTTGTGGTTACTATTTGAATGCTTTGATCTTTGTAGAGGCGAAGTGGGTGTATCTGGGGGTACTGTCACATTGTAAATTATTATGATGACCCTCCTCAAAGCCGTTATTGCTCAATTCACCTATGTGTTTTGTATCCTTATTCACCACCCAATTACAATATGACACTGCCCTTAATCCATATGTAGAGAGAATTGAACCTACGGATGTTTTCGTCTACAAACAGTAGTGGTGTTTGACTTTGAGATCAAAAAGTCAATTGGCGGTCAGTATTGATCCGGGAGTTTGTGGTTACTATTTGAATGCTTTGATCTTTGTAGAGGCTAATGGAACATATACTATCGAAGTTAGTAGTGAAGTGGGTTAAGCTGGGGGTAATGCCACATCGTAATTATTATGGAGTCCCTCCTCTAAGCCTTATTGATCAATACACCTGTATGTTTTGTTTTTGTATTGACCACCCAATTACAATATGACATTTCCCTTAATTCGTATGTAGATAGAACTAAACCTACCGATGTTTTTAACTACAAATAAATGCATCCTCACTCCTTTTATTGTTATGGGATGTATATAAGTCATATTTTTGTTTTTGTTTTACAGAACAACTAATTGGTATAGCTTACCACTCATGTAACATCTTTATGTTCTAGCCTTTTTGCATTCGTCCATCCACTTGGGAATAATAATAATAAGAATCAGAAGACTCGGTGTTGATTGCATTGGATAATAATGTTAGGGTGAAAATATATGACGCAATAATTGAACAATTCATCACATTTATTGAAAGGCCGACAGGAACCCCACACCAAGAGCTCTTTCTACCTCACTTAGATTCGTAGGTTCTTAAATAGTACACATATATTAGTATATTTTGTGTGCTAGTTCATGCTAACAATCTTCTTAATACATTTCGCAGGATACTCTCTTGGAGGGTACATTAGTCGAAACTGCTACAATAAAGCGGGTTGCTTGAACATGCCCCAATTCTACCTAAATGCATGTGGAGAATGACGATTTTACCAATTTCACCCTACAATGATGCTTTGGTTTTCCTAGCTTATAATTTTGAGAAAGAGGATGGAGAAATAAAA
This sequence comes from Papaver armeniacum, assembly GCA_023531295.1. NCBI lineage: Eukaryota > Viridiplantae > Streptophyta > Magnoliopsida > Ranunculales > Papaveraceae > Papaver > Papaver armeniacum. Next base: position 281,435 of record JAJJWW010017637.1, read on the forward strand.
TTTATAGTTCCAATCACGCATGTAATTATTTGTCATACTCATTATTAAAAGTGCTAAAGAATTATGAACAAACACTCGAATACAACATTTATATGATATTCTTCAATGCTTAATAAGGGAATGTACAAAGACAAGAAGTACGTGTCGTCACATGGAAAATTGATGAGCTTGCAACTGATGCTCATTATAGGTAGATGGTGTGGTTGTTTATGTGTTAATATACTTCCCTCTGATAATTTTTGACCATAGAGTAGAAACATTGATTTGGTTGAATGTTATTTAGGGTATTGATTGATCTAATTTGGGTTTGTATTGTTGTGTGGATTGTTGCAAGGTATTAAGGTTGTCAATTGCATAAGATTTGATTGTGATTTCTTAAAAGCAAAAATCTTCTCTAAGGGGTTCTTACAACAGTGAGATTTCCATCTTGATCAGTTAAGTTTATTTGCAGTTTGGACATAAAGTGGCTTGATTATTTGTTGTAAGATGCATAGGTTTAACTTCAGTGGTAGTCTGAATTGGTAATTCCATTTAGTTTATTGTAATACACAATATCAAGCTCACCCGACATTTCAGTGTTGTAGTTCTGGAAGTTTACTCTCGGGGGCTCTCTTATTATTGGCCTTATTTATTGTCAGCAACCAAGGAATGTCATGAAAATCCTTGCAAGGTTATCTTCATATTAGCATATGTAAGTCTAGATTTATTCTTATAACATTTTATTTCTATCATAATCTAAGATATCAAAAGGATTTAGAAAGTTGTAAATTTTATTGAGAGACACTTTCGGTTTATGACGAATTAATCCGTTGTAGATGTTTGAGAGTTTCGGTTTCCATTGTTTAATAGTCTCCCTTAAACGTGCAGCCGAATAAACAGCTGCAAGAGCATCAGAAAATTAAGAAAACTTTAAAATCATGCATTTGTGAGTTTTTTAGTACGACGTTCTTTACAATCTAAATATCAAATTATGGGTAGTGGTTGACTAGATAGGCAATATGGGATTGACTTCATCATATTTAAATTTCATAATTTGGAAAATCATATCTTTAAATTTTATAATTATTATTCCATAGATATATAAACTCTCATTTTTTGCATTACCATGTTTTTCCAATTGAGTCAAACTAACTTGGTTAAGCATCGGTCAAGGTATGGAAAATGATTCTCATTGTATTAAAAACATATCATAGATTGAGTTTTGTTGAAAATCTTGATTGTCGTTTACTTGATCGTAGTCAAGTTTTTTTACTTAGTTCTATGTCCGAGTATTTACCTAGAAGTGAAGAAACTAGACTCTAGAACTAAGTAAACATCGTAAATTTGTTAAATTAAGAACTCTTATAACATGTTGAATCTTCTCTTCCAAATTAAATAAGGCTTATTCGACTAAACTATTGTTTAAAATGTAAATGTGAACTTAGTATTGTTCATAATTTAATTAATAAAAATTATATTGAATAAGCATGGATAAAATAAAATATCATAGTTATAAAAAGGTATGAGGTTTATGTCCATGATAAATGGCAGGAGCTATCGACGGATATCATTTAATGGGGACCCTGATCCGAAGGTCGGGAAGCTCCGGATTGGTTTTTCCATTGGAGGGCTATTAAGGACACACGGGTTTCACAATTCGTACGAATGTGTTCTCTATTTGGAGATCATTGCGATGTTTAAGAGATAGATCCGTCCGTCCGTTCGAATTAGTGTATAGAAAAACACTGAGAAGATGTAGCCGTCGCTCCTTCTCCTTACCTGTCATCGATGCATCGGAGATTTCAATTT
>JAJJWW010017637.1:283245-336601 GCA_023531295.1 Papaver armeniacum
TAGTACAATGATGAAAGATTAAGCCAAGGACATAGGCAGAGTGATGCCTAGAGACATAAGGAAAGGTAATCATTACTTGAAACAAGATAATTAATCTCTATAAAGGATCAAGAGCTCTGATAGTGATGCTGGAGAATAAGAACACATTAGACAACAAAGGAAAGAACAATTAATTCTTGAGAGATTCTTATGGGTCCTTAATCAAGAGATACAATATTCTGATTGCGAATAAAAACTGGAGAACTTCTTCGAGTATCAAGATTAACAAAACGTTATCGATTCGAACCTTTTGAGTCATTAGAATCTAAAAAAAAATGTTCAAACATGAATTTGATACGAAAAAATGAATGGAAGATTATGCAAAAAAAAAAAAAAAAAAAAAAAAAAAAAAAAAGTATAAGATACAAATATTCAAACAACATAAAAAATGATTTTTTTTTTAGAATGGTATTACAATTTTAAATTTTTGATGTTGGATGATTTTGATCAGATTAAGAGCAACGAGAAGTATCATCGTAATATTGGCATCTAACTATAAGATGACATCAAGATACTTGAGGCTTATTTGAAGAATGAAGATCACATTGAATATGGGGAAGGTAGCCGCGATTTAACAATCAAAGAAATTTGACAAGAATATGATTACATTTTTAGGAGGTCAGGTCATAGAAACGGTGTTAAGACAACGAGCATGTATCGATCTTTTACTACAAGGTGGGTTTGAACAAAAAGTTCACAAATACATGAGCCATGGAAATATGGATAATTTAAAATCAAAACCAAAAAAAGTTTACGACAATTCAAAACAATGTCTAGAAAGGATATACAGTTCTAGGTGTAGAAAAATTTGGACTCGAAAAAGAATACATTTGTACAAGAATAGTGAAATTCCAAAGAGAGAGCTTGAAGTTTATGGACGTATCAAAAATATATTCATTCACTTTTGGAGTAGCTAATTTTTTTTTTTTATTTTAACTAATTTACATTTCAAATGTGCTAGGTGTATTATAACTCCAGTTTATATTCTTCACTTTATCATACGCATGGTTCACCAGGTTTTTGGACGTGTCAAAGACATTAACAACTACTTGAACAACTTCAATAACTTTTACATTATTCACCTAATTATTTACCTTATTATTGTTGTGGTAGTTTAAATTCTTATCAATATCAGACTGTTTTCCCTTCGGAATAGATCACATGAATTGCTTTGTTAAAATTTATACTATTTGCTTTAAAATTCTCTAAAAAAATATCTTCTGAATAATTTATTAAAATAAATATCGTAATTGTTCATTTGTCCGTTTCAAGTAGATAATTCAACTTTTGTTCAGACCACGGTTCAACTTAATTTGTTAGATAAAAATGCTCAACATCATCCACTTAAAGTCACACGATACTTTGACTGCCATCTTTGACAGGCATCCTTCACGTTAATCGATGTCCACTATTTAGTTATCTTGGAATGAATGAACCGACAATACTAAGGAAAAAAATTTAGGAAATCATCAAAGGTAATATCTAGATGATATAAACCGTACAAATCATTGGAGACACTGGATAATATCATATTATTGATATTATATAATATTTTTACCGTTCATATCAAGCTAAAAATCATGGGTCGAATACCGAAGACTACGTGATGCTTGAAACTAAACATAGGTTGAGCCGGGGCCGTAAGGCCCCGGTGATACCTAATATATTATAAAAAAATTAGGGAAAACACCATGGGACCGGGCTCCTTGGTCGGCCGGCCATTCCTTGGACATAGACGGTCCCACACTTCATGATTCCCTCATTTTCTATTGTTTTCCTTCATCTCCTGAAGGTTTTGACGGTTTTAGCAAAAACCCTGATTTCTTCATATTTTCTCAAAATGTTGCTCAAACGCACACCAGAAAATATCAAAATTCTCAGAATTGAGATACGGACACTTTGGTGACGTGAGCATGTTACCTTGACCGACCAAGGTTGGCTCTTTGGCTTGCAAGAAGCCGGTCCGACGTATTCTCATGATTTGACCTAATTTGCACAATTGCACGTATTAGGTCCAAAACTCTTCCAAACAACTTGGAACTTCATGGAACGATCATCATTTGATCCTGTGAACACCCAGGGCCGGTTTCATGACCCCTTGGTCGGTCCCTCATCTCTTCGTAATTAATTGGGTTTTATCACCTAAGGTTCAGCATTATTTTAATAAATGATTAAACCAGCATTTAATCATCCTTTCATCAACAAATTAAATGGTCTTCAGAATATCTTGATATTTGCTCACGTGAGCATCTATGCACTACATGGTCGACCCATAATCCCATGTAGCCGGTCCCTCCTTTTCTGTGGTTAATTATCAATAAACCATCAATAAATCACCAATTGATCAAATTAGGGTTTTGAGTCCAAGGTTAATGATTCCAGATTCAAACGCTAATAATTTTACGTTGATCCCGTGATCAACATTTTATTTATCATACTCGGTTCAATTGCCAGTATTCTGATTTATTATTTTATTTGGTCATGCTACCATAATTCATCAAACAAGCAATATTTGCTAAGATGAGCAATGCTTGCTCAAATCAAAGAATATTGGTTCAACTATCAATATTCAACAATTCATCGAATGAGCAATATTTGCTCACGTTAACTTATTCACACATCATATCTCTGTCTCAACAGACATGTTCAATTCATGAGTCTCAGAACATTTCCAAACCACGTTCGACTCAACAATACAAGGACTCATCGTCCCATGAAGTCATGAAGTCAACAAATGACTAACTAAATACACGTCTGCCTTGCAGACTCCACACTTACACGAGACATCAATCGTGTCACATGGGGGGATATTAACTAGGGTTTTGGTCTGGAGGTCTACGGCACGTGTGTTCATACACACGATGAGAATGTGAGCAAGTCGTGCTGTAGTTGCAGGAAATCCTGCAATACATCCCTCACAAGAATTCATAATAATCAATTCATCTTTAAGATCAACAATCACACTTTTATTAATTGGATATAGAAATTTTACAAGAAAGAGATGAGATCAAGAATACAACGACAACTCTAGACTTTCTCTCTCCTCAAAACTATCTCCTCACTCTCAAAAGATCTCTCCCTCCCTTAGGCCTACTCGGCCCTTTATATAGGACGTTACATATTGGATGACATCTAAGTTGTCCTTTATTTTCGGATCTGGCTTGCGACATTCTCGCAAGTGTTCAAATGTTAAATCTCGCAATGCTCCTAAATCTCGCTAAGTCCTCGCACCTTCCCGTGTTCAAGCCGTCGTCATCCGTTGCGTCATTTTTATAACCAATCTGCGAAATCTTCGCAATGTGTTTTTCAAGTATTTCGCAAGGATATTAATGTTGCGATATTCTGATCCTACATCTTGCCTCTTCTCATGTCTTCTCTGCGAAGGAGAGAATGTCATGAGAACTAGTACTTTCGAAATGCCGCAGCTGTTAATTTTTCCATATTCTCTTGTATTGACACGATTCTGTATTTTTACACAGAATTTATTACACATATCTTTTCTTCCACCCATTTCTTGACACGTATTTTTTCAACCGTTATTTCTCAACCGTTCACGTCCCTTCTCGCATTAAATGTGTTTATATTCTCGAGAACTCATCTATATATATATTTGATAGGGTGTAGAATACATCCTATTTACTATCTATTGTTTATGCTTTCTTTGCTATTTTTCTGGTAAATTATGTATTTTACGCTTGTTTTGAGTTTTGTAGCTATTTTGGAGTCACACAGAGGAAAAGAAGAAGAAATTACTCTATTTGAGCCAAAAGGGCAAAATTGTCATTTCATGAGCGAACACTATGTGGAGCTGAGCCAAGGTTAAGGGGCAACTCTCCTTTGGAGGAGTAATAAACATATACTAGCTGAGGTTAAGGGACAACCATCTTAGTTATCCCTTATCGAGGTGACCGGGTGTTGGATAACATACCCAATTTATAACCCTAAAACCTAAATTCAATACTCATCTTCTCAATCATTTTTGCACCTGAGAGAGAAGAGTTAAAAGCAATGGCTGCCGTTGTCAAGGATCGAGAACCATTCTCGAGAAATTACGAGTTGGAGAAACCGAATCGTGGTCGCCGCTTTCATCTTAGAGATGAGAGTGTTTCTTTGAGACTAACAAAGAAGAAGATACAAGTGTTAAAGTTAGGGTTCGTGCAATTGAAGAATGAAGTAATGGGTCTGTGGATTGATGAAATAGAAAGTAAGGGTTCGTGCAATTGAAGAAGATTAAAATTAGAATTAGGGTTTTACTGTGAAAAAGGGGATCTGTGATGATTTGTAGTTGGATTTTGAAGAACAGACGAGAAGGGTTTCATTGTTAATACCAGGTCGAGAAGATGATGCTCAAAGCTCAGAGAAGATTCAGATGAGTAAGAACCATTCAGATAACTAGAAGTCGACTCGTGCCGACTCAAAAGAGTCGACTCACTCCTTCTCCTTGACTGTTGACTGACGGTTTGACCCTTTTGACTGTTAGTCCTAACGGTGGACTGACGGAATATTCCGTCGAATATACCAGTGACGGCGAAGAACTCAGGTGGCCGGCGACGATTTTTCCTACTGGATTCGACCATAATACCAGTTTTCCGTGAGCAAAAAATCCAGAATTTTCTGTGGACTTTTCTCTTGGGTGTGAAGACTTGGACTTGGAATTGGACGGAGAATTTGGCTCAAATTTGGAAAGAGAAGATGGAAGATGAGGAAGACTTGAATATGGAAATTGAATTGCTAAAGGAAAGGGGTTATATTCCTTGGAAGATATGGAGAACATTGAAGCCTATAAGTAGAGAAGTTCTCTACACACTTTTACATATCTTTTACACACCTCTCTACACACACAACACTTGTGTTTTTGCTTTCAATTCTTCTTCTTAATTATTTGTGTGAACTTGAAAATTCTCCTTTTAATTATTTTGTGTGAATTTCAAAAACATGAGTAGCTAATTTTCTTATTGATTGAGGATGAATTCTTAGTTCTTAATATATGATTTGAGTTTTGTTTCAATTCTATCTTGAAGTTTTTCACATGATTATCGTTTGTTTTTACTAATAGGAATGTTTATTCATTCATGATTGATTGATAGATTGTTTAGAGTGCACGCTAAATTGATTTGTTAGTTTAATCTAAATCTAGTAATAGTTAGGGAATAAGTAATCGTTCTCGACACTTTACACAAGTAGAAAACACGAGACCTTGCGGAGGGATTCCGTGGAGCGATTGTGTGTAAAAACAACGCTAGAAAGTGGACCAAGCGAACCGAGTTTAACTACTAGTACTAAACCTAAATTCATAGATCTTAATGCATTCGGGGAATTACATATTGTAAGCGAACCTCAAGGTGGTTCTTTTGAATAGAATCTGATAACTAAGCGGACTTGTTACTCAGTGAAATAAGGGATTTTTGGGCTAGCTAAGCGGACTATCCTACGGTTGGTGATAATCTGTGAATAATAACAAGTAGAAAAGAACATAACTTGATTCATTGTTTTGCAACGAAGAAGGATTCCTTGATCTTGTTTCTCTTATTGATTTCAACTTTATCTTTTAATTGCTTTGTTTATTTTCTTTTGCTTTATACATCCCCCCTTTTTTGTGACAATTTTTACAACTAGAATCTCTTGCTCCTCGTGGGAACGAACTTGACTTCCATTATATTATTTTTAATTGAGTGGAAATATTAATTAATTTGATTGCACCTACGACACGCATCAAATGTTGGCGCATGGAAGATGAGGAAGACTTGAATATGGAAATTGAATTGCTAAAGGAAAGGGGTTCTATTCCTTGGAAGATATGGAGAACATTGAAGCCTATAAGTAAAGAAGTTCTCTACACACTTTTACATATCTTTTACACACCTCTCTACACACACAACACTTGTTTTTTGCTTTTAATTCTTCTTCTTAATTATTTGTGTGAACTTGAAAATTCTCATTTTAATTATTTTGTGTGAATTTCAAAAACATGAGTAGTTAATTTTCTTATTGATTGAGGATGAATTCTTAGTTCTTAATATATGATTTGAGTTTTGTTTCAATTCTATCTTGAAGTTTTTCACAGGATTATCGTTTGTTTTTACTAATAGGAATGTTTATTCATTCATGATTGATTGATAGATTGTTTAGAGTGCACGCTAAATTAATTTGTTAGTTTAATCTAAATCTAGTAATAGTTAAGGAATAAGTAATCGTTCTCGACACTTTACACAAGTAGAAAACACGAGACCTTGCGGAGGGATTCCGTGGAGCGATTTTGTGTAAAAACAACGCTAGAAAGTGGACCAAGCGAACCGAGTTTAACTACTAGTACTAAACCTAAATTCATAGATCTTAATGCATTCGGGGAATTACATCTTGTAAGCGAACCTCAAGGTGGTTCTTTTGAATATAATCTGATAACTAAGCGGACTTGTTACTCAGTGAAATAAGGGATTTTGGGGCTAGCTAAGCGGACCTGCTATCCTACGGTTGGTGATAACTGTGACTAATAACAAGTAGAAAAGAACATAACTTGATTCATTGTTTTGCAACGAAGAAGGATTCCTTGATCTTGTTTCTCTTATTGATTTCAACTTTATCTTTTAATTACTTTGTTTATTTTCTTTTGCTTTATACATCCCCCCTTTTTTTGTGACAATTTTTACAACTAGAATCTCTTGCTCCTCGTGGGAACGAACTTGACTTCCATTATATTATTTTTAATTGAGTGGAAATATTAATTAATTTGATTGCACCTACGACACGCATCAAATTTTGGCGCCGTTTCCGGGGAGCAGCGGATGATTTTAGTTGTTTTTATTTTTCTTTTTGCTTTATTCTTGCTTTGTTAGATTCTATATCGTATCTAACTTGGTTTCGAGAATCTTATTTCAGGTATCGGTTTTCCATGTATGGTGGACAAGAGCAAGCATATTACAACAATCAATACGGTTTTCAACCTCAACATTATGGCAACTTCCAACCATCCTTAGGATACAATCAAAACCAATCTTTTGGCTATGATCAAATTCCTACCGAACCTTATGGATATTATCATACATATCAACAACCTTATGACGGGTATGTAAGTGGACAATCACAAGGATGGGAGGATAGTTTTGTTTATCATCGAAATTCTCTAGTTTTGCGGAGATAAGATGTCCGCCATGATTGGGGATCTTCAACAAAAGTTGCAAGAATCACTACAAGACCAAAGAACCCTATGTTTGGGAGGAACCACGTCGAGACGGCATTGCTAAAGAACGAAGAGACATGGATCAATACAAGGAGGATAGGGATAAAGAAGAATTTTGCTATCAAAGCAATAACTATTCTAATGTGCCTATGGTGTGTAGTGAATATTTGATCGATGATTATGTTGGAAAAGGCCAACCTTTGGATACTTTTGATGACGATAGTGTAGCTTACTCGATCCTTGATCTTAATAATGATCAAGCACCTATTCAAAAGGTAGAGCTTGAGGAAGATGCAATTAGTGCTTGGAAAAAATTCCTTAGGGAAAGATATGAGTCCGCGGAAGTGTATGAGCGTTGCAACAATGAGGAAGTTATTCCAACTCCGGATCATAATAATGATCCTTCACCTATTCAAAAGGAGGAGATAGGGTGTGACTTACCTATTGTTATAAACGGTGTAACACCCTCACAAGAAGATCTTAAAATTTATACCGATGAGAATCACTTTAGTGAATGGCCCGATTCCGATAATGAGAATGTTGAAGAGATGATGCTAGAGGATGAAACCAAATTGATTGATTTTGTGGAAGACCCAATTGAACTTGCCAATGATTATAATGATGCCAAAACTTTGGTTAAGGTAGAAAATAACGATGGAAGGTTGCAAGATTCGATAGAGGACCACGATATACAAGAGGTAAGTAATTCATATGAATTCTCTAAGGATGAAGAGGATTTCGCAAAACAAGAGATTGTGCAAGGTTTGTCTAACCCTTTGCATATTGATTCTTCTCCTTTACCTCCTATTGGTTTGAATGTATGTGCTTCGAAAGTATTTTTGGATGATTTTGTTTCTAAATATCCACCATTGGAAACACTTGATGCTAACACTATGCAGGTTTGCCAAGAGGAATACATGGAAGTTCCAAAATTCTATGTTCTTTATACATTTCCGAGTGTGGAAAAGAATAAGTGTGGGGAAAATTTCTATCGGGCGATAACATCATTATTATTTTCTTGTGCTAACATTTGTATGGAGTTATTTTTTGCAAAACAGGTATTATGGGTGGATCCTCAAATTTTCATATTGTTAGTATATGGGGAATGAATCTTGCAAGAGCTAAGTCGGGCCGTCGACTTTAAAAAAAGCGCTTCATGGGAGGCAACCCATAGGTTTTGTATTTCTTATCCTTTTGCTTTCTATTTTTGTTATTTATTTTTCTTATTCCATATCATGTTAAAATTTCCCACCTTGACTTTACTAGGACGATTTAATTACATTGAGGACAATGTAAGGTTTAAGTGTGGGGGAGTGGTTAAGCATGTATTTAAAAAAAATTACAAAAAAAATTTTAAAAAAAAAGTTTTACATAAAACCTCCAACTTTTAGAGATTTTAGAGTCACTAGCATACTTCTAGGTATGTTTACATAGAGATTCTGACCGACATAATTGAACTTGGAAATGTTAGGGAACTACATTCGGATTTCTTGCTTGTTTGAGTGTTAAATAATGGATTTAATCATGCCGGTGATGCGAATTTGGTGCAGGGAGAAATGCATTATTAGAGTTGCTGATCAATCATTAGTGGAGACTACCCGTATTCATATCATGTAAGGCACCGACCAGAAATTTTTCCATCTACTAAAGAGCTTTCTTTTGAGTGTGTGTCACCGTATGTAAATTCTGGGTAGAATGGTGAGCTACCCAACCTCCCACCAATAGAAGCACTACTCTTTGATCTCTTGAGTGCTAATTTTGTCAATCATAAGGGTGACGTCTATAGATGAAAGCCTCCTTCTTGTAGTTCGATTTGCAGTTAGCACCATTCTCTCGACAACAACGGGTCCATAGAAACACCATCATCATCAACAAGGAGCGACATCAAAATCTACAAGGAAAGTTGGAAAAGTTCAAGGTTTACAAGCAACGGAACGAGAAAAAGAGCAAATTTCATATTCAAGTAAAGCAACATACAAAGAGCAGATTTTTACATATATGTTGAGGACTTACAATACAATGAGGTAATTTTATATCAAAGTATGAAGACTTATTTATAAAAGCGAAGAAAATCAAAAGGTGAGAATTGTTGAAGTTTATGATTTCGAGACGATACAAGTTGTGAAGAATCAAGCGATAAAATACTTCTCCCACGGCCATGGTTTATTTTTTTATTTAATTTCTCTTGTTTTTAAAAAAAAAAAAAAAAAAAAAAAAAAAAAAAAAAAAAAAGAGAAATATTTGTTTTGTATTTATAAGCCGTGGGGAAGGAAAATATATAAGGAAGTTTCAAGCGACAAGGATTTAAGGTAAAGGTTACAAATTGTCAAGGATTTATGAAATTCGAGAGTTTATCATCAATAGTTGAAACCGAAGACGAAGAGCAAGGAGATCAAGACGAGGAGCGGAAGACGTTTCTATTGGATGCCGTGAGAGTGGTGTTATCATAATTGGCGATCGGATGTGAAGGTGAATAAGTAATCTCATCCTCAATAATAAATGGTTGATTTCCTTTCTTAGAGAACGTCCGAAAAATGGTTTTTCAAAATATTAAAAGATGTGGGTTTTTAAAAATATTTCGGAAGTTTTCCTTCCCACCATTCAACGTGTTGCAGGATTTCTTTCTTCATTCCTACCTGCACACATGTGAGAACCATAAAAAAGCCGTCTTTTTGAGGGCAATTATCATAAAATCCTTTTTGGTGAGGCGAAGTCGGCGAAATGCTTATTGATCGTTTCTCAAACACGCGTTCTCTCATTATGGTGTGGTTATTTCTCACTCAACATTTAAGAATGAGAATATGTTCTTTAGTATTTCTAACTTCTTATTACTAGAATGCGTAAACTCTATGTCCTCATAACTCTTTGGATGCTTGTGATGCTTGAACGATTTGAAGTTGTGAGTTTTTAGTTTGATTTGCTCGAGGACTAGCAAAGTCTAAGTGTGGGGGAATTTGATAGGGTGTAGAATACATCCTATTTACTATCTATTGTTTATGCTTTCTTTGCTATTTTTCTTGTAAATTATGTATTTTACGCTTGTTTTGAGTTTTGTAGCTATTTTGGAGTCACACAGAGGAAAAGAAGAAGAAATTACTCTATTTGAGCCAAAAGGGCAAAATTGTCATTTCATGAGCGAACACTATGTGGAGCTGAGCCAAGGTTAATGGGCAACTCTCCTTTGGAGGAGTAATAAACATATACTAGCTGAGGTTAAGGGACAACTAGCTTAGTTATCCCTTATCCAGGTGACCGGGTGTTGGATAACAGACCCAATTTATAACCCTAAAACCCAAATTCAATACTCATCTTCTCAATCATTTTTGCACCTGAGAGAGAAGAGTTAAAAGCAATGGCTGCCGTTGTCAAGGATCGAGAACCATTCTGAGAAATTACAGAGTTGGAGAAACCGAATCTGTGGTCGCTGCTTTCTATCTTAGAGATGAGAGTGTTTGCTGAGACTAATAAAGAAGAAGATACATGTGATAAAGTTAGGGTTCGTGCAATTGAAGAATGAAGTAATGGGTCTGTGGATTGATGAAATAGAAAGTTAGGGTTCGTGCAATTGAAGAAGATTGAAATTAGAATTAGGGTTTTACTGTGAAAAAGGGGGATCTGTGATGATTTGTAGTTGGATTTTGAAGAACAGACGAGAAGGGTTTCTTTGTTAATACCAGGTCGAGAAGATGATGCTCAAAGCTCAGAGAAGATTCAGATGTGTAAGAACCATTCAGATAACTAGGAAGCTGACTCGTGCTGACTCAGTAGCTGACTCACTCCTTCTCCTTGACTGTTGACTGACGGTTTGACCCTTTTGACCGTTAGTCCTAACGGTGGACTGACGGAATATTCCTTCGAATATACCAGTGACGTCGAAGAACTCAGGTGGCCGGCGACGATTTTTCCGGCCGGTTTCCGGCCATAATACCAGTTTTCCGGCAAGCCAAAAATTCAAGAATTTTCTGTGGACTTTTCTCATGGGTGTGAAGACTTGGACTTGGAATTGGATGGAGAATTTGGCTCAAATTTGGAAAGATAAGATGTAAGATGAGGAAGACTTGAATATGGAAATTGAATTGCTAAAGGAAAGGGTTTCTATTCCTTGGAAGATATGGAGAACATTGAAGCCTATAAGTAGAGAAGTTCTCTACACACTTTTACATATCTTTTATACACCTCTCTACATACACAACACTTGTGTTTTTGCTTTCAATTCTTCTTCTTAATTATTTGTGTGAACATGAAAATTCTCCTTTTAATTATTTTGTGTGAATTTCAAAAACATGAGTAGCTAATTTTCTTATTGATTGAGGATGAATTCTTAGTTCTTAATATATGATTTGAGTTTTGTTTCAATTCTATCTTGACGTTTTTCACATGATTATCGTTTGTTTTTACTAATAGGAATGTTTATTCATTCATGATTGATTGATAGATTGTTTAGAGTGCACGCTAAATTGATTTGTTAGTTTAATCTAAATCTAGTAATAGTTAGGGAATAAGTAATCGTTATCGACACTTTACACAAGTAGAAAACACGAGACCTTGCGGAGGGATTCCGTGGAGCGATTGTGTGTAAAAACAACGCTAGAAAGTGGACCAAGCAAACCGAGTTTAACTACTAGTACTAAACCTAAATTCATAGATCTTAATGCATTCGGGGAATTACATCTTGTAAACGAACCTCAAGGTGGTTCTTTTGAATAGAATCGATAACTAAGCGGACTTGTTACTCGGTGAAATAAGGGATTTTGGGGCTAGCTAAGCGGACTGCTATCCTACAGTTGGTGATAATCTGTGACTAATAACAAGTAGAAAAGAACATAACTTGATTCATTGTTTTGCAACGAAGAAGGATTCCTTGATCTTGTTTCTCTTATTGATTTCAACTTTATCTTTTAATTGCTTTGTTTATTTTCTTTTGCTTTATACATCCCCCTTTTTGTGACAATTTTTACAACTAGAATCTCTTGCTGCTGGGAAAACGAACTTGACTTCCATTATATTATTTTTAATTGAGTGGAAATATTAATTAATTTGATTGCACCTACGACACGCATCAAATTTTGGCGAATGGAAGATGAGGAAGACTTGAATATGGAAATTGAATTGCTAAATGAAAGGGCTTCTATTCCTTGGAAAATATGGAGAACATTGAAGCCTATAAGTAGAGAAGTTCTCTACACACTTCTACATATCTTTTACACACCTCTCTACACACACAACACTTGTGTTTTTTCTTTTAATTCTTCTTCTTAATTATTTGTGTGAACTTGAAAATTTTCCTTTTAATTATTTTGTGTAAATTTCAAAAACATGAGTAGCTAATTTTCTTATTGATTGAGGATGAATTCTTAGTTCTTAATATATGATTTTAGTTTTGTTTCAATTCTATCTTGAAGTTTTTCACATGATTATCGTTTGTTTTTACTAATAGGAATGTTTATTCATTCATGATTGATTGATAGATTGTTTAAAGTGCACGCTAAATTGATTTGTTAGTTTAATCTAAATCTAGTAATAGTTAGGGAATAAGTAATCGTTCTCGACACTTTACACAAGTAGAAAACACGAGACCTTGCGGAGGGATTCCGTGGAGCGATTGTGTGTAAAAACAACGCTAGAAAGTGGACCAAGCGAACCGAGTTTAACTACTAGTACTAAACCTAAATTCATAGATCTTAATGCATTCGGGGAATTACATCTTGTAAGCGAACCTCAAGGTGGTTCTTTTGAATAGAATCTGATAACTAAGCGGACTTGTTACTCAGTGAAATAAGGGATTTTGGGGCTAGCTAAGTGGACCTGCTATCCTACGGTTGGTGATAATCTGTGACTAATAACAAGTAGAAAAGAACATAACTTGATTCATTGTTTTGCAACGAAGAAGGATTCCTTGATCTTGTTTCTCTTATTGATTTCAACTTTATCTTTTAATTGCTTTGTTTATTTTCTTTTGCTTTATACATCCCCCCTTTTTGTGACAATTTTTACAACTAGAATCTCTTGCTCCTCGTGGGAACGAACTTGACTTCCATTATATTATTTTTAATTGAGTGGAAATATTAATTAATTTGATTGCACCTACGACACGCATCAATATTCTTCTCTTCTTCTTTTTTACTTTCCTTCTTATATTCTCTGCAATTTTTCTTCAACACTTCTCCGTAATTTCCGTTTCTGCTACTGTAAATCTTCTTCTTCCTACTTCTTTTGATCTTCAGTTTTTTCTTCATTCCCATACTGAAAATGCCTCCAATTGGTCGTAAATATGAAACTTCTCTGGAAAAAGTTCAGAAAAATTTCGAAGAGAAGGGTTTCACATTAACCACCATCCCCAATCAAGAATCTAAATCTATTCTCTCTGCCAAATTATTTTATGATCATCATTGTGATGATAAGGAGATCATAATTTCGCTAGGTCGGATTATCGCTGGCCTTCCCATTCCTCTCTATGATCCTAATCTTCCTTTATTTTATGAAATTCTTGCTCATGCGAAATTTTCGCGAGCCATCTATCAATTAAGTGGTGATTGTATTCGCCTAATGCTTGAATTTGCCAATCGCAGTGCTGGTAAGGGATCTCTTTACCCAAAAGAAGTTAGGGATCCTAAATATGAGGATTTAGAAATACTCGCTGAAAGATACACCGTGGAGAGTTTCTTTGAGAATTATGAAGTAATAAATATGAAAAATGACAGAACTCGCTGGGGTGCTCGCTTGAAGAGGAAAGAAAATGTTTCAGCGATAAAATACTCATGCAAGACATTGATTGGAATTCTGGCAAGAATAAAATTCCTCGTCATTCTAAAGACGACAAATGGTGCGTCTTTCCATTGATTTTGAAGGGACCTTATATTTCTGGTCCAAACGTGCTTCCTGCGAATCTCGCCACTTACCAACCTTGGGTATTTAATTGGCCCAAAAAAGTGAAAGAGGTATATCTTCGAGTCTTGTTTACTTCATAAGCTTTCATTTATTGCTACTTTCCTGTTTTCTAACTCTTGTGAAAATTTTAGATTAACAAGCTGAGATCAAGTTATAAGAGAACCAGAAAGGCTAGCACTTTATCTGCTCTACACTCCATCACAAATGAAGTAAGAAACATTTTTTACACTTTTAACAATATTGTTGCCTCTGTTTCTTATCTTTATTTGTGTGCGGAGGTTGGTGTTGTAGCTGTTGAAGAATAAGAAAACTCTAAGGTTGCGAAGACCAAAGGCAAAGGTAAAGGTTCTCTTCGCAAGGAGAAATCTGCTGCTCCACCCTTAAAGAAGCGAAAAGTTCATTCGCCTTCTCCTTCAAATCTTCGACCTGGTGAAAGTTCCGATGATGATGACAACGATGATGTTGATATTCCTTTCGCAAGAGAAGATCTTCCAGCTGAATCTTCTATGGCACAACTATCTAATATTTTCTCTGACTCCATGCAAGGGATTTGGGATGATCATCTCTCTAGCACATGTAAAGCTCTTGCGAGTATCTGCGATGCTCCTTTATTAGAGAATGATGACTCTCTTCAGGGAGTCTCCAGATCAGTGACTCCCAGCTTTCTAAACTCACTTGGTGTCTTGGTATTCCTTCATCTCTATATTCCTCCATAATTATGATTTAAAATTATATTATATTTTTAAAATTTCCTTCACAGACTGGGAGAGCTTCCTTCGTTGTTGCCTCAGATCTTGAGAAAAGACGTGGGATTCTTGAAAAGAAGAATTTTCAACTTCGCAAGAGAAATGAAGAACTAGAAGCTGAGGATGCTACTCTTCGCGAGAAGAATAAACAATTAGAAGTTGATTCTTCTACTCACAAGAATAAGATATCTAGTCTTCAAAGTGCCAATCAGCAACTTTATGGTATGAAACTTTTCTTTTTTCCTTTGTTTTTTTTTCTCATTATCTTCCCTCATTTGATTTATCATTTTCGCGGACGTCTATAATCTATCTGATGAAGCCATTCTCCTTCACTCATTTCCTGACTCCATGGATAATGACACTCTTCTTGAACACCTCAACGATTCTTTGAATAGTTTTTCAAATGATAAGATTAAATCTCTTCTCCAATCCAAATTTCGCCTTTTAGAAATTGACTATAGATCCAGTTTGGGCTTAGCCAACCAATTTAAACGCTTATATCTTAATGCTAAAGAGAAAATTAATGCTTTAAGAATCAAGATCAGTAATCTCATAGTTGATAAAGATTGCATCACTAAACAAGGTGCTCAATCGTTAGCGAAATTCCAAAAGACTCTTCTTGAGGTTCAAATAGAACGAGATGAATCTAACCGCAAAAATGCTGTTCTTAGTGAAATAAAGAATCAAATTCGCTCCCTTCTTCTCATAAATAATGATGATGAATTTGCTTGGGCTGCGAAAATTCTGGATGACGCCAGAAATAACTTAGGTGTTAACGTTAGTCTTCAAGTTGAGCATACGGCCTTGGTTAGGGATATGATTTCTGACAAAGAAGGTTGTTAATTGTTCTTCTTTATTTAATTGTTTGTCTTTCATAAAATTGTCATCAAGTTGCTGATTCATTGTTATATGTTCACAGGAGCTGAAGAGAGATTTCAAAAAAGAATTGAAGAACTTGAATCGAAAAGGAGCAGCTCGCCAAGGATCTTTCTTCTCGCAATGACAAATGCTCTAGATCAAGAATCAACTAAAGATTACTATTGCTAACTTCAAGAATGACGCTATTCTTTTTCGCAATCGACTATTAAGATGGTCTCGCGATGACAATAACATCCTCACTCTAAGTATCCTTGCCTCTTAGAAGAAATCCCCAAGAATGCACCTCATCTGGATATTTCTGACAGTGATGCTAGTGAAGAAGTGGAATCTGATAGAGATGAAAGAGAAGAAGGATCTGATGAAGATGATGAAGAAGATGGGCTTTGATGTGTAATATCTGTTTCTTTCTTTCTCTTTTTTGTACTATCTGTACATTCTTTTAATCTCCAATCCTTATAAGCTTTTGCTGCGAATTTCTTGAATCTTTAAATACAATTTCTACTTTTCTTGTTTCTTCCTGCACATAAAAAGCAATTCCTTTCACCAATATGGTTAATCAATATATAACTTATCAATATTTCATTTCATGTGTGCGTAGATCTGTCATATGGAGACAAATAACATGTTCTTGTTCATTCCCATACTTGCCTCTGTTATTTGTATTCAAATGACAAATTGAACAATTTACTTTGGATATTTTTGTTGTATTTATGCCTCAGTCTCGCAGTTGTTTCTGCTGAATTTTCGCAATTTAATATTTCTTGGTTTCTTCCAAGATGTTATTTTTTATTTTTCTCTTGTGTGTTCTTATTTTGCCTTCCTAGTTAAAGGTCTTATTTTGCCACCTCTTGTCATTGCGACAAAATCGCAGGACGTCTTAACACTTTTATGTAATGACCCATTGATCTTGCCTTATCATTTCTCGAGTATTATTGCCTCTGCAGGATATTTTTCATGCGACAATATGACAGGCCTAAATATTCTTGCGAATATAAAGCCCCATGACATTGCCGTCTTGCGACGAAATCGCAAGACGTCTTTACACTTGCATGAAATGACCCATTGATCTCGTCTTATCTTCTCTTTTGTATTATCGACTCTTCAGGATTGTTGCACAAATATGACAAGCCTTGATACTCACGTGAGTAAAAAGCCTTATGACATTTGCGTCTTAAGACACTTACCAGCTCCCTAATGGAGGGTGCCTCCCTTATCTTCCCCCTGGTTGCCCCTTCAAGGAGGCGTACTTCTGCCATACAAGGTTAGCTCCTCCCATCCGGTCTTAACAACAACTGGTTGTTTTCGCAGCCTCTTATCCCTTTTGCCTATAGGGCTTATGGTTACGAGACTGCACCCTAAGTGGAGTTTTCTTCGGGACGAGTGCAGCATAAGCCAAGACTTGCCAAGAATGGCCGAGACACTTCAAATTCCCCAGGTACTCTTGGCTCAACCGTGTACCTCAGCGCCTTGATCAGATGCTGAATCCTTAGAAGAGACCCTCGGTCGTCCAACCTAAGTCATAAGCTTAGATTAAAAATCCAAGGTACCTCTCCTGGATGGGCTTTATTGACCCCAAATCTCCATGATTCAGGTTCCATGGGCGGTGTAACCTTTTCCCTGAGCCATGCAATAGGTACCCCCTTCTATGACGCACTTTAGGTCTTACATTTGCCTCTTGCGAAATTTTGATTTCGCGAACTAGGGTGTACGCCATAGTAGGTTCGCCTTTATCTGATTATTTTGTCGATTCTTCTTCATATAATCTCTTTTGTGATTTCGCAATCTCATCTTTGCCATTCATAAAATATATTTTCTTCTTCTACATATTAGCTCTTTCGCAATCTCATATATTCCTTGTTATAATATTTTTTATTTTTTTTTTAATTTTTAAGATCAACTCAACCATATATTTTTCTTTCTCCTCCCAATTTCTACTTCGACAATCAACAAGTACATTCATTCTTTAGGTATCTTACTTCTGCTACTTTCTGCCTCTGCATCTTTGAATTTTTCTGTTATTTTCTTGTCTCTTGCGATATTCTCGCCACTTCTTATCTTCAACATGCATTGACTTCGTAGCATTTCTTCTTCTCTCCGCTCAATTGCATCTACCATCAATCTTTCACTTTTTTGTTTTTCTTTGATGTTGTGTTTCCAATTCTTCTTCTTCGCAGCTCTTTCTTCGTAAGATTCTATGTCAATTTCATAACACTTCTTTCCTTCTACCCAATCTCCTTTTATGATGCCAATACCACTGGGATGGGGGAACTTGATACATTGATGGAAAGTCGATGCTACACCTAGAATATCATGTAACCAAGGTCGTCCAATTAATGCGTTGTATGGTGATTCCACATCAACTACACAAAATAAAATTTCAGAGGAAAATCCTTTCAGTGGAATTCGCATATGAGCTTCTCCTTTAGGTTTATTCGCAGTACCATTAAAACCATAAATTTTGTAAGTTGAAGGTATTAGATCTTCATCTTTCCCTCCCATAGTTTTATAAGTATGATAAAAAAGGATATTCACGGAACTTCCAGTATCGATCAAAATTCTATTGATTGCCCATGAATTTTCAGCTTCATCATCTTCACAATCGCTAGGTTTTGGGTTAATCTCCAATTTTACCACTAATGGGTTGTCATGCATTTCATCACCCTCAAGTACTTCTTCTGCGGTAAAAGAAATAGTCTATTTTTGCCATTCTTTCAGTGGCGATGTCTTCGCAATGTTCATTATTTCTCTATTATCGACATCTCTTGCGAAAACCCTACTGAGAGTATTATCATGAAAATCTTCAATTGTCTTGTACGAATGTACAATAGAATTACAAAACAGATTCTTTGCTTTTGCTCCAACTTCTATCACAAATGTTTCTCTTTCTTTCGCTGTGTTTGTCCTGCGAATTTCTGGAGGAGGGGGTAATGCTTGAGGTTGAGTTTTCCTTACTAGAAAATGATTTAATTTCCTCTGATCTATCATCCTGAGAATGATTCTCTTTATATTTCTGCAGTCATTTATTGTGTGTCCATGGAAATGGTGATAAGAACAAAATTCATGGCTTCTTTGGTTTGGAGGTGGTTCCTTTCCCATGTTTCATGGTGTTGGTATATTTTCCATCAAGATTATAGCTTCCCATATTTTCTCCACGCTAGCATTCAGAGGTGGCATCTCGATTTCTTCCCATATTATCTTATGGCTTCCTTGTCCCCTATGATAGTTTTGCCTCTGACCTCCATAAGTTTCTTGTGGATGATCAAGTATTTGAATTTTGTTATTTCACCACGTCTATAGAAGGTTCTTTCTCTCTCGAATTCTTCATGATCACGACTCCCCATAGCTACTAGCTTATGCTGATTATCACCCATTACCCTCTCTGGTTGTCCTTGCGAGGTGCTCGCCACTGTATTTATCAACTTAGGTAACAAGCTTACATTATCTGCTTTTGAACTTGTGTTCGCAACTGGGTATGATTCCATCTCATTTTGCTTTTCCTCAAGAGAAATATATTCCTCCTGAAGTTCTCGCAACTTAGTCATTGTGATTGTATTCTTGATTCTGAAAATCTGAATGTATAATAGATTGGTTGCGAACATAGCATTAATGAATGATAGAATGAGATATCTCTCATCCACACAACCAGCCATATCGCTACACATTGTCTTCCACCTCATGGTCAGATGTTTCAAACTTTCGCCAACCCTTTGCTTTAACCCAAATATATCTTCAATGCCAGGTCGCGAGAAATTGTTACTTATATACGCCCCTAAAAATATAGCCTGTAAATGGTTGAAAGATGTTATAGGATTCTTTGAAAAGCCTTCAAACCATTTCAAGGCCTCTCCTGTTAAACTTGATGCAAAGTATTTTCACAATATAACATCATGGTTTTCCCATTGTAGTATACATCTCAAATAAGCTTTGATGTGTTGTATTACACCAGTTGCAGGTAAATTACACTTTGGGGGTATTCCTCCTAATTGTACTTCTTGTGCGAATGGGGTTTTTACGCTTCTTTTATAGCTTCATCCAATTGTCTCATACCTCCTTCTTTTATTATTTAATATTCCTCTCATTTCAGCTAGTTCTTTCAAAATTTGTTCATTTACACTCGAATTTATTTCCATTGGTCTTTTTAACTCCTCCCCTCTTCTTCTGCGTTCATATCCGTTTTGATTTTCTTGATCATCATTTTCTTCTCGTCTTTCTCTGCGATCTTATCTTTCATTTCTTTTATGAATTCGCACACCATTATATCTCTCATTTTCTTCTCTTTGCCGCTTTTCAGTTCTCCTTTGTACTCTATCATATTCTTCATTGATATTACCAGTATTGCGATTTCGCTCACGCCTCCTTTCTCGATTATCATGATTGTTCCGCGAATTGCCTCTTGTAGCTCTTGTTCTTCCATTTCGCTCTTAGTCTTTCCCTCTCGCGAGCTAGATGTGCTTGTTCAGTATATTGTCTTTCAATTTCGTCTTCAATTACTCGTTGATTTCTTTGTACTTCTCTCCCATGTAATGTTCTCCTTCCTTCTTCCTGATTTTCTTCGCCATCTTGATTATTTCGCCCCTGACGGTGTCTACTTCCCTGATTTCCATCGTTTTGCCCGTTTTGAAGAGTTTCACTATGTTGGATATAACGATCTTCCATTACTTCTCTTTTTTCGCGACGTTCCTCGTCTGGATTTTGTATTTCCTCTCGAATTTCTTTATTAGCATTTTCTACAGGCAAACTTCGTCTTACTTCTTCCCTAACTGATCTTGATCTTGTAGTGTTTCTTGACCTTCTATTTTGTAATCTCATGTTTTCCATCCTTAGCTCATGATTTTGCCTTGTTAGATTTGCACGTTCTTCTGCTTCTAACCTCCTTTCTTCATGTATTGTTTGCCTCAATGCCTCTAACGCTGTAATCTCTTCATTTCCATGAATTATTCCTCCAATTACTTCTTGGTCTCTCTCCTCTTGTCCATTGCCTCCTAATTGCTGCTCTTCTCCCATTTCATCTACAGAATATGATCGCCAAGTATGTACACTCACTCTGTCATAATCCACAGTTCTATCTTGTATCGGTGTACGTTGAATTGGCGGTTGAACTTGATTTTCTCCATTATTTCTTATGTTCACTCTTGAAGATTCCTCCATTTCATTTCTCCCTTCTCCAACAAGTTTCCTACTCCTTTTAATAGTTGTTGGTTGTTTTGATGCATGTCTTCTTCTAGCCATTTTTCAATCTTAATGAGTTGTTGAAAATTATATGAAATTCTTTATCTAGTACTCCAAATTCTTTCAAATTAAAATATCAATCTTCACTCCCTGTTTCTAGCGCCATTATGTAGTTGCAGGAAATCCTACAATACATCCCTCACAAGAATTCATAATAATCAATTCATCTTTAAGATCAACAATCACACTTTTATTAATTGGATATATAAATTTTACAAGAAAGAGATGAAATCAAGAATACAACGGCAACTCTAGACTTTCTATCTCCTCAAAAATATATCCTCACTCTCAAAATATCTCTAACTCCCTTAGGCCTACTCGTCCCTTTATATAGGACGTTACATATTGGATGACATCTAAGTTGTCCTTTATTTTCGGATCTGGCTTGCGACATTTTCGCAAGTGTTCAAATGTTAAATCTCACAATGCTCCTAAATATCGCTAAGTCCTCACACCTTTCCCGTGTTCAAGCTGTCGTCATTCGTTGCGTCATTTTTATAACCAATCTGCGACATCTTCGCAATGCGTCGTTCAAGGATTTCGCAATGATATTAATGTTGCGATATTCTGATCCTACATGTGCAATCAGTTGAAGGGGTTAACAAAATAGTGGATGTAAAATCAACCAAGTCTCTGCACGATGAGCAACTGGTTTCAAACACGATTTCCATTTCCCCACTTTTCGATTCCATCAACTGTCACACTTCATGGGATCATGGTGTCTATAATTCCAGCAATATAAATAAATCTTTGTATCATGATTGAAAAAAGGATAATCTGACGTCAAACAGACAACACGAGATTAACAATTTGATAGGTGTAGAATACACCGTATTTACTATATAGTAGTTTATGCTTTCTTTGCTATTTTTCTTGTAAATTATGTATTTTACGCTTGTTTTGAGTTTTATAGCTACTTTGGAGTCGCACGGAGGAAAAGAAGAAGAAATAACCCTATTTGAGCCAAAAGGGTAAAATTGTCATTTCACCAAGGAGGGAATACTATACGGAGCCCAGCCGAGGATAAGGGGTGACTCAAATTACTGAATGAAGGACAACAATAGATAAGGGGAGGTCAAAGAGGTGTCCCTTATCCAAAAAGAAGGGAGTGAACTCTGACCCATACCCAAGCCCACATGTCTGATCCACCCATACCCTAACCTAAGCCCATCCATCTACACCTGCTCCACACCCGTACCCGGATCCACGGCCCGAAACCGGATCCAAACCTACTTCACCTTCACCCTAAACCGAGAATTTATTTCTCAATCATTATCGTTTTTCTTCAACACCTGAAAGTGAGAAGCAGTCAGGGCTGCTGCCATTAATCGATCGAGAGAGAACGAGTTGCCGCTGTTATCTCAAGAACAGATCGGGAAATTGACGGAGAATGAGAGCTGATGATGAAATTGAAAAGAAGAGGATGACGACTGCTATTGAGCTCAGAGAGAAATAGATCGAGATTATGAAGAAATTGGAAGATCGATGGGGTTTTCCGAGCCGCCATTGTCTTTGTTGGTCCGAGTGATTGAGAAAGGTGAGGAAATGGAGGCGACGATGTTGTCTCGAGATTGAGATGGGATTTGGTCGAATTAAAGATGTGCTTGAAGATTGGAGTTCTATGAATTGTGAAATCAAGAGAAGAAATTAGGGCTTGCTGTCGATTTAGGGTTGTTGATATTCATGGGGATGAGGTCGAATTCGATTGAGAAGAGGGGTTTGAGAATTTAGATCATGACAATGATGATGGTGGTCTCTGAGTGTGGAACTGTGCCTCCATGGTGAATCCGTGGTCTCGAGTCGATTGAAGTTGGCGGTGAACTCAACAAGAAATGGATAGCACCGGGGAACATGAGTAGCAAGTGGAGTGAAGCTTAGTTAATGTGGAATAAACTCGGTGCGGGACCTGGTTGGGTTGTGAGGCGCGAATTGGCGAGATAATGGTCTTGTTGCAGTAGCTGGTTTAGTGAGTTGGTGCAGCTGGTGATTGGCAGCTGTGATGTTGGCCTGAGATACTACAGGCTGAGTTGGAGTCATTGGTGCGAGATAAACAAACAATGTGAGGATGCAGTGGTGGCTTTGGTGGAGTTTGTATGCTTTGGTTGAGCTGGATATGGTGAGCTGAGAATGGAGTTTGTGGCCAAGATGGTTGAAGTGGAATTGGGGGAGCAGCTGCTGTTGGTGGTAAGGAAATTTATTGAACTGAAATTCAGGGAAGAATAGTTGTTGCTGCTGCTGTTGGTTTTGGAAATAGAGAAGAGCATAACAGAAAGGGTGTTGGCTGGGTTGATTGGTAGATTTTGGAGGTTCTGTTGGCACTGGTGTTGTTACTGATGGCCTGGCAGGTTATAGATGCAGATGGCAAGGTTTGAACCTAGGGAAGCTCAAGGCGAGATGTATAGAGTTGGTCGGATGATTGAGCATCAAAGTTGAATTGCGTAATGTGAAGACGAGTTTTTGTGTTGGTTGTGTATAACAACAGATGCATTGGAGTAGTTGAGCTACAGATGAGAAGAGAAGGAATAGCCATGATGGCTGAGGCGTGAACAAGTCGCGGCCGAGCAATGCTAATGCCATGGCAACTTAGCCGAGTCACCCGGTTAGTCGGACTCAATGCCGACTCGGTCGACTCGATAATTCCCTTGACTTTCCTTGACCGTTGACTCGACGGTTGACCCGTTTGACCGTCGGTCCTAACTGAGGACCTGGACGGAATATTCCGTCGAATATTCTCTTGACGGAGAAATTCCAGGGTGGCCGTGCGCGACAATTCCACGGATTCCGCCACAATCCCGCTTTTCCCCAGCGAGCAAAAATTCCAGAATTTTCTATGGACTTCTCACATGGGTGTGAAGACTTGGGCTAGGAATCGGATGGAGAATTGGACTCAAACTTGGAAAGAGAAGGTGGAAGAGTTGAGAAAAGCTTGGAATTGGAAATTGAATTGCAAAAGGAAAAGGATTCTAATCCTTGGAAAATTTGGAGAATTTTGAAGCCTATAAATAGAGAAGTTTTCTACAACTTCTACACACATCTCTACACACACAACACTTTTCTTTTCTTATTCTTTGTGTGAACTTTTTAACATGAGTAGTTAATTTTATTGATTGAGGATGAATTCCTAGTTCTTAATATGATTTGAGTTTTTGTTTTCAATTCTATCTTGAGATTTTTCACATGATTATCGATTGTTTTTACTAATAGGAGTGATCTTAAAGACATTCATGATTGATTGATAGATTGTTTGGAGTGCACACTAAATTGATTTGTTAATTGATCTATATCTAGTATAAGTTAGGGAATACGTAATCGTTCTCGACACTTTACACAAGTAGAAAACACGAGACCTTGCGGAGGGATTCCGTGGAGCAATTGTGTGTAGAAACAACGCTAGAAAGTGAACCAAGCGAACCGAGTTTAACTACTAGTACTAAACCTAAATTCATAAATCTTAATGCATTCGGGAATTACATCTTGTAAGCGGACCTCAAGGTGGTTCTTTTGAATAGAATCGATAACTAAGCGGACACGTTACTCGGTGAAATTAGGGATTTTGGGGCTAGCTAAGCGGACCTGCTATCCTACGGTTGGTGATAACTGTGACTAATAACAAGTAGAAGAGAACATAACTTTAATCATTGTTTCGTAACGAAGAAGGATTCCTTGATCTTCTCTTTCTTATTGCTTTCAACTTTATCTTTTAATTGTTTTGTTTATTTTTCTTTTGCTTTTTACACCCCCTTTCGTGACAATTTTTACA
Organism: Papaver armeniacum; assembly: GCA_023531295.1. Lineage (NCBI taxonomy): Eukaryota > Viridiplantae > Streptophyta > Magnoliopsida > Ranunculales > Papaveraceae > Papaver > Papaver armeniacum. Next base: position 307,964 of record JAJJWW010017637.1, read on the forward strand.
ACTAGAATCTCGTGCTCCTCGTGGGATCGACCTTGACTACCCTATATTACTTGTTAATTAGGTAGTAAAGTATTAATTAATTTGATTGCACCTACGACACGCATCAAATTTTGGCGCCGTTGCCGGGGAGAAGCGGATGATTTTAGTTGTTTTTATTTTTTCTTTTTGCTTTATTCTTGCTTTGTTGGATTCTATTCCGTATCTAACTTGGTTTCTGATAATCTTGTTAATTAGGTATCGGTTTTCCAATGTATGGTGGACAAGAGCAAGCATATTACAACAATCAATACGGTTTTCAACCTCAACATTATGGCAACTTCCAACCATCCTTAGGATACAATCAAAACCAATCTTTTGGCTATGATAAATTTCCTACAGAACCTTATGGATATTCTCATACATATCAACAACCTTATGACGGGTATGTAAGTGGACAAACACACGGATGGAAGGATAGTTATGCATCTAACAATTTGTTTTCTAGTAATGTGCAGACAGAGAATTTGGAATATACTCCTCTTCATCGTGTTTTTCCTTCACTTTTTCCAAAAGAGGAGATGCCGTCTAGAAACTCTATCAACGGTGGTAAGCGTGTGAACGTCAGGAAACTTGCAATAGAAATTATACAAATTGGAAGATGAGGGAGACTCGGAAGAGCTTGTCGCGAGAAATTAGTAGGACTATTCATATGGAACTTAAACGACGTCGGGATAAAGGTTATGAAACCGATGAAGATTCTTATTATGGTGAGTCTGAAAATGAAGATGATTATGTTGAAAAGGACCAACCTTTGGAGACTTTTGTGGACGCTAGTGTAGCATACTCGAGCCTTGATCTTAATAATGATCAATCACCTATTCAAAAGGAAGAGCTTGAGGAAGATGCATTTATTGCTTGGCAAAACTTTCTTAAGGAAAGATGGGAGTCCGCGGAAGTGTATGAATGTTCCGACAATGAGGAAGTTATTCCAACTCCGGATCATACTAACGATCCTTCACCTATTCAAAAGGAGGAGATTGGGTATGACTTACCTATTGTTGTAAACGAAGTAACACCCGCACAAGAAGATTTTACAATCTATACCGATGAGAATCACTTTAGTGAATGGCCCGATTCCGATGATGAGAATGTTGAAGAGATGATTATAGAGGATGAAACCACATTCATTGATTTTGTGGAAGACCCAATTGAACTTGCGAATGATTTTAATGATACCGAGACTATGGTTAAGGTAGAAAACGACGAAGAATGGTTGCAAGGTTTAATAGAGGACCACGATATACAAGAGGTAAGTAATTCACTTGAATTTTTTAAGGATGAAGAGGATTCTATAATACAAGAGATTGTGAAAGGTTTGTCTAACCCTTTGCCTATTGATTCTTCTCCTTTACCTCTTATTGGTTTGAATGTATGTGCTTCGAAAGTATTTTTGGATGATTTTGTTTCTAAATATCCACCATTGGAAACACTTGATGCTAACACCATGCAGGTTTGCCAAGAAGAATACATGGAAATTCCCAAATTCTATGTTCTTTATACACTTCCGAGTGTGTACGAGAATAAGTGTGGGGGAAATTTCTATCGAGCGATAATTTCATTATTATTTTCTTGTGCTAATATTTGTATGGAGTTATTGTTTGCAAAACAGGTATTATGGGTGGATCCTCAAATTTTCAGATTGTTAGTATATGGGGAATGAATCTTACAAGAGTCAAGTCGGGCCGTCGACGTTAAAACAAGCGCTTAATGGGAGGCAACCCATCGGTTTTGTATTTCTTATCTTTTTGCTTTTTGTTATTTCTTTTTCTTGTTTCTTATCATGTTAAAATTTCCCACCTTGACTTTACTAGGAGGATTCAATTACATTGAGGACAATGTAAGGTTTAAGTGTGGGGGAGTGGTTAAGCATGTTTTTAAAACGAAAATTACAAAAAAATTAAAAAAGTTTGAAAAAAAAAAAAAAAAAAAAAAAGTTTTACTTAAAACTTCAACTTTTAAAGATTTTAGAGTCACTAGCATACTTCTAGGTATGTTTACATAGAGATTTTGACCGACATAATTGAACTTGGAAATGTTAGAGAACTACATTCGGATTTCTTGTTTGTTTGAGTGTTAAATAATGGATTTAATCATGCCGGTGATGCGAATTTGGTGCAGGGAGAAGTGCGTTATTAGAGTTGCTGATCAATCATTAGTGGAGACTACCCGTATTCATATCATGAGAGGCACCGACCAGAAATTTTCCATCTACTAAAGAGCTTTCTTTTGAGTGTGTGTCACCATACGTTAATTCCGGGTAGAATGGTGAGCTACCCAACCTCCCACCAATAGAAGCACTACTCTTTGATCTCTTGAGTGCTAATTTTGTCAATCATGAGGGTGACGTCCATGGATGAAAGCTTCCTTCTTGTAGTTCGATTTGCAGTTAGCACCATTCTCTCGACAACAACGGGTCCATAGAAACACATTCATCATCAACAAGGAGCGACATCAAAATCTACAAGGGAAGTTGGAAAAGTTTAAGGTTTACAAGCAACAAAACGAGAAAAAGAGCAAATTTCATATATAAGTAAAGCAACATACAAAGAGCGGATTTTACATATATGTTGAAGACTTACACTACAATGAGGTAATTTTATATCCAAGTATGAAGACTTATTCATGAAAGCGAAGAAAATTAAAAGGTGAGAATTTTTGAAAGTTTATGATTTCAAAGACAATACAAGTTGTGAAGAATCAAGCGGTAAAATACTTCTTCCACGGCCATGGTTTATTTTGTATTTAATTTTCTTCTCAAAAAAAAAAAAAAAAAAAAAAAAAAAAACAAGAGAAATATTTGTTCTTATTTAATGAGCCGTGGGGAAGGAAAATTTATAAGGAAGTTTCAAGTGACAAGGATTTCAAGGTAAAGAGTTATAAATTGTTAAGGATTTATGGAATTCAAGGGTTTATCATCAATAGTTGAAACCGAAGACGAAGATTAAGAAGATCAAGACGAGGAGCGGAAGACGTTTCTATTGGATGCCGTGAGAGTGGTGTTATCATAATTGGCGATCGGATGTGAAGGTGAGTAAGTAATCTCATCCTCGATAATAATGGTTGATTTCCTTTCGTAGAGATCATCAGAAAAAATGGTTTTTCAAAATATTAAAAGATGTGGGTTTTTAAAAATATTTCGGAAGTTGTCCTTCCCACCATTCAACGTGATGCAGGATTTCTATCTTCATTCCTACCTGCACACATGTGAGAACCATAAAAAAAAAAGCTGTCTTTTTGAGTGCAATTATCATAAAATCCTATTTGGTGAGGCAGAAGTCGAGGCGAAATGCTTATTGATCGTTTCTCAAACACGCATTCTCTCATTATGGTGTGGTTATTTCTCACTCAACATTTAAGAATGAGAATATGTTCTTTAGTATTTCTAACTTCTTACTACTAGCATGCAGAAACTCTATGTCCTCATAACTCTTTGGATGCTTGTGACGCTTGAACGCTTTGAAATTGTGAGTTTTTAGTTTGATTTGCTCGAGGACTAGCAAAGTCTAAGTGTGGGGGAATTTGATAGGTGTAGAATACACCGTATTTACTATATAGTAGTTTATGCTTTCTTTGCTATTTTTCTTGTAAATTATGTATTTTACGCTTGTTTTGAGTTTTATAGCTACTTTGGAGTCGCACGGAGGAAAAGAAGAAGAAATAACCCTATTTGAGCCAAAAGGGTAAAATTGTCATTTCACCAAGGAGGGAATACTATACGGAGCCCAGCCGAGGATAAGGGGTGACTCAAATTACTGAAGGAAGGACAACAATAGATAAGGGGAGGTCAAAGAGGTGTCCCTTATCCAAAAAGAAGGGAGTGAACTCTGACCCATACCCAAGCCCACATGTCTGATCCACCCATACCCTAACCTAAGCCCATCCATCTACACCGCTCCACACCCGCACTTGGATCTACGGCCCGAAACCGGATCCAAACCTACTTCACCTTCACCCTAAACCGAGAATTTATTTCTCAATCATTATCGTTTTTCTTCAACACGAAAGTGAGAAGCGATCGTGGTCTTTGCCATTAATCGATCGAGAGAGAACGAGTTGCCGCTGTTATCTCAAGAACAGACGGAAATTGTGGAGAATGAGAGCTGATGATGAAATTGAAAAGAAGAGGATGACGACTGCTATTGAGCTCAGAGAGAAATAGATCGAGATTATGAAGAAATTGGAAGATCGATGGGGGTTTTCTGAGCTGCCATTGCTGCTGTTGGTCCGAGTGATTGAGAAAGGTGAGGAAATGGAGGCGACGATGTTGTCTGAGATTGAGATGGGATTTGGTCGAATTAAAGATGTGCTTGAAGATTGGAGTTCTATGAATTGTGAAATCAAGAGAAGAAATTAGGGCTTGCTGTCGATTTAGGGTTGTTGATATTCATGGGGATGAGGTCGTCGATTGAGAAGAGGGGTTTGAGAATTTAGATCATGACAATGATGATGGTGGTCTCTCGAGTGTGGGCTTGTGCCTCCATGGTGAATCGGTGGTCTCGAGTCGATTGAAGTTGCAGGTGAACTCAACAAGAAATGGATAGCACCAGGGAACATGAGTAGCAAATGAGTGAAGCTTAGTTAGTCATGTGGAATGGTAGTGCGGGACTGGCCTGGGTTGTGAGGCGGAATTGGCGGATAATGGTCTTGTTGCGAAGGCCGGTTTAGTGAGTTGGTGCACTGGTGATTGGCAAATTTGTGATGTTGGCCCGAGATACTACAAAGCCGAGTTGGAGCTGTTGGTGCGGATAAATAGCAATGTGAGGATGCGGTGGTGGCTTTGGTGGAGTTTGTATGCTTTGGTTGATGGATATGGTGAGCCGAGAATGGAGTTTGTGGCCAAGATGGTTGAAGTGGAATTCTTTGGGGAGCAAATGTACGTTGGTGGTAAGGAAATTTATTGAATCGAAATTCAGGGAAGAATAGTTGTTCTTCTTGCTTGTTGGTTTTGGAAATAGAGAAGAGCATAACGAGAAAAGGGTGTTGGGCCGGGTTGATTGGTAGATTTTGGAGGTTCTGTTGGCACCGGTGTTGTTACCGATGGCTGGCAGGTTATAGATGCAGATGGCAAGGTTTGAACCTAGGGAAGCTCAAGGCAGAGATGTATAGAGTTGGCTGGAGCAGATTGAGCATCAGGTTGAATTGGCAGTAATGTGAAGACGAGTTTTTGTGTTGGTTGTGTATAATTGAGATGCACCGGAGTAGTTGAGCTACGAGATGAGAAGAGAAGGAATAGCCATGATGGCCGAGGCGTGAACAAGTCCGGCGTAGCAATGCTAATGCCATGGCAACTTAGCCGAGTCATTGATTAGTCGACTCAATGTCGACTTCTGGTCCGACTCAAGAATTCCCTTGACTGCTGACTAATCGTTGACGTTGGTGACAGTTGACCCGTTTGACCGTCGATCCCTAACGGAGGACCGGACGGAATATTCCGTCGAATATTCTCTTGACGGAGAAATTTCCAGTGGCCGTGCGACAATTCCGCCGGATTCCGGCCACAATCCCGATTTTCCGGCGAGCAAAAAATTCCGAATTTTCTATGGACTTCTCTCATGGGTGTGAAGACTTGGGCTAGGAATCGGATGGAGAATTGGACTCAAACTTGGAAAGAGAAGGTGGAAGAGTTGAGAAAAGCTTGGAATTGGAAATTGAATTGCAAAAGGAAAATGATTCTAATCCTTGGAAAATTTGGAGAATTTTGAAGCCTATAAATAGAGAAGTTTTCTACAACTTCTACACACATCTCTACACACACAACACTTTTCTTTTCTTATTCTTTGTGTGAACTTTTTAACATGAGTAGTTAATTTTATTGATTGAGGATGAATTCCTAGTTCTTAATATGATTTGAGTTTTTGTTTTCAATTCTATCTTGAGATTTTTCACATGATTATCGATTGTTTTTACTAATAGGAGTGATCTTAAAGACATTCATGATTGATTGATAGATTGTTTGGAGTGCACACTACACTACGGGAAAATTAGTAATCTACAACTGTAGATTGACAACTCGTAAATTAAAAGTTGTAAAATGTAGTATGTTTTACAACTTTTTCCAACAAAAGTGTTGTCAAAGTAAAATATGTCCAACTCTTAGGACCAACGAGTTCCTAAGAGTAGTGACGAGAATCGTAACCACAACTTGTTGTGTGAAAAGGGTCACAGAGAGAAGTGACCACCTTTAGAATTTACGACTCATATCCTAAAGGTAGTGAATGATTTTAACACAACACTAATAAGAGTCGTTGAAAATAAGAAAAAAAAAATTGAAAAATATTCTTGTAGAGAATCGAACCCAAGCTTACTAGGTGTTAGCACAAGATGTCAACCATCCCATAGGATTCACAATACTGGTAGATTTGTGCTTTTTCTTTTAATCAACATTCACAACCTTTACAAGAGTTGTAAAATGATAAATTGACTTTGAAAAAAAAAATGAGGCTAAGGTGAATCGAACCTGAATCCCCTCTGTCTAAGACTTGGATTTCAACCACCATTCCACATTTACATGCATGTCTTCTTATATTTTACATTTACTTTTATAAAAAAGTGATAAGGAAAAAACATGTTAAGGAAAAGAAATAAATGGACGATTATGATGTAAATGGATGGTTATGATGGGAGATGGAAAAGATAAGAAGAAAAAGGATAAATAGACCTTCTACAACCCCCTTAAGAGTCGTCGTAAAGGTATAAACACTTCTGCTAAATTTTTCTCACTTCGCAAAAAAATCCCACTTCTCGCTAAATTTTATTCACTTCGCAAAAAACTTCTCATCTCGCTAAATTTTTTCACTTACGCTAAATTTTCTTTTCATCGCTATTGACAACCTTTATAAGAGTTGTCGTTGAGGTATAAACACTTATGCTAAATTTTTCTCACTTCTGTTAAATTTTATTCACTTCTGCTAAGAATATTCCCATGGAATCTTACCCGTAAATGGTTGGATTCATCGTCTTTCCGAACTTTCAGACTTATAGTAGTCTGTTCATGGCCAATTTTTGATCCCGGTGCAAGTTTCTTTCTCGAAGTTGACGAATTTGTATGTGTTTAAGGTTTATGAGAATATTCCCATGCAATCTTACCCGTAAATGGTTGGATTCATCGTCTTTGCAAACTTTCAAACTTATAGTAGTCCGCTCATGGCCACATTTCGATCCCGGAGCCAGTTTCTTTCTCAAAGTTGACGAATTTGTGTGTGTTTAAGGTTTCTGAGAATATTCCATGGAATCTTACCCGTAAATGGTTGGATTCATCGTCTTTGCGAACTTTCAAACTTATATTAGTCCGCTCATGGCCAGGTTTCGATCTCGAAGCCAGTTTCTTACTCGAAGTTGATGAATTCGTGTGTGTTGAAGGTTTATGAGAATATTCCCATGGAATCTTACCCGTAAATGGTTGTATTCATCGTTCTTATGAACTCTCAGACTTATACTAGTCCGTTCCTAGCCAGGTTTCAATCTCGGATCCAGGGTTTGCATATAATATGCTAGAATAGGTTTGCTTAATGTTTCGGGAATATTACAAAAGAATATTACTTGTAAATGGATGGATTCATCGTTCTTACGAAATTTCCGACTTATAGTAGTCCACTGTCGGCCAGGTTTCGATCTCGGAGCCAGGGTTTGCAAACAATATGCCAGAATAGGGTTGGTATAATGTTTTGTGGAATATTCCAAAGGAATCTTACCGGTAAATGGATGGATTCTTTGTTGTTATGAAATTTCGGACTTAGAGTAGTCCAATCACGGCCAGGTTTCGATCTCGGAGTCACGATATGCGTACCATATGCCATAATATGGCTTGTTTAAGGTTTCAGGGAATATTTCGAAGGAATCTTACCTGTAAATGGATGTATTCATCGTTCTTACGAAGTTTATGACTTAGAGTAGTCCAATTATGGCCAGGTTTCGATCTCAGAGCCAGGGTATGCGTACATTATGCCAGCATATGGTTTGTTTAAGGTTTTAGGGAATATTTCGAAGGAATCTTACCTGTAAATGGATGTATTCATCGTTCTTACGAAGTTTCTGACTTAGAGTAGTCCAATCACGGTCAGGTTTCGATCTCGGAGCCAGGGTATGCGTACATTATGCCAGAATATGGTTTGTTTAAGGTTTCAGGGAATATTTCGATGGAAGCTTACCTGTAAATGGATGTATTCATCGTTCTTACGAAGTTTCTGACTTAGAGTAGTCCAATCACGGCCAGGTTTCGATCGCGGAGCCAGGGTATGCGTACAATATGCCAGAATATGGTTTGTTGAAGGTTTCAGGGAATATTTCGAAGGAATCTTACGAGTAAATGGATGTATTTATCGTTCTTACGAAGTTTCTGACTTAGAGTAGTCCAATCACGGCCAGGTTTCGATCTCGGACCCAGGGTATGCGTACATTATGCCAGAATATGTTTTGTTTAAGGTTTCAGGGAATATTTCGAAGGAATCTTACCTGTAAATGGATGTATTCATCGTTCTTACGAAGTTTCTGACTTAGAGTAGTCCAATCACGGCACAGGTTTCGATCTCGGAGCTGTGGTATGCGTACATATGCCAGAATATGGTTTGTTTAAGGTTTCAGGGAATATTTCGAAGGAATCTTACCTGTAAATGGATGTATTCATCATTCTTACGAAGTTTCTGACTTAGAGTAGTCCAATCACGGTTGGGTTTCGATCTCGGAGCCAGGGTATGCGTACATTATGCCAGAATATGGTTTGTTTAAGGTTTCAGGAATATTTGAAGGAATCTTACCTGTAAATGGATGTATCCATCGTTCTTAAGTTTCGACTTAGAGTAGTCCAATCTCGGCCAGGTTTCGATCTCGGAGCCAGGATATGCGTACAATATGCCAAAATATGGTTTGTTTAAGGTTTCAGGGAATATTTCGAAGGAATCTTACCTGTAAATGGATGGATTCATCGTTCTTACCAAGTTTCCGAATTATAGTAGTCCACTCCCGACCAGGTTTGAATCTCAGAGCCAATGTACGCATACAATATGCCAGAATAGGGTTTTTTTAAGGTTTCAGAGAATGTTTCGAAGGAATCTTACTTGTAAATGGATGGATTCATCGTTCTTACCAAGTTTCCGAATTATAGTAGTCCACTCCCGACCAGGTTTCGATCTCGGAGCCAAGGTACGCATACAATATGCCAGAATAGGGTTTGTTTAAGGTTTCAGAGAATATTCCGAAGGAATCTTACTTGTAAATGGATGAATTCATCGTTCTTACCAAGTTCGAAGTCTGAACCCTCCCAGAGCTTCTTGGTTCATAGTTTATATGGCTATACACCACATTTGAAGTTCAAATTGACACTGAGCTTCATATTTATCGATTCCGGTGATGTATCGTGCTCAGTTTGAAGTTAGAACCCTCCAAGAGCTTCTTGGTTCATAGTTTGTACGACGTTATACCACATTTGAAGTTCGAATCAACACTGAGCTTCATATTTATCCATTCCGATGATGTATCATACTCGGTTTGAAGTCGAACCCTCCAAGAGCTTCTTGGTTCATAGTTTGTATGGCGTTATACCATATTTGAAGTTCGAATCGACACTAAGCTTCATATTTATCAATTTTGATGATGTATCCGCTAAGTTTGAAGTCGAACCCTCCCGGAGCTTTTTGGTTCATAGTTGGTATGGCGTTATACCACATTTGAAGTTCGAATCGGCACTAAGCTTCATATTTATCGATTTCAATGATGTATCCTGCTAAGTTTAAAGTCAGAACCCTCCCAGAGCTTTTGGTTCAGAGTTTATTTGGTGTTATACCACATTTGAAGTTCGAATCAGCATTAAGCTTCATATTTTATGGATTTCGATGATGTATCCTACTAAGTTTGAAGTTAGAACCCTCCCGGAGCTTCTTGGTTTAGAGTTTGTATGTCGTTATACCATATTTGAAGTTCGAATCGACACTGAGCTTTATATTTATCGATTTCAATGATGTATCCTGCTAAGTTTGAAGTCAGAACCCTCCCGAAGCTTTTTGGTTCACAGTTTGTATGTCGTTATACCACATTTGAAGTTCGAATCAACACTGAGCTTCATCATACACTGAGCTTCATATTTATCGATTTCGATGATTTACCATGCTAAGTTTGAAGTCAGAACCCTCCCGAAGCTTCTTGGCTCATAATTTGTATGTAGTTATACCACATTTGAAGTTCAAATCAACACTGAGCTTCATATTTATCGATTTCAATGATGTATCATGCTAAGTTTGAAGTCGGAACCATCCTGAATTTCGTGGTCCATCTCTAGTAATCTTATAACCCGAGTTTACCGAAGTGTGAACTAAAGCTACTTCATGACATGTATGACTTGTCAAAATTACTTCATGACCTATGCGACTTGTCGAAATTCAAACCGCAAGCACAAAGAGAAAGCACAAAAACACAAAGAGAAAGCACAAAGAAACACACCAATTATCGAATTCATTTTTCATTTTCCTAATTCATTCTTATACATTTTTTGGATTTTTTTATATCAAAATGTCGATAACAATGTCCTAAATTTATTAATATTTTTTTTAGATTTTTTTTCATGTCAAAGGTTGATAATTAAACCGAAAATATGAGTTCGTATTAACACAAAGAGAAAGCACAAAGACCTTGATCCGTATGACACTCTTAACTTAAATCTACACCATCCAAATATTTTCCCAATCCGTATGACCCCATCTTACCACATCTTATCCGTTCAATTTTTTTTTGACATAACGATTTTTTTTCTCTCACTTATCTTCTTCATTCTTTCACTTTTCTCTCATGTCTCATCTTCCCCTCCCTTAGAAAAAAAACCCTAACTCAAGTTACGCCTCCCTCAGAAAAAAAAAAAACCCTCTCTCAAGATTTGTTTAGTGATTTAACAAAGGAATCAGTTTCAGTATGAAGCAAATCGAAATCCTAAGAAACGAAACCAAATCTCAAGATCTCTTCAAAATGTTTCAATTAAAAGTCAAAATCGAACTCCAAATTTCTCTTCTCGATCTCTTTTCTAACTCTGCAATTTATTCCAATTTTGTTGGAGAAGAAATTCACAAGTCGAAGAAGATGTGAAACCAGAAGAGAATTGAAGAGGAAAGGAAACCGAGGGTTTTGTGTCTACATGGGTGTAGAACAAGTGATGAAATCATTAAGAAACAAGTCACTACGAAATGGCCGGAATCAGTAATTAACAAATTGGATCTTGTTTATGTATGCTCCTTTTCCGTCTAAAGGGAAATCGAAGTTGAAGGGATTTTTGATCCTCCTTATTATGAATGGTTCCAATTTGATAAAGTAAGTTGAATTGAATTTTTAAAATCTGATGACTTTTTGTTTCTCAATCTGGGTTTTTAAAATAATTTTCTGTAATGTTGTTTTGGAATTTTAGGATTTTACAAAGTATAGGAATTTTGAGGAATGTCTTGAATATATTAAAGATATTATGTTAAAACAAGGTCCTTTTGATGGATTACTGGGAAATTTGTTGATTGATTTTTTGTGATTTTGGTTTGACTAATTGTTTTGATTAGTATCAACTAGTCTTGTTATTGGAGTTGTCATTGGTTGTTTATTTGTTGTAAGAAGAAGAAGAAGATAAGAGATTAGTATCCTGTTGATTACTATGGAAGACCTCATCCACCTTAAGGTATAATTTTGCTTTTGATATATCTCATGATTTTTGTAAATTGATGAGTTGGATACCTTCTAATCATCATGAAATACTCTAATGTTGATTTGATTGTAGAGATATGGAATTTATAAGGAACAATTCGTGTTTGAATATGTGATCCACACCTTGTAAACCCTAATATGTATGTGTTTGTTATACTTATAAATTAGGATCCTGTGGTCGGATTGTAATGAAAATTTAGCTGATAATACTTCATTGCGTGATGTATATACCATAAAAATTTCAGGAAAATCGGGTTACGTTTACTAGTTCGAAGAATGAATGAATTACAGCTGCAATGTGCAGAATTCAGACCCTGGAGAGTTTAGTATTTATGATATTTCTCATTAACCGTTTACTGGATAAAGCTGAAATTTTTGTATGTTGTTTATAAACCTATAGATAATCTTTCTGTAAAAATTTCAGGAATATCCGATTTATTTAGGTACCCCAAAGTGCGTAGGAATCATGACTGAATTCTGTATATCGATATTGAAAGCAGTCATGTTGTAAGGTGCATATTTTTTTAATGAACCGTCATAATTTTCTGAATTTTGGATATGTTGTTTTACCCTGGGTATTAAGGTTACTGTAAAATTTTTGTGACGATCGGATGATTTTAACTACTGAAAGGTTTAGATAGATTATGGCTGTGTTATCAATAGTCGGAGTTTTAAACTCGATGCTTGTTTTGTTGATGTATATTGTGTGGTTATTTAGCTTATGAAGTGGTTGTACCCAATTGTCGCCCTGAAAAAACTTATGCTTGCATTACTTATCTATGTTACTAGTAGCTATTGGTGTGGCTCTTTGTTCCATTTTTTTTCTAAGTCTAAGTATAACATGGTTTCAAATCAGTTCTCTACGTATACTATTCTCTAGTATAACATGATTCTGGTGCCACTCTTTATTATTCATTATGTATTATGTAACTCTTTACTATCCAAATTTGGTTGTTATCTTGGTATACTCAATTAAGTTTTCACTTGTGTTTTACAGATATTCTACCATTGGATCCAAGCTTGCGATCACAAATGGTCATTTCAACATTGATGAATTAAGTTATGAATTGTACAATGAATTGATGAATTAAGTTATGAATTGTACAATGAATATTGATTTTTAAATAAATGTTCATTTGGATTTATGAATGCAGGTTTCGTTTCATTATAATTTAAATAAATGGTCATTTCGGCAATTCGGTTTCAGCTCTATTTTTTTTTTCAAAATAATTTTATGTACAACTCGTAACAAATGTTGTAGTTACACATTCGTCTACTAAAAACAGAAGTTGTTACTTCAAATATTACAACCTTTAAGGATGTTGTGTTAGAGATTATGACTACACTAAACAAAGGTTGTGAAAAATGTGTATTTTTCATGTGCGACGACTTACAACTCAAACAAAAGTTATCAAAGAAATGACATACAACTATAAGCATAGTTGTCAAATAATTCACATACAACTCTAACCATAGTTGTAAACTAATTTTCTACAATCCCAACAAGTGTAGTGTAGGAGTTATTTTCACAACCAAAGTAAGAGTTGTGTTAGGCATAGTAAAGAAGAAATTTCGAAAGACATTGACAATCGAGCCAAACGTGGTAGAAAATGGAACGACAACCATGTTTACAACTATTATTGAAGAGTTGCAAAGAATTGAGGACCTTCTACAACCCCCCTTGTGCAACCTATAGATAAACGTCGTCGTATATTATACGACAACTGTTTTCCGGGGTAGTTAATTGCTATTTTTCCCGTAGTGCTAAATTGATTTGTTAATTGATCTATATCTAGTATAAGTTAGGGAATACGTAATCGTTCTCGACACTTTACACAAGTAGAAAACACGAGACCTTGCGGAGGGATTCCGTGGAGCAATTGTGTGTAGAAACAACGCTAGAAAGTGAACCAAGCGAACCGAGTTTAACTACTAGTACTAAACCTAAATTCATAAATCTTAATGCATTTCGGGAATTACATCTTGTAAGCGGACCTCAAGGTGGTTCTTTTGATTAGAATCGATAACTAAGCGGACTGTTACTCGGTGAAATTAGGGATTTTGGGGCTAGCTAAGCGGACCTGCTATCCTACGGTTGGTGATAATCTGTGACTAATAACAAGTAGAAGAGAACATAACTTTAATCATTGTTTCGTAACGAAGAAGGATTCCTTGATCTTCTCTTTCTTATTGCTTTCAACTTTATCTTTTAATTGTTTTGTTTATTTTTCTTTTGCTTTTTACACCCCCCTTTCGTGACAATTTTTACAACTAGAATCTCGTGCTCCTCGTGGGATCGACCTTGACTACCCTATATTACTTGTTAATTAGGTAGTAAAGTATTAATTAATTTGATTGCACCTACGACACGCATCACAATCCAACTCTCAACAGAGTAAATTCAATCATTCAGAATTTATCTTATTTTCAGAATACACAACACACCTACAATCTTCGATCACCATTGATTCCACACATTTCTCGGCTTCCCTCCTACTGGATCGACCCATCCTCTCTTGTGACCGAATTTACTCGGGAACGGCCATTATCTTGGTTTTAAGAGTACTACTGATTGATCTCTCGAATTCAAAGCACTCCCTTCTTGCAGTGCATCTGTGTGAGGCTGAATATTTCGCTCGGTTCAAGGAGTCTCCTCCGTACGGTCGTCTCCTCAATTCCGTAAAAACCAGCAAATCGTTTTGCCCCATCTACAGATTGGCGACCACGGTAGGAGATTGATATCTCGGTTGCAATCTCACAGTTTCACAAGATGGCTGGTCTTAGGTCTGGGTTAGTTACATGTTCCAATACAAATAGCGCTAGCACTAGAAACAACAACAATGAAGACATCGCAGAAACAATTCCGGCCTCAAACACTGGCGGTGGTGATATTACTCCTCCTCACGCTAATGCGGAAGATCATCCTCTATTCGGCCGACACCCTGAGGAAGTCAGAGGAAACCCACCACCTACCATTGCTGATCTCATCAAAGTGCAAGAGACTCTTGCAAAGAATCAAGCCGATATGGCCACAACACAGAAGGAGCTATTTGACCATCTGAAAACTCTCACTGACAAGATGTCAGAGAAAACGCAAGGAAAAGGAAAAGAAAAGGAGAAATCCTCAGATGTTGATCCCGAAGTAATCCCAATTCATACAGTGGAAGACGACGAAGTCCGCAAAGCTGTAGACGATTCGTCAACAAAGGAATCATCAAATTTCATTACTCGGGAAGATTTGGAGCGCCTTCTGGAGAACCGTGGAAAAGACAAGACATCACATGTCCATCGTCACCAGCCTCCTTACCCCCTTGCGCAAAGGATCCCTCTTCCGAAAGGTTATACTTCTCCAACTTTCACTACGTATGATGGAACCTGCAATGCTCGAGAACATGTCTCGTTTCCTTGAAGCCTTAGGAGAGCATGAACACAATCACGTTGTTCGCCTCAAAGAATTTTCAAAATCTCCGAAAGGCATGGCATACACAGTACAACAATATTGCGCTTGGGACTATCAACAATTGGGGAGAAATGATTAACGCCTTTACGGGGAAGTACTTCTTCGTGTCGAGCAAGTTACTCTCTCTCGATCTTGAAAGAATGTTTCGAGAGGGTGGTGAAAATCCCAATGACTACGTGAAAAGAATCAGAGTTCAAGCCTTGGATTGTCATGACCCAAATGTCACGGAGCAACAGCTGGTAGATTTGTGCATCAATGGCATGCTCCCGGCCTACAGGGCTCTACTAGAAAATCTTCGTTTCCAGACCTTCTCAGAGCTTCGTGAAACGGCGAAGAGATCGGCAACTACTTGTTGATGGGTGAAAACTACTCCTGCAGAATTTGGTAATTTGGGGTGTGGATGAGGAATGAATTTAAACCTTCAAAAAATGCACTGCGCGGTGAGTGCTTGTAGATTCGAGAGATCAATCATGCAAGTCCGGCCTAAACCAAGAAATGGCCGTTCCCAGACTTGTTTCGGTCACAAAGTGAAGAAGATGGGGTTGATCTTAGGGAGGGAAGCGAAGAAGGTGTTGAGATTGTGAAGGTGTTGGCTTGCTTATGACTTGTAATTGAAAGATGAGCAAGCTTACGGTTGATGCAAGCAGGCTCGAGTGTTTGAATACGGTTTTTGTATTAACACTTGGTTTTCGTAAATCCGAACTTGTGTTGTTCCTTCTCTTGTTGGAAATAGGGCGGGAACCTATTTATACAAGTCATTGAGCCTCATTCACGTTTTCGTGGGAAGTGGAGGTAGTGGAATGATGGAGTAGTGGAGTTGTGTGTCGGTGATACACGACCGGTCTTGCCCACTTCTCCCTGTTCATCTCTAACCGCCCATGACTTCCTAACACGTTCTTGTGATGGCGCGTTGCACGCCGCACGCCGCTAAACCGCCAAACCAATACCCCAAATATGTATCCCCCCGGTTTGTGACATGATTGATATACTGGAATGTGGATCATGGATCCCACGAAAGATAGCATGTAATCTTTGAATTGAATAACTGCGTTATTCGTAAAGTCGATACTTGTGAAGTATCGTGTGTATTTTATGCAGGTACTACATTGTGGTGTGGTAAGGCGATGGGTAATGACGCCTTACTGACCAATTGACTCGACCGAGGTTGTATAACCAATCTGGGTGAAGTTGGACGGATGAGATGAGCTTTGAGACACTCATCTCGCGACCGTTAATGAATATTAGGTTTTTTGAAGAGGTGCGCAAGCATCACTCTTTAGCTTGGTCGAAACCAAGTATGGGAAGGATTTTGGAGAGGACCGACCATACATGCGTGTAGACGGCATGATGGTGTAGGTGCTGTATTAGTTCCCTCACTTAAAGCGCGATCTGGGCCACTCAATTTGACCGCAAAGAGGAGTGGTCGAGATCGATTTTGCGATAAGAGTTTGATACCGCAAGAAGCCGCGCGCCATACTACTCTTTCCGGCGCGTTTTCCAAGACGACCTAGCTTGGTCGGTCTTGGCGGTTGGTTTGGCGTGAAGATGGTAGGTGATGTTCACGCCCATGTCTCACCGTCCCATGAAAACGTGATCTAAGCCACCCAATTCGTCCGGTGAAGTTGAGTGGTCGAGATCGATTTGCAATTTGGGAAGTGTAACCACGCATGTTTGAGCGGGCGTTTTGGATTGGCCGGGCATGATATGCCTTGGCCGACCGCAAGAATAGGTAGATGGTCCCACGGTGGTCATCTTTGGTATGACCGGACCTGCTTAATCTAATCTGTGACCCTCCATTAAATGCGTAGGAGAAGATGGACGCGCGTGATGGCTTGAACCCTAATTTTGGCTTTCAAAGCCGTGCGACCATGCTCTTTCGGGCGGACGAATGTGTTGTAACCAATCATGGTTGGTTTTGACCGATTGGTCAAGTGTGTAGGCGGTCACATGGTGATTGTGTCGACATGCTTGAGCCCTTTGAGTCTACATCTACACCCTCCATCTATACCTGCGAAGATGGATGGTTGAGACCGTTTTGCGGCACATGTAATATGCCGCAAACCCTAATTTAGGGTTTTCCGCCCATAATGCTTGGTATGGACGGTTTCTTGGCAAGCAAAGACCAATGGTCGACCATGCTGGTCGGCCGTGTGTATTCCATACACGCTTGGGGGTGATGGAATTGATCCGTGGTCATCAATCATGCTTGTGGAGTTGGATGATTGCGATCGAATCATATCGGCAAGCTAAGGCCGTGGGTATTCCATACCATGCTTAGGGTGATGGAATTGATCGTGGTCATCCAATCATGCTTGTGGAGTTGGATGACTGCGATCGAATCATATCCGAACCGTCTGATCAAGTCCGGATGCTCAATCGAGGCTAGTATAACACACCGAGAGGGGCTCAATCGGGCTAGTATAACACAGAGAGGGCTCGGGCTAGTATAACACACCGAGAATCGGCACGTACGGGTATTTCGTACATGGTTTCATTATAGTGCTTGGAGGTTCGTGTTACTACGTATGAGTAACACTCAATCTCATGCCACTTTGATAATGATTCATTATAGTGCTTGGAGGTTCGTGTTACTAAAAAGAGTAACACTCGGTCATCATGCCACACCGATAATGAGTACGAAATACAAGGTTGAATTAAGTGAGGGAGTATCCAACACTTATAAATGGCTTTATCTTTTACAAGATGTCGGCGCATGATTTTTACGGTTTTTTACAAACTCAACCTTGAACGAAAATCCACCATCAACACTCGCACCCGATTTCTTGGAAAGAACAAAAGCTATGAAGAACCGCGAGACACTCGAAGTAGCGTGACGTCGATCAAGAAGCAGTAAAACCTCCATCCTTCCAAAAACACTGTTGCATAAGGGAGCAAACGGAAAGCCAAACTGCCGCACAAACATACCTCAGCTCCTTCAAAAGCACAAAGCAAAGATAAGCAAGATTTACAAGCCTCGACCAACGCACAAGAGTTCTTGATCAAGAAGCACTGAATTTCCTTTTTCCATTGAAGAGGTGATCGAACTCCTGGATGTCTGGGTCCAAGATGGTGCAATCAAGTTGCCATATGTCAAGAAAGAACTATAGAAAGTCCTCGTTACTGCCTCTTCCACATGTTCGTCAATCATCCCACAAGCGACTGCGCAGTTTTGAAGCACATTTTAAAAGAGAAGGTTGATCCACAATAGCTTCAACTTGGGAATGAAGGAGTACACAAAAATCCTCTCCCAGTCAGAACCTTTACACTCTCTGAACAACCTATCAAAAAGGCGGTTCAATCCTTGGTCGAACGTGAATTGCTCTATCTGTCGAAGGCATAAAGGAAAGACATGTTCACAACACTGAACCACATCGTGTCAAGAAGTCCATTCCGGAAATAATTCTTGAGCCTCCATCCATGAGACCAAGAGATGTACGATCGGGGATTTTGCTTACCACAGTCAAGAAACGAATTTGGAAGAACGTTGATCGATGCTGGCACCTCCATCAACAACATTCCCTTGAAAACCATCGGATCCACATGCATCACTCGACAAGAAGCTATTCATGCTCCCATCTCAATCGAGAGACCTTGAAGGAGCGCTCGGAAATACTTATGGCTACATCACTCTCAAAGTGAACATAAGCTTAACCTGGACAGAAAAAAAGTTTCACATAATCAGGAAGATCCAGGATATGACATGTCCTTCGCTAAAAAGATGGGTACTTACAAAGCGCCTTTTGTTACACATCTCTCCAACGAAGAAAGTTCTGATCCAGAAGATTTGAAGGACATTCCATCATCATAGTACTTTGAGGAATTTCAAACTTTAACGAGGTTGAAGCAAGAACACGCAAAAAGATGCATAGACATTCATCAAGAGGTTCCGCACTCGAGCAAGTCTCTTTCCATGTCTATCTCATTTATTTCCCCACATGCTATCCTAGCATGGGGACTTAATTATGCTAGAAACTCTACAAGACGTTATGAATGGTAGCTCCACCGCATTAGTATTTTACCAAGTGGTTGAATCGCGTTTCTCGAATCAAGCAATGAAACATTCATTATCGATTTCCAAACATGGAAAAGAACACTTTGGGCGTTTTTCCTGCAAGTCCATGTGTTCCACAAAATCAGAAAGCTCTGATGTCTGCACAAGTGTCGAATCCCACTATCGCAACGAAAGGGATGCTGAATCAGCAGAAGATACTCCGTGTCCGAGATGATCAAACCCCTAAGACATTCGATGCTTAGGAATATACTCTTCAGCGCTCAAGCATCTAAGAAGCCATCAAATTGTACTCCCAATCAAAGAGTACAACACAAATATCTCGACGATGACACATTGATTCAACACCAGCATGATCAAAGTGTAACTAAACTACAATCGATAAGTCTTCACTATCCCATGATAAGACTTCTGAAGCATATGCAACATCATTCATACATGGGTGGCACTAACTCCTTCAACATACACTGGGCAAACTGAGGTGATTCCATGAAACTTCATCAACGGGATTTCTCTACATCACTAGCCCCTGCATGATTGAGGAACTTTCTCTCTTCACCAATCACTTCCACTATGAAAACTACTGATGCTATCTACCGCAACAACATCGACTCATCGACAAAGCCGTTCTGGTAAAGTTATGCTTTGAGGAGCATTCGGGTTGAACTCTCAAAGTATACCTTCATCTTAGCGACGCTCAACTCATCAACTAGTTCGTGAATGTAAAAGGCTCGTTTGGATGAAGGAGCAAAGATTATATCTATAATCATGGTTCTAGCCTTTTCGGTCTTTGGAGCAACTTCAACCATGGTATCAGCATCAACAATAATCTCTAGAGGAACACCATCCATGATTTTAGCATCGACAATGTAGGATCAGAATATCGCAACTCCAATACTTCGCGAGATTAATAAACGACTGCGTCGCGAAGGAGTCGCATGGAGGAAAATAAATGACATAATGGATGACGCTTGGTCGAGAACATGAGGAAAGTGTGAAGACTTGGCGAGATTTAGGAGTGTCGCGAAGTCTGACACTTACATACTTGCGACGCTTCGCGGAGGATTCCCGAAAATAAAGGATAGCTTAGCTGTCATCCACTTTGTAATACCCTATATAAAGGGTTGAGTAAGTCTGTTGTGGAGAGGTCTTTTGGAATTGTTAGGCAAGTCATTAGGAGAGAGAAAATCAAGAGTGATTATAATTTCTTGAGCTCTGTTCTACATTTCTTTGTAAACCTTTCAAGAAAACAATTAATAAAACACATTATTATTCATCTTCAAATGGATTGATTAAAAAAATTCGAGTGAGGGGTGTAGTGTAGGTTTTCCTGCAACTACATATGTGCTAGAAACAGGGATTGAAGAAGATCAACCTTGTGAATTGGAAGAATTAGGGATAACAAGAAAGAAATCTTGAATAATTTTTAACAAATTACTAAAATTGAGAAATGGCTAGGAGAAAGAATGCACCAGAACAACCAACGATCGTAAGGAGAAGTGGAAGATTAGTGGGAGAAAGAAGAAATGAAGTAGGTGAACCATCAAGGATAGATGCAATAAATGGAGAAGAAGATCCAATTCAACCACCAATTCAACCATCAACTCAACCACCAGTTCAACCAGCACTAAACAGAGTAATCGATTATGATAGGGTGAGCGTGCATACATGGAGATCAGATTCTATGGAAGAAAGAGAAGAAGTGCAACAATTGATGAATAGTGGATAGAAAGA
This sequence comes from Papaver armeniacum, assembly GCA_023531295.1. NCBI lineage: Eukaryota > Viridiplantae > Streptophyta > Magnoliopsida > Ranunculales > Papaveraceae > Papaver > Papaver armeniacum. The sequence continues at coordinate 328,873 of JAJJWW010017637.1, forward strand.
GAGAAATCGAGAAGAGATGGGAGAAACAATTCGTGGAAATGAAGAAATCCCGGTATTAGAAACGCTGAGACAGACAATACACGAAGAAAGGCGGTTAGAAGCAGAAGAACGTGCGAATCTAACAAGGCAAAACCACAAATTGAGGATGGAAAATAGGAGGCTGCAAAATAGAAGATCAAGAAGTAGTAACAGATCGAGATCAGGATCGAGTAGAGAAAATGGGAGAAGAACATTACCTGCAGAGAACATTAATGAAGAAAATTTGGAAAGAGAGTTAAATCATGGCGAAGGAGGTCGCGAAGAGAGAGAATTAATAGAAAATCGTTATATTTTGGTGAACAATCACGATGATGGAAATCAAGAAGATAGGCGACCTCGAGGACAGAATAACCCAATTAATGAAGAAAATCGGGAAGAAAGAAGAAGAACACTACATGGGAGAGAAACACAAAGGAAACAAAAGGAAATTGAAGATGATATTGAAAAGCATTACACCGAGCAAGCACGTCTAGCCCGCGAGAGAGAAAGATTGAGAGCAGAAATGGAAAATCGGGGGTGGAAGAGGCGATTCGGCAGAATAATCATGACAATCGAGAGAGGAGCGCGAGCGAAATCGCAACAATGGAGATATTAACGAAGAATACGAAAGAATACAAAAAAAGTAGACACGAACGAAGAAGGAGGGAAGCAGAATTAAAGAGACCGATCAATTCAAATTCTGAGGCGAATGAACAAATTCTGCGAGAATTAGCAGAGATGAGAGGAATATTGAACAGCAGAAGAGAAGGAGGGAGAAGGCAGTTAGATGAAGCTATCGGAAGGCTGCGAAAAATCCTTTTACATTAGAAGTGCGGTTAGGAGGAATACCCCCAAAATGCAACTTACCAGCGCTAACTAGCATTTTTGATGGGTCAACTTGTGCAAAGTACAACACATCAAGGCTTACGTGAGATGTATGCTTCAATGTGGGAAAACCATGACGCTATATTGTGCAAATACTTCGCGTCGAGTTTAACAGGAGAAGCGTTGAAATGGTTTGAGGGTTTACCAAGGAATACAATCACATCATTTAATCATTTACATGCTATATTCTTGGGGGCATATATAAGTAACAACTCTTGCGACTGGCATTGAAGATGTATTTGGGCTAAAACAAAGAGTTGGCGAGAGTTTGAGACATCTAAGCATCGGATGGAAGACGATGTGCAGCGAGATGGCCGGAAGGGTAGATGAAAGATACCTCATATTATCATTCATAAATTCTATGTTCGCAACCAATCTATTGTATGTTCAGGTTTTTAGAGTCAAGAATACGATTACAATGACTGAATTACGAGAACTCAGGGAAGAATATATCGCTTTAGAAGAAAGACAGAACGAGATGGAATCTTATCCAGTGGAGAACACAAATTCTAGCATCGCGAATGGAAGTTTATTACCTCAACTCGTACACACGGTGGCGAGCACATCGCAAGGTCAACAAGAAAGAAAAGCGTTGATATAGAACCAAAGTTGGTAGCCATGGGAAGTCGAGATCGGGAGGAATTTGAGAAAGAAAGGAACTATTACAATCGTGGTGGGAATAATAAGATCCGGAGGCTCGATCATCCGCAGGAAACTTACGGAGGTCGAAGGCGAATATAACTATCATGGAGGGCAGCGAAGTCACAGAGTAGTGTGGGAGGAAATTAAAATGCCGCCATTGAAGGCCGATGTGGGAAAAATATGGGAAGCAATACTTTTGATGGAAAACATACCTGCACCATGGAACATGGGAAGTGAACCACCACCCGGAGATAGAAGTCACGAGTTCTGTTCTTACCATCGCTTTCATGGGCACTTAACAAATGACCGCAGTAAACATCAAGAGAATTATCCTAAGAATGATTGATCAAGGAAAGCTAAATCACTTTTTAAAGGAAGAAGAGAAAGTTCAACATTTACCACCCCCACCAAAGAAAAAGGAAAAGAAACATTTGTTATAGAAGTTGGGGCAAAGGCTAAAAATTTGTTTTGCAACTCCATTGTACACTCATACCGCACTATTGAAGATTTTCATGACAATGTACTTAGTAGAGTTTTCGCGAGGGATGTCGATGATAAAGAAGTGATGAATGTTGCGAAGACATCATGATTAAAAAGAGTGGCAATTGCAGATTATTTCTTTCTCGGTGAAGAAGTACCCAAAGGAAGAGAAACACATGATAGCCCATTAGTGGTAAAACTGGAAATTAATCCAAAACCTATTGATGGCGAAGATGATGAAGCGGAAAATTGTTGGGCAATCAATAGAAATCGATTGATCTTGTAGAGTTCAGTCAACATTCTTTTCTACCATACTTACAAAACTATGGGAGGAAGAGATGAAGACTTGATCCCCTCAACATACAAAATATATGGTTTCAACGGTACCGCGAACAAGCCCAAAGGAGAAGTGCACATGAGGATACCCTTGCAGGGGTTATCAATCGATATTTTGTTTTGTGTAGTTGATGTGGAATCTCCCTACAATGCATTGATTGGAAGACCATGGCTTCATGAAATGCAGGTGTAGCATCGACATACCATCGGTGCATAAAATTTCCACATCCTAGCGGTGTCGGAATTATAAAAGGAGATTGGATAGAGGGCAAAAATGTTATGAGGTGGATGTAGAGAGCTGCGAAGAGAGAACGGCCAAAAAAGAAAGGTTGGAGGAAGAATGTCAAGGATGAACAAAGAAAAGAAAGACTAATGGTAGATACCATAGAAACAAAAGAAGAAGAGATCTTCTTGAAGTGAATGCACAAAAGCAATTGAATATCATGATGCAAAGGAGACATTGAAATGTTGGACTGATGCGGAGCGAGAAGGAAGTAAGAATAAAAGGTGTAAAAATGAATAATTGCGAGAAAAGATAACAATTTAGTGATGAAAGCATGATAAGGATAAGAAGCGAGAGATGATGGTTGCGGAAACGTTGTGCGAGAATCTCGCCATGAAGAATGTGTACAAATCTATTGAATAATTGAAAAGAGATTGTGCGATAACCCATGAAAACAAATGATTGAATAAATTGATAAAATGAATGAGTGAGTGAATGGGACAAACCTTTATGGCGTACACCTAGTTCGCGAATGATATTTCGCAAGAGGCAAATGTAAGACCTAAAGTACGTCATATAAGGGGGTATCTCTTAACATGGCTCAGTGGAAGGTTACACCGCTCCACGAAACACGGGTCATGGAGATTTGGGGCCCATGAAAGCCTATCCTGGGGAGATACCTTGGATTTCCAACTATATATATAAGGTTATACCGGTTGGACGCCCGAGGGTCTCTTCCAAGGAGTGTGTATGACCAAGGCGCCGAGGTACGGTTGAGTCAAGAGTGCGGGGAGCATGGAACTTCCTTACCACTCTTGACAAGTCTTGGCACATGTTGCACTCACCAAGAAAACTCCACTTAGGGTGCAGCCTCGTAACCATAAGCCCTATAGGTATAAGGGATAAGAGGTGCGAAAACAATCGCTTCTCATTAAGACCGGATGGGAGGGGCTAGTCTTGTATGGCCGATGTACGCCTCCTTGAAGGGACAACCAGGGAGAAGATAAGAGCGGCACCCTCCATTAGGGAGCTGATAAGTGTCAAAAGACGCAAATGTCATGAGGCTTTATTTTCGCAAGAGAATTTAGGCTTGTCATATTTGTGCAATGATCTGCAGAGGCAATAATACTAACGCGAGGGTAAGACGAGATCAATGGGTTTTTACATGAAAGTGTAAGAACGTCCCTGCGATTTAAATCGCAAAGACGACAATGTCACGGGATTTTATGGTCGCAAGAACATTTAAACCTGTCATATTGTCGCAAATATAATATCTGCAGAGGCAAAAATACTTAAGAAATGATAAGACAAGGTCAATGGGTCATTATATGAAAATGTAAAAGACGGCCTGCGATCTTGTCGCAATGAGGTGGCAAAATAAGACCTTTACTTAGGAAGGCATAATAAGACCACACAAATAATGATAAGGCAAGATCAATAGATTTCTTAATCCATGAAGATATCTTGCGATCTTGTCGCAATGCAAATAAAGTGCAAAAAAAAAAAAAAAAAAAATGATATATATATTTATATCTCGCGAGAATGATTATATTTTATGTAACTCGCAAAGTTGATTATATTTTATGTAACTTGCAAAGTTGATTATATCTTATGACAGAGGCAAGTGTGAAGTTATAATTACAAAGAAGGGTTGTTTGATTGATATATCTGAACAAAGGAAGCAAAAGTTGAAATTCACATTCAATAGTCAAAGATATATATATACATATATTACAAGAAATGAAAGAAGAAAAAGAAGTTATTTCTTTGCCGGTTCTTCTTCTTCATCTGATTCTTTGGTTCCATCACTCTCGTCGCGCATTCTTCTTCTTCTTCATTAGCTTCACTATCAGAAACATCTGAGACAGGCAAGTTCTCGGGAACTTCTTCAGCAAGGAAAGGATATGAATGAAGAGGAATGTTGTGATCGTTACAAACTATTTCCATAGCTTGATTGCGAAAACGAACAACATCATTATTAAAATTCGCCACTGTAGCTTGGAATTGCTGCTTCAACTTAGAATATTTATTCTCGCGAAGAGAGAGATCCATGGCGAGTTTTTCTTTTTCGGTTTCAAGCTCTCCAATCCTTTTGCGAAATATCTTTTGATTTAAAAAGTGAAGAAATGAATTAATGATAATAGTACAAAAAGAAAAAGAACAGAAAAGTAAAGAAGTATAACAAACAACCTTCTCTTTCAAAGATCATATCCTTGATTAAGGTAGTTTGCTCGGTGCGAAGACTAACATCGACACCTAAGTTATTTCTAGCGTTATCTAAAACCTTCGCAGCCCAGGCAAATTCATCATCATTATTTATGACAAAAAGTGAGCTAGGGTATTCTGACGAAGGAGCTCATCTCGCTCAACTTGCACATCAAGGAGAGACTTTTGAAATTTTGCTAATGCATGTGCACCTCTGTTAGTAATGCGATCTTTCTCATCTATGAGATCACTAACTTTCTTCCTTAAGGTTTTGGTTTTCTTCTTGGAATCAAGATACATTCGTTTAAGTTGATTAGCTAAACTTAAACTAGCCCTATGCTCGATCTTTAAGAGATGATATTTGGATCGAAGATCCTTTAATGAAAGAAGGTTAGTATCATTTGAAGAACTACTTAGAGATTCATTGAGGCGAGTAAGAAGGACATCATCATCCATGGGCAAAGGAAATGAATGGAGAAGAATGGATTCTTGGAGAGATTATATATGTCTGCGAAAATAGTAAGTCGGGCAAAGAAAAGTAAATGATAAAATAAAATAAAAAAAAAAGAAAAAAATCGAGGAGTAAAGATTGCTATACCATAAAGTTCTTTGATTTGCGCTTTCAAGAGTAGATACTCTATTCTGTTGAGAAGTAAGCTCGGCCTCCAATTGTTTAATCCGTTCATCCTTCTCGCGAGATGCCGCAGACTTCACTCTCTAGTTCTCGGATCTTATCTTTAAGTTGCAAATTTCTCTTTTCAAGATTGCTGTGTCTTTTCTCAAGGTCGGAGGCGACAACAAAAGAAGCTCTCCCAGACTACAAAGAAAAATATGGGAATGATTAAGATAGAGTTTATAATTGAAATCACAAAGAAATAAAAGGATACAAACATACCAAAGCATTAAGAGCGTTTAAGAAGCTAGAAGTCACTGTTCGGGAAACCCGCGAAATGACTCATTATCCTCCAGCAGTGGGGCATCGCAAATCTTAGCGAGAGCTTCGCAAGTAGCAGTTAAATGATCGTCTCCCAACCCTTGCATGGAATCGGAGAAGATGCTAGACAATTGCGCCATAGCAGAGGTGGTTGAGTGATTCTCCCTTGCAGAAGAAGTACCAACCTCATTTTCATTCTCGTCAGAATTCTCGTCTGTTTGAGAACTACAATGAGAAGAGAGATGGGTTTTCCGTTTTTTAGAAAACGGAGTAGAAGACTTGTCCTTGTGCAAAGTAGCTTTATTATTGCCTTTAGCCTTCGCAGCTTCAGCCTCTTCAACATCAACCTTCGCATACGCATGAAGATAAGAAACAGAGGCAACAATATTGTTTAAAATGACAAAAGAAAATGTTTCTTACTTCATTCGTGAGCGATCGAAGTATCGCCAAGATGCTTGGCTTTGGATTTTCTTTATATTTCTTCCTCATTCTGGCGATCTAAAATTTTTGAAAGTTAATAGATAAAAGAGGAAGAAGAAGTCGCAAAGCAAAATTGAAAAAGGAAGTATACCTCATTTGATTCCTCAGGCCACTTAAATTCCCAAGGATGGTAGTTCGCGAGGTGTGCAGGGAGAATATGTGAACTGCAATGTAAGGACCACTCAAAAGTAAAGGAATAACCCACCATTTCTCATCTTTGGAATGACGGGGAGTATTATTGTTGCCCGAATGCCAATCAATATCTTGCATAAGCAATTTGTCAAAGCATCAACGTTATCATTCTTTTCAAAGCGAGTACCCCAATGAGATTTATTATTTCTCATATTTATAATGAGTAATTCGCAAAGAAATTGTCCACGGTATACTTCTCAAAGTAACTATTTGTAAATCTACAAACCTAGGATCCCTAACATTAGTAGGATATAAAGATCCTTTACCCGGCGCCACGATGGGCGAATTCAAGCATTAAACGAATGCATGTCGCCACTCAATTGATAGACGGCTCATGAGAATTTCTCATGGGCAAGGATTTCATAGAATAATGGCAACTCGGGATTGTACAAAGGAATGGGGAGTCCTGCGAGGAGTTGACCTAATGAGATTATGATTTTATGATCATCACATTGATGATCGAAAACGATTTTGCGAAAGAATAGAGGAAGATCCATGATCGGGAATGGTTGATAAAGTGAAACCCTTTTCCTGTAACTTCTTTTGAACATCAATAAAAGAAGGAGTGTATGAACGACCAAGTGAAGCCATTGCTAGAAGTATGGGAATGGATGATTGCAGATCAAAAGAATGAGAAAGAAGTAGAAGAATTATGGTAGCAGAAGCGCAAATTGCGGAAAGAGAGAGAATTAAAGAAAATTTGCGGAAGGAAAGTAAAAAAGAAGGAGAAAAGAGTGGGGAAACTATTTATAGAGAGAAAGAATCTTCGGGAATATAAACGCATTTAATGCGAGATGGGACGTGAATGGTTAAGAATAAGTAGTTGAAAGAGACGTGTCAAGAAAAGAGTGGAAGAAGAAACACCTGTAATAAATTCCGTACATAGATAAAACGAGTAAAAATGAACAATGGCGAAGTAAAAAGATGAGCGGCTGCGGCATTCTAAAATATTGTTCTCATGACATTCTCTTCTTCGCAGAGAATACATGAGAAGAGGCAAGATGTAGGATCAGAATATCGCAACTCCAATACTCGCGAGATTAATAAACGACTGCAATCGCGAAGGAGTCGCATGGAGGAAAATAAATGACATAATGGATGACGACAAAGAACATGAGAAAGTGTGAAGACTTGGCGAGATTTAGGAGTGTCGCGAAGTCTCGACACTTACATACTTGCGACGCTTCGCGGAGGATTCCCGAAAATAAAGGATAGCTTAGGTGTCATCCACTTTGTAATACCTATATAAAGGGTTGAGTAAGTCTGTTGTAGAGAGGTCTTTTGGAATTGTTAGGCAAGTCATTAGGAGAGAGAAAATCAAGAGTGATTATAAT